>VWYI01005920.1:0-138925 GCA_013399455.1 Anthoscopus minutus | reverse complement strand
AAACAGCTCCGAGAGTGTCTGTGTTGCCCTCCCAGAAGGACCCAAAACCAAAAACCGCTCCCCTTCCCATTGCCCCCGGGGCTCAGCTGATCCTTTTGTCTTTTAAAGTACCGATGATGTACCAGCCATCAGGCTTTTTTCCTCTCAGATAATGGGAAAAATTCTAACAGCTAAGAAACGAAAAAAAAAATAAAAAAACATGTAACCCCCAACAATGAAGAAGGTGTTTACATAAATTTGACTTCGGGGACTGACACACATGATCAGTTGATTGGAAGTCACCTTGACAGCGGAGGCCCCCAGTCCCCTGGTAGGGAAGGTCATGTCCTCTACCTCAAGCACTGGCCAGTATTTTGGGAGGACCAGCATTCAGGCTCTAGAATCTAAATGCTCTTTTGGGTTTTCCAGACTGCTTAATTCACTCAGCTAGAAATAATCCTGGTGTTCAGCAGGGCACAACGGGATGTCTGCTGGGAGGTCATGGATTAATTTATTTAGTCTATAAATTAGGAAAAAATACTGGCCTCAAATGTAAGCAAAACAGATGCTGAGGAGAGGATTGCAAGCCAAAAACCATTAGCAGGAGCTTGCACACTCTGTGTGTGTGTGTATTAGCCCTGGGGTCAGCAGAGTGGGGACCTGGAGCCTCCTGATCGCTGGCGTGAGATGAAAAGCTCTTCAGCAAATGGGCCCTGATTTCACCTGCACTCAGCTACCAAGGGGGCTGTTTCTGAATGGCCAGGTGTGGCCTTCTGCCCCAAGCTTTGCCAGCTTGCACATGGCTGAGTGAATCTGCTGAAATGATCAGCTGGGAAATAGCTAATATCATTAAATAGCATTTAAGCTGTCATTTTTATGTGTAGAGTCAACACCCCTCATGATGAATGGGTCAGCTCTCACCTCAGGGAGTGATCACTGCAGGTGCGTTGCTGCCTTGGAAAAACATCAGGGTCTTGCTTTGCCCTGGCTTATATTTAAGCCTACAGCACAGTTTATGTAAAGGCAAGATTGGGCCCTTAGGAACCATGTCTGTCACGAGGTGCATGAGAAAGAATAAAGGAAGAAGCCTGATGTCAGATTCTTGATTTTGCTGAAGTTTCAATGCAGCACAAATTCCCACAGCTCCAGGAAGGAGCGCTGAAATTTTCTTTAGCAGACTAATGATGTTTGAGGCTATTTTTCTTGTTGCAGACAACTGCACACCAATAGCAACAAAAAAAGAGCCTAATGAACCTGCAGAAACGTATGGCCCTAATGAAGATGAAAGCCTCTCTTGCAGCCACCTTGCCTAGAAACACACACAAAAAAGGAGAAAATTAAAAAAGGAAAAGACAAGGTGCCAGCTGCTTGGAGAGATTTCAGACTCACAACTGGGTCTGCAAAAAGGAAGAAAGGAAGGAAAGGAAGAAAAAGCTTTTTCCCTGGGGTTCTTCTACAGGATCATTCTTCATTGCAGCTGAGTTTGCACTAAATGGCACAGCTGGTTGGGAGAGGAAGGCTTCTGGGTGGAGGGAATACAGAGATATATATTTTTAATGGGCTCATAAGTTTCTGGAGAGAGAAATGAAGAGCTGTTAAGCTTCTTGAGCTGAATAGTTCTTCTGATTCCAACAGCCATGAGTGTTGCATTGCCTCTGGTGACTGTCAGCTCTCTGCATTCTTCACTCCATTTGTTATTTTATTTGTATGAGAACAAACAGCCTATCCCCTGGTAAGATTTACAACTAATGCTGAGCAGGATTGTACAGAAAATACCAAAACTTGTACTGTAAGGCTTGTTGGTTTTTACTGAGATCTGTTCCAGGATAGAAGACATTAGTTTACCAGCTTTCTACTCTGGAAGCTGCCTTCGAGGCTCAATTTTAAAATTTTTTTCCTGGAGAAAGAAGTTTGTCTTTTATCTCAAGCCCCTTGTGATCTCTTGGAGTGGCAGGAAGTGTCAGGCATGAGGCTCACTGACTGAGTTTTGTGGGTAGGCAAGGCTGGACTGGCAGAAGGTGCTGCCTGCCTGGTCCCAGGTGGTTTTGTGGAGCTGTACTGCAGCTGTCCACGTCCTCACCAGTGCCACAACACAGAGCTGACATTTCCAAGAGCCAAGACTTTTTGAACTCTGACAAAACATTGATCTGAAGATACATAAAAACCAGTTGCCTAATGAATATTGTTTTCCAATAAAGGGGAATAAAACTTACCAGCAGCAGACTTAAGTTCTGCCTTCAGCCCTTCTGTTAAAAGCCTTTGGGTCACTCTGAATTTAAAAGCTGAGTTTGAGAGGTTTTGTATGGGGTATATTTTGGAATAAGAAGAGCTCTTAAAAGGGATGATAATTTCTGCTCTGTCTGTTCCTTGCATTGCAGTGGTGCCTTCAGATTTAATTTTCAGAGAGGGAGTACACGTGCCAAGTACTGTCCAGACTCAAAGCAGCACAGCCCAGGAGGATAATGTATACCTTAGGAAAGAGCAGAAATGTCTGACTTGCTAATAACAATGAAAACAATTTTTCCAGAGAGTCTATCTGGAAAATATACAAAGAGGAGGAGGAAATGAAAGGGACAAAGCTTCAATGCTTAAAGATGTTTCAAAAGCACAATTTGAGCTGCAAAGGGGAAAACAAAAAAGGGGGAGGGAAAAAGAAAAATAAAGCCCTGTCTCATGGGGCTGCTGCTACAGGGTCATTTTTCATTGTTGCTGCTGCTGATTCTGCATTAGAGGTGTAGCTGATTAAAGATTTGGTTTTGGGGAAGGTGAAGGGTGAGGTAATACATAGATATATATTTTTAATGACCATGTAAGTTATTAGAAGGTGAAATGAAGGGCTGTTCAACTTCTATGGATGAAAAGTTCCCAGAACCTTGAATGCTACGGACATTTTACTAATTGCCTTTATGTCCTCAGTCTTTAGTCCTGTTAAGATTTTTATTTGTGCACTGACCAACAGAAGCTATCCTCTGTTAAGATTTGTGACAAGTGTTTGTTGTTTGTCCCCAGCACAGACTGCACCACTGCTGATGGTATCTATAAAACATCCTCTGGTTGGATGCAGATCACTTTGACACGGAACTGAAGACACATAACCACTCCTCACCACAGCACAACCTTCCTTCTGCCTCTGGTTTCCTGGAAACAAATCCATTTAAGCTTCCAGCACAGGACCAGGTGTGTTGTGGCTGCAGAAGGCAAAGCACTGACTTGGTGGGTGCTTGCTGTGATAGCTCAGATTAGCTCAACACCTACTGACTTTCTGCATCAGCTGGCTTTCTGCAGGACCTGGTGCTACATCTGATCCTGCAGGCATCCTAAAACCTGCAGAAGCTTTACATTGCTCACTCCAGCTGGTTACAGAGAAATACAGCCTTGTTTCCAGACCAAACTCAGTCCCTGAGACTGAGCTTAGTTTTTTGATCAGGGGCTTCAAGCATTGGTTTGTGAACTTATCTCTACCTGGAGTACATCACACCAGCATGTTCACTGCAATTCAAGCCTGTACAGATACTTATCCTATCTGTGTGTTGTTGCTTGTTAAACTCATATAGTTGGGGTAAAATACATCTCATAGCTACATATTTATTTTTCTCTCAAGCAGTAAGATGTTTCTGGCTAGAAGGGCTCATGTGTCAAAAAGCATTGGCTGCAGGTATATCTTTTCCATCAAATATAAGAAAAGAAAAAAAAAAGAAAAAATAGATATCACAGATTTCTTCTTCCCACCTCTCCATCTCAAGTGGTTTACTGAGATTTAAAATAAACAAAAATTGCTACACAGCCACCTCTTGCCCTCTTCCCTGAGAACCAGCCCTAGAGATGTGGAGTGTGGATAGAAGAATCATTAGAGTGTGATAAATAAACCTATCATGGGGATAGCAGAAGTCCTGGGCTACACATATCAGGGTAGATGGAAGGAGAAAGAGGTCACATCAGTGAGGTGAAAGAGCAGTGTAGCATGCAGGTAGTGTTTAAAAAGGAATTAGTTAAAGAAAACAAAACAAAACAGAAGGAAAAAACAGTGAAAATAATCCCAAGAGGTGGACAACAGTAGAGAGGACAAGAAAAACACATTTATTCGAAGCAAAAGCTATGGGGCTAATTACAATGAGCAAGGGTAAGAGGAATGTAGGAGAAAGAAAAAAAAAAAAAAAAAGAAAAGCAAAAAAGCAAAAGCCTAAACCACAAAACCAAAGTATGTTGTTGGTGTTTTCAGGGAGAATCTTACCAGAACAGCTTCCTGATGTCTGGCCAGCTTTGGTGAAATCCTGGTTTACTCTTCATTTTGTTAATTGAGATTGTGAAGATATTTGACTGTAAACCAGAACATTTTGGCTATTATTTACTTTCTAAATTGGATCTTTTTTATGTTTTAATGAACAATAGGGACAGAAACACCTTGTTTTCATTATTTTTCCATTCTTTTAACATTAGTAATGTACAACAAAGAGAATGGAGATGAGATAGGATTGCTGCTCTTAGTGCCTAATGCAGATGCTTGTGAAGGCTGGAATAAATATATGTGGGCTCAGGTTGTCTTTCCCTCATTTACACATTTCTCTTGATAGAAATTATAAATTCATCTTTGCCTCTGCCTGGATTTCTCTATTTTACATTTAATTTTCAATGTGTTGTGGTTTTTTTGTGTAACTTTGTGTTTCAGACCCAGCTTCTCTCTGTTTCTATTGACTCTGACATTGCCTTCCTGTTGTGGGTCAGGATCATCACTGGGGCAGTGTTCAATGGGTCTTTGAGGCTGTTCCTCCTGCAGTCTCTCCTTCTCTTCCAGACACTGTGTGTGAACTCGTGATGCTGTGGGACACAACATCACTGCATCAGTAGCAAAAATCTGAAACAATCAGCCTTATCCAGGAGAGGATGAAGCATGTGATGGTTTGTAGAGTCTCAGTATGTCCTGTTGGTCACTTCAAAGGGTCAGGAGCTCCACAAGCCTCTGCTGCAAGTGTTCACGTTGCAAGGTCAGGGGATGTGTCATCACAGACTAGGACAAAATCCAGGTGAAAATGGATTAAACCAATGTCTGAGGCATTAAGTGGGCTTTGGATTAGTTCCAGAAGACTGTGATGTGAGGATATTCCTTTGGGGCAAGAAGGGGTGGCTTCCTTCTCCCCACTGCATCACGCAAATTCATGGTGCATTGTGAATTTACTTTTATTTGCATCTTCTTGGGTAAAGTGGAGAGCTGAGTTTCAGGAAAATGAAAGTTTGTTAACCACAAGTTTTCAGAGACCATTTTCACAACATGTCAAGGGAGATCAGTTGGTCTTTAGGGCAAGCATATTTGTGAAGACATACCCAGAGCCATTTCAGAAACTAATGCCTGCTTGGAGAACGTGTTTTTCAATAGAGTAGAGAGGCATAAAAAATCCCCTTGGATTTCTCTTGCCAGGTACCTCTGAAATCCACCACGCTTTGAATGAATATCACCATCTAACACTGACTGCATGTTGATCCCCCCAAGATGTGACCACTGCCCTCTATTGTTACAAAGACATGGGCAAAACCCCAAAGAAAATGTCCTTCAAAACTTTGTTAATGAGTGGTTGTGAGATTCACAGTACTTTGCTTTGTGGTTGCTGGGCCTCTGTGCTTAGAGGTTGTCATCATCTGCCCTAGATAGAACATGATTAATAAAGAACTGTTTTAATGTAATTTTTGCCACTGACCTTAATTGCACAGGTCAGAAATGAAAGCAGCTCACCATATGCCAGACATTAAGGTCTTGAGCAATTCCCCAGCAAACGTTACACTCCCTGGATTGGATTGGAGCACAGCCAGTCTGCCCTCATTGAAACTTATAAATTGCCTTTATCTTGCTGGCAATGTAAAATTAAATTGGTATAAGGGATATTGCATTGTTGATGAAGATGTACAAGGCAGAGTTAACTCCAATACAGCGAACTTATCACAAGATATGAAAAATATCTTAATTGGCTCAGCACCTTCCTTGCATGTCCTAGAAGAAACCCAGCGTTCCTTAAAACTGCAGTAGCATTAACAAAATAGTCTTTGTCCATTCTCTTTGTGTGTTTGAATTGTACAGCTTCTCCTACACTGCTTGTGAATGGTGGAGCACAACCAGGCTGTATAGTAGTTTAGATGATGCTGTAGTGAGCTATGGTTATATTTAAAAAGTGTGATTTATTTATCAGCTGCAATCCTTCCCTGGCTACAATTCTTCCCTCAGCACTATTTCTGTCCAGTGTCCATAGAGAACTCCTTTTATCAAGTTTTCTCATCTCTAGCAGTAATGACAATTGCATGATATAAATGTAGGAGAAGCAGAGAATCATTTGCTAGAGATGAAGTCTGGTGAATATTAACCCTTCTGGGCTCTCTTAACATTTAACCTCAAAATTTAGAAGTAAATTACAATGAAAATCCTTCCAGTAATTTTCTCTTTTCATTAACCCACTCAAAGAAATTAAAATCAGCCAAGACCTTTTGGGTCAGTGTGTCCTGCTTCCCTTGAGCCAGAGTCCTTGTGGTCTGTTACTTGTCTTTGAGGGAAGATTGGGAAGTTATTGTATTACTCACTTGTTACAATCCCTCTAGAATTATAACCACATTAATGTAATTGTGCCAAACTGAGGCAGACATTTTCCAGAGATGGGGAGTGAGCAAGGCAGGGTTTGTACTCTCAGGGGTTTTTACACAGCTGCAGAGAGATTACTGAGCTTCAAAGCAGTGGGGCCTGGCTGTTCAGCTGGGAGGGACCATGAAGCACATTAGAAAAGCCATCAAAAATCCCAAGGGTCTTTCTCACTACCTGTGATGGATGTGCATGTAGTCATGGAATTGTGTTACACGCACAGAGCAGATGGCATTGCCAGCAATTCCTTGCATTCCTGGTCCCCAAACCAGAATGCTGTGTATCCTGCTATGAGCTGTGGGGCTGTGAGCCCTGGGGTCTTTGTGGAAGAGGGCACAGTCTTCTGGCAGCTACCCCTGCAAAGGGAAAAATAGGTTGGATGAGAGAGCAAGAGACTGGACAGTGAAGTCTGAAACTCCATCAGTCAGCTGTCCTTGACCGTGGGCCATGTGTGTAACTGGCCAGAGCTTCTGGGTGCTTGATGGCAGAATCATTAAGGGATTTATGCCCTCAGCTGCTGTGCAAGGACACTTGCCCACTATCCTTGACATGAGATCCAAGCTCTCCTAAGAGTGGCTGAATATTTCTCCCTTGACCCTCGAGATGGTTTCAGCACTCGAAGAATGATGCTGCCTCCAGCAGTGAACATGGAACAAGGTCAGTGCACTCTGCACTCTCCCTCACTCACATTTATATCAGTCAAGATACATGACCAGTATGGACCATATTCAGGTTTGGAGGGTTCCCACAGGAGCCTTCGTGTGAGTTTGGGGCTATCTGAAAATTGGCAGTCCCTAAAGTGCCAACAGTAGGATCTGGTGCAGGGTCAGGTGGAGGAGGGGGCACCCCACGAGCCATCCATCTGGAAGCAGGAGGAATCAATACCTTGCAGGCCCTAGGTGTTAGGGTGACAAGCTCTAATCAACACCACAGATGGGGACTGGTAGAGAGCCTTTAGTAGGCTGGCTGAGTGCCTGACAAACCACAGGGAGAAAATCACAGTATTAAAAGAAGCCCCAAGCAGAAATGCACTGAAACACTGCCAGCAAAACATCTGACCAGCTTGCCAAAGGGCTTCCTGCACAGCAGAAGTCAAACCTGCTGCCTCCTGCATTTCCTTCCTCCTTTTTTCCCAGCCCTGATGCCATGAAAAGCCTTGGTGAGCATCTCACCAAGCATCCATCTCACACCCTGCCTTTCCTCATGTTCTCCTAGACCCTGAGAGATGAACAAGCAGCATCCAGGTTGTACATGGGCCATGTCTGGAAGTTTTTAAAAAGATGGAGAGAGAGAAAAATATTTCAGCAGAACATATCTGTTAACTGGCTTCTTCACCTAATTAGCTGTGGAAAAGTCACCAGATGGACACAGATTTTAATGATGGCTTCATTCAGAGTCTGGGAGGAGTGGGTTGGATATAAGAGATAATTATCTTGACTTTTAGATGTAACAGGATTCTATTTTATTCTGCTTTTTTCCCCTCTAGTTCATTTTTAATGAAAGAGAGGAACAGTGAAATTCAAAACATCAAATAAAAAAAGGAAGGTTGACAATCCATCGTTTAATCTCTGCTTAGTGCCAGCCTGGAGTGACATTTCTAAGGATTGGTTTGATGGGAAGCTTGTTTGTTCACAAATTGCCACAAAATGGCATTCTGAGTTTAGCCAGGGACTACCCCCTCCCTCTGAGTGCTGGGAGGAAAGTTAAAGCCATATGATTAAATGCTACAGGGGATGGAAGTGTGTTTTCATGACACAGAAAGGAATATGTCACTTCCACAGCTATTTTCCTTCCTACCCTTCATGCCCCTCGGATTCTACACTATGGACAATGAGAGACAACAAGAAGAGATGATGAGAGCACATCCACTGCTGTAGCTGCATCAGAAGGTGACAAATACCTCAGAGGAGCTACTGGGCCCCTCCTTTAGCCCAGAGAACAGAGCCTGTGCCTGCAGGGCAGGAGAGCTGCTGCTGCTGGGGAGTCGGTGAGGGAGGGTGGGGAAAAAGGTGCCAGACAGAAGAGCTGGAAGAAACTGGGAGGTGACAGAGGACAACTCCTCCTCTGGTGCAGGAGACAAAAATTCATTTCTCTACAGGCCTGCTTCAGCCTGCTTCATCTGGCTGTGGGTAGGAAAAAATCCATGAGCAGCCCAGAGCACTGAGTAGCTACACACATGAGGATCATGTTTTCAGGAGTTAGAATTAAAGGAAATGGAAGTTTACCATATCAGCAGCATCCCAGTGAGAATGTACTTTCAATGAATGCTGTGCTTCAGTCGGGGTTGTGCTCTGAGTGACATCCACAGAGTGCCTTTGTTCATATTGATCTGGGTCCAGTTGGAGTCTTACAGCTGGTGGCTGGAAATGGATTTCAGCTCAAACCTTATTAGCAGCATGGACACTTAGACCTGAAAAGAGTGGATGCTCATACACATTTCAGGGCCTTTTCTGTCCCTGATTTTGAGGGGAATCTGTTTTTTGCCAGCAAGCCACTCCCATGTCCATCAGTGCTCCCCCAGCATCTGATAGAAAAGGATGAACCCAAACTAGATTAATAATATTACAAATTTCCACATTTCTTTTGAAACTGCTCTGATAGGTGAGAACTTGGAGTTCTCAGTTGCATTTGATATGACTATCAAATTTGGTTGTTGTCATTCAAATTGAGTGCAGTCTCTAGGGACAAGCTTTGCTTTCCTGTATCATAGCGAAGGGCCTGATAGTAGAGAACACTGAGGGAAATGCAGCATGTATGTAAAAGAATAAAGAAACAAAACACAAAAAGGCCTCCAGTTTCTGAGAGCTTATACAGGCATCTGGATAAGTGGATCCTGTTATCCATGATTGAAATAGCTGGGACTTCTGAAGTCCAGAAAATGAGGAAACCACTTGAGAGCAACATTGTTGGAGAGGCTTAAGCATTCACTCTGCCAGGGTAGCCCATGAGACCAGTCTTTCATACGGTGCTCTAGCCCTCTCTGTGCAGCTGCTGTGCAGAAGAAAATTTGCAGAAATAGAAGTTGATGGGAAAATTCAAAGCAGGTCATTCAGAGCTCTTGCAATGACTCCCTTTCCAATCACATTTTCAGCAAAGAAGGAAAGGATAAATGGGAAAACATTTATTGTTATTGTTACTATTATTGTTGTTGCCATTATTTTACCATCATTTGCCAAAATTTTCATCAGTCTTGTGCAGATTAAGGCTCTGTGAAATATTCAGGTGTAAAGTGTAAACTCTTTTCCCAAGATTTTGCATTAACTTCAGCTGATAGCCTTCCCAGCCTGAGAGGAAAGGGTTTGGGACAAATCCCTGTGTCCATAGGAAAGAGTGGCATAAACCCTCTGCACAACATTGCAAATCACAAGAGAGGTCCTGGACCAGCTGTGGCTGTAACTAGAACTATATTGATAGGTAAATGTAGCTATGGGCATATCCATTTACACTTGTATATAAAGCTGTTGGATGGGCGCTAGAAGGGTGCTATTACTATTGATTTAGAGCGTACAAGAAAGGTGGGATAAGAATAAAAGCCTACCCTGTAACCAAAATTATGTTAAGGTGTAAAATTAGGCATAAGAGTAGAATCAGAAAGTCTGGAGCTAAGGAAGGAACCATGGCCTTGTAGAGTTTATCCAACAAAAGCACCACGTTGAGACCCACGAGCTGGTAGCCTCGGTGTGCCTCCCACAGAATGCCTGGCCCTTTCACCAGAGGACTCTCCCGGTGATTTACTGAAGACCTTGTTTAACATGAGATCAGACATCATTTCCAAACCTATTAAATAGTTTTTGGCTTAGCAATGTGGCTAGATTTTTCATTCTAGTTTTCCTAGGGGCTTTATTAAAGTGTGAAGTTGCTTTCTGTATTTCAGATAGAAGCAGGTGTGGTATTCATCATTTTGAGCTGCTGTATTGAGCAGCTGCCTTTGCTTTTGGTGCACTCTGGAATTTCAGCTTGTTTCTGTATTTAACTAACTGATTAAAAATAGGAAAAGTCTCTGTGTTGCAAAGTCATTCAATATTTGGAGAGAATCTTAAAGAGAAAAAAACAAACTCCTCTACAGAACATATATGGATAGCTTCAAGCTTTAGAAAAGGGAAACGCTCAGAGATTAATGTGGGGTCTTTTCTGTTAAGCTCTGGGGATTGTCTGGATGAATTCCTTGAACTATCCATACAGCCAGAGGAATTGGATGTGCTGAGACTTTCCCTAGCAGCACCCAGGCTGTCACAGGATCTGATCACACATTAGAAATGCCATGGTCAGGCCAGAGTGACCAAAACATCACGAGGTTAAAGCTGTGTCATTAATGATGTCACTTAGAGCGGGTGATTACCTGTTTCAGCTGTGCTGTAATAATTCTCTTTGTTTTGCCCCATACCCTATTTATTTACATGGAGTGAGGCCATCAGAGTGACAAGTGAAGTTAACAAGATGGTCCATCATTTCCTCTTTTGTAATTTTAATTCAGCAGATTGTTGCCTTGCATCTGCATGTGTGTTGGTTCATCTCACACTCCTCTGACACATCACCTTTCCAGGGCTATAATTCTTCATCTAGGATTATGGACAGGCATTTGGAAAGTGGCCTCAACCAGTGAGGCGAGGCAAATTTGGATCATTTTTATGAACCAAGGGGTAGAGTGATGCATAAAATATATGTCAAATTAGAACCAGTGCTTCACTGTAAGAAAGGCACCAATTAATGGCTTCTGTGGTTTTGGGTTTAATAGAGCAGAAGATTTACCAGCCTCTAAAAGCTTAATACTAACACTGGTTTTTGGGTGACATCATTTGTCAGTGGCTTAGAGCTTCCTGACTTCCCTGGTCCTTTGCAAACAGCACAGAGACTGACAGTGCTATGATGCTCCTTGCTAAAAGTGATTCTCAATCTTTTTCATGGATGGAGCTTGAGTGAACAAGATGCATTTTATACAAGGAATATGAAGAAATAAAATCAACACAGACAAGAACCTCTCTCTGCAGCTGTGACTGGCTCTCTCCAGCATCAGTGGTGTGACAAATGCCAAGTCATTTGTTTGGCCTTGTCAAGTGCCTCCTCTTCTTCCTTTATTCAGAAATCTTTTCTTCCAGGTTACCTATCCTTGGTTTTCATAGTTTAAGATGAGAGACAACCATCAATCTCAGTGCAGAGCTAGCACAGGATCACAGAATGGTTTGGGTGGGAATGGACCTTAAAGACCCTCTAGTTCCTTCCCCCTGCCATGGGCAAGGACAGCTTCCACTACACCAGGGGGCTCAAAGCCCCTCCAACCTGACCTTAAACACTTGCTTCTCATGTCAGATAGGAAAACTGAACTGATGATCCAGAACTACTGGGTTTTCTTGTGGAAACCCCATAAAATCTGATGGGATTTGTGTTAGAAACCATCATATCTACAGGTAGATTCTTCAACTCACCGTGATTTTGACTTGTGAATAGGGAAAGAGATTGTGCCCAGGTGGTGCAGGATTTATTCAAATTGATACAAAGAATCTTTTTTCTTTGGCTGTATTCAGTGCTAAGAATTACTTGCAGTGCGTCCATGAATATGTCTTTAAAATAACCAAGACAATGCGCTTAAAAAATTATCATGTGTTCTTTAATCCTCATAAACAAAGGGATTTGTCATGCAAGATTATTTTAAAAGCATTCTTAAATGACTCCTTATTCCTTAACCACATTGTATTTGTGAAAAGGCATGACTATGTGGTTTCTCAGATAATATTATTCCAACATAAGAATGCAAAGAACTTTTTTTTAAAAAAAAGCAAACAAGCAAATGGAATGTAAATAAAGGAGAAATGCAAAATATTTGGACTTTTGAAGTTCCTCCAGGGTTGTTTTATGTAGTTTAGAATGATTTGCATTTACCCTGCAAAATTTCCCTTACATACAAAGAAAAGAGAGAATTTTCAAGGAACTGAAGCTACATAAGAGTTTGAGCAAAGAAAATCATGAGCATGAAAACACTGTTTGTGGTTTGCAGTGGCATATGACTTGAGAAAAGCCTTTTTTGGACCTTTCCTTCAAGAGCTTTTGTTACCATAACACTTCTACACGAGCTATCACAGAAAAGATCATATGCTAATTCAGACCACAGGAAAAGGTTATTCAAGTAAATTTCTGAGGTCACTATAAGTACAAATTTACACTACTTGATCAAGAGAAAATGCAGGATTGTTTGCTTAGCCAATGAACTTTATTTACAGCAGATTCTAAAAATCTTACCCAGGCTGTATTCACCAGCAAGATGTTCAGGTACAAAGAGAGAAGAGCTTAAGGTGTCGCTGAATCTGATCTTTTACCTAGGAGAGACCTTTGGGGAAGATCAATCTTATTTAAATTCATACCTATATTTGTGTAAGCCCCACTGATAGATATAAGAATGATGTCTCCACTCAAGAGGACTTGAGAGCTGTATATGATGTTCAACACTGTGTTCCTCAAAGAACTGTAGAAAATTAGAGTTATAGTCTAATGAATTTGAGAAGATGTCTCCTGAAGAGGTAAATTACCATGCAGAATGTGTTCTTTTATTGTAAAGCTGTAATCTTATTTTATTGTTCTACTAATGATGTATAGTGAGCAGTGGCTGGAGGAACCCCAAGAAACATAATGATTGTTGTTTGTTGTAGCAATATTTAATATATTTCACTAATACAGAGATTTTTTTCACTGATGACAGTGGAAATTCTATTGTAGGGCAATATAAGAAGACTTATCTATGCTATGATAAAATAGACACTAATTATGTCTTCTTGTCTTCTCAATTATGTCTTTTTTGAAAATCAGCCTTGATCCCAATGGTTGGTTGGTGTCCTCAGTAATCAAAGAGGATTCTGAAATGCTCTCTCAAAGTTTGCTCTTGGGTTGACCAACACATAGTTTACTAAAGCAGAAAAGGAAGTTTGACTTTTTGAGGAGTTGATGGCAAGAAGCCTTTCATTGAGGCTGTTGGACCAGTGGGCAGGGTTTGATGCTGAAGGATAAGGATAAGGATAAAGGTGTGTTTGAGAGCTCCTGGTGGCACAGTAGCACCATGTGGTCCTTCCATTTGATGTCATCTCCTGATGAGTGGATTGCTCTCAGGGAAGCCCCTCTGCACCATGCTCTGCAAGAACAAGGGTGCTCATGAATTGCTGCTGCACAGTTCTTTGTGCTTTCTCCTAAAGCCTTGCTCAGCTAATCCTATTTCACTTGAGAAGTGAAATAGAGAATGGAAAAGCAGCAAGGGATGAGATCAGCTTGGCCAGGCCATCAACCCCACAGGTCAGCTCTTTCTTCCAGCATTTCCAGCTCTGCTCCAGCAGTTCTGCCATAGAGGAGGTCTTGCTGTAACAGATCTCCTGTGGCTGTGGCACTGTCACTTGTCCAGACTTCCCAGCCCTCTCCATCTGTCCACCTGTTCTTTCCCTTCCCCATGGGCAGCAGAGTCTGGATTAAGAATTGCTGGTCTGGGAGAGTATTCTGCTTGTGGGAAGAGGATTCTGGATGGGTTGAGAGCAGCCTGTTCACTCCCTTTGAAGGAATGGCAGGACTGCTGGAAAAGCGGTGGCATTGGCGGTTGTGCCCACAACGATACAGTGGAAGGAAGAAACAGAACTGGCACCTTGCAAGAAGTGGTGATGCTGGAGTGGAGTGGGCAGCAAGTGCTCTTCATAAGGACAGCCACCTGTTTCATTAGCCGTAGCTTCGAACAGAAAGGATGTGGGTTGCAAATCACCACTAAAGCAGGCTGGCAAGGACCAGATAAGGGCAGGGAGTTGCCAGAGGCTCTGACAGCAGCTGAAGCAACAGATGTATTGCACCAAAGAGTTCCAGGAAGGGAACAAATGGCCATGGCTGCACTTTCCCTTGGGCAAAGCAGAACAGTGACACTGCCATTTGGCAATATTTCAGCCAGGTCTTTATATGGGCAGTTGACCTTGATTTGCAAGGCTGATACTTTTAGTGTCCTCCAGTTGGCACGTGCTGTATTAGCCACCTAAACACATGACAGCATGAAACCCAGATTTAAAAATTTATCCCAGCCTAATTCATGGAAGGGACAGGAACTTATGGTGCACTAGCATGCTACTTGCATAAATTGCATCTCATTGCTTTTTATAGCTTACACATACACTATAAATTTTGTAAGAAGAGAGAAAAAGGGCGCTAAATAAGATTGAATGCATGCAGAAAGAGAGGTTCCTTTCCCTTCTAGTTTCCAGAAAAGCTTCTCTTTGTCTGGAGGTGTGAGCTGTAAGGATGAGCAGTGGATGAATTTCAAAAAATTCAAAGCCTTGGCTTGACTCAGATATGGCACCCTCAGCCGAATTGGCCAAGAGCACAGGCAGAAGCCAGGCTGGCTCAATATTGAACGCCCCTGGAGCTCAGCTCTTAGTGAATGTGAACCAAGTGTTGAAGGAATGTCGGATGAGACTTGACTGAACCTCTGCCAAGATCCATCAAAGGCAGAGATTTGAAGAAGGATAGCCCTTTGAGATTAAGAAAAGCTAGGCTGTGTTTCTGGCTCTGTCTCATACTCCTGGGGTGACCCTGGGCAAGGCGTTTAATCATGCAAAAAGGAATACCAGCTGTATCCTCACTTTACAGGGCTGCAGGGGTGTTGAAAGGACAGATTAATTAAAGTTTAGGAGAGACTCAAACAGAACAATGACAAGGCCTACGTAAATAGCTTGTTGCTGGAGCTAATGGGAAATGCAAGCTGCAACCCCATGTGAATTTCTGACATTGCAACATTTGGTTACCAGCAGGTTGATGCAAAATAGACAACTTAGGCAAAATAATGTTGCTAATTTCTATTAGGAAGTACCAGCATGTTTCATTTTGGCTTATTTCAGGTACTTTCTGGCTTTTGAACTCCTTTTCCCTACACAATCTATCATATCAGGCTCTCAGGATGCCTTGTGGCACTGTAGTCAGAGGAGAAATTCTATCTCATCCTGACAGAGGTAATTTGGCTCTGTACCTCTGTAATAATATGCAAATCTCCCTAACACCATCTTTTTCAAATCACTACAGAAGTTCAGGCAAGAATCTGCTGCTTGTGAGATGAATCTAAAATTCAGATTTGATTCAGCAGATCATAATATTTGATTTGATGTCCACCACCCTATCTCCTACAGGTTTTTCACTCTGAGTTTCCCATCTCAGAAAAATCAATGTATATTTAAGGATGGATTTTTTTGGAAACCATATGTTGCTGCTACAAGAACACATTGATATCCTTTTGCTTGCTGGCTATATGTAGCATATAGTGACTACTTCTATTTTCCAATTCAGGCTAAGCCCTTTGTGCTGCTCTATATTACAGCAGAAAAATCATAGAATTCCTTATGAACTTAAGCTGATTTATAATAAACATAAAAAGTGAAATAAGAGGGGGTTTCTGCCTTTCACCATAAAGCAGGCAGAAACTGTTAATTCAGCCAAATATTCCACCGTCTCCGCAAATAAATCCAAATCCCTCAATAAAGAATGAAATGGATAGATTGTTAATCCATTATAAATAAAATAATTGCCTTTTTTTTTGTATCCCTGACAGAAGTCTGAGGTTAGATAGATGCATGTGAATAGTGCTGTAGGAACTATTTTGCTCATCTGTATGCAAATAGGTTGGGTAAAGTGTGGTTAAAAAAATGTGCAAAGAAAAATAAAAGAGATTTGTAGGAAGATCAGGAAAGCAATGTTTCACATGGGAAAAAAAGGGATTTTGTTCTACATTTGACAGTGACTAACAAATTATACTTTGCCATGATAAAATTACTCAATTTCCGGCCCTCCTTCCCCCCAAAAAAATTCAAATCATTTTTCGAAGGTAATTTACTATCCTACAAAAACCAAAAAACAACCCCTAACAAAATCACAGTGTTAGGACTTTCTTGGGGAAAAAGTGATTTTTGTTTGGACTGTCATCAACATGCATAATTTCAGGGAAAATGTAACCTGAGAAATCAAAGAAATGTAAGTTTTGAGTAAAAGGAACTTTGTGAAATTTTTCATACAGTGTCACTGAGTCCCTGTGAGCTGCCCATTTCCTCCTCTGGGGAACTCAGATGAGTTTTCTGTAACAAAGCAACAGGTTTTGAAGCTGCTGTCTTTATTAAGTTAACCTCTGCTGCATATTCTGGCAGAAAAGGTATTCTTTATGGGAGAAGTGTGCTCAATTTTGTATGTGCTACCTGCATCACCCTTGAGAAGGGTTGGGCAGAGCTGGGAAAATTCCCAGAGCAAAAGCAAATCTGTGTTTATGATATTTCATGATGTTTGATGATTTAATCTTGCCCACATACAGGTCAGTACCTGCCTGTGTATTAAAGGTAGGTTCTCAAGGATGCTCTTTCCCTTGACTCCTCTCTAGGAGCCACCATGAGCACACCAGGCATGAGAAGGTTATTTCAGCACTCCTGAGTGGGTGCAGACTCCTGTGGTTTTGGGGAAGGATTTCCTCTGTGGCTGCTGGGGGCAGGAGCACAGAACCACACACAGCTGATCCCCACCAGACAGGCTCTCACTTCAGTGAAGCTTTTAGACCAAAAGGGGCAAACAAGCCTCTTTTTGCTGGAGGTGATGGTGAAATTCATGCTGAGTTTAATAGGACTGAATTTTCACCCTGCAAAAGTTTTAGGGATTACAATTTCTTCCTGCATGCATCATTTTTTTCCCCACTAAAACTCTTAAACCAGATTTCTTCTGTGAGGCCACTGGCTCCTACATTAGGCTCCTTCTGAATCATAATCTCCAAATCCTATTCTGATTCCAGACAGCATCTCATTTTTTGGCTGGGGATTGAGGGAAGCCTCCTTCTCCCCATATGCAGGGACACAGGGATCCTTTAATGGTTTCTGCTAAACTGCACTGCTCCCAAGGCAAGAGACAACAGTGTTATTTACAGGCTCCAAGTGATAAGGTGAGTCAATAGAAATCACAGTGGATTTCTGTTTCCTGAACCAAAAAGCGAGAACCCAACAAACAGACCCTGGCAACAAACTCCCAGAGTGGTGGGAATAATATTTGGTGGCCCCTCACTCCCACCTTCACATATGGCAATCCTGCTGCAAAAGCACAGCACCTTCACCAGCCTGGAAGACAGAAGTGAGGAGAGAGCCTGTCCTTCCACGGTGCCTGAGCCAGAAGTGATTTTGGTGCTGCTGCTGATTATCACATCTATGCCTCCACAGCTGATGCTTGACTCCTCCACTTCCATCCAGCTTCTCCCCCTTCCCAGCTCAAGCTCATCAGGAGAGGGTAGGGAAGGTGCTTGAAAATTCCCTTTGAAATCTTGCCTGTGAGGCATGGATTTATTCAAAGCAAAGAAGTTGTGTATATGAGCACCTGCCCTGCCATCACATCAAAGGGAAGAACAAGAAGGAGTTTCAAAGGGGTGCCCTTCTTCCCCCCTCCCTATTTCTAGGCACACACATGTGTGCACACACATATTTCCCTGCCTTTAGAAACCATGGAACTTCTGCTGGAGCTGCTCCTTTAACTCAGTGCTGATGGGGAGATTCACAATCCCTCACCACAGACACAGCACTCAGGGATTAACCAGTGAAAGTACTGCATCTGTTCCTGCCCTCAAGACAGATGCAGCTGAACCAGTGGCTTAGAAATGGCTCCTTAAAAGGTCAGGATTACCCACAAAAGCACATCAGCTCCTTTGCTAAAAGAGTGTTGTCTTCAGCACAGGTGACAGCTGATAAAACAGCCTTTCCCATGTGTTCAATAAAAGCAACAGGCTTGGAGCCCCTCTCAGCACCTTTATCCTGGCTGCCAGTTATGAAGCCTCCTGATACCAATAAGACACAAGTCAGGACAAAGCTTGCCCTGTTTTCTGAGGGGTGAAGCAGTGGCATATGCAGCAAAGTGACTTGAAGCTGCAGTGATGGAACAAACACAGGGCAGAGTGAGGAGCAGAGCTCCAGCCTGAGTTTCAGACTCAGAAAGACAGAGATGTCTGGCCTAATTAATGGGCTCCAATTCTCTCCATAGTTGGGATGAAGTGAACTCTGGGCTCAGTTCTTCTACAGGGTGATTTGGTCCTATTGTTTCATGGGTGATGCCTGAAGTATCTGCAGATGTCTAGACAGGGCAAGGATGGAAAGCAGCAGCCAGCATGGCTACAGCTGTCACTGCCAGAGGACAGTGGCCAGGACCTCCTTTGGCTTTTTAATGTGGCCTCTTGCTGCTGCTTGCTCTGTTCTATGACCTTTTCAAAGCTTTACACTTGGCTCATTAACTGGACATGGTGAAGTGGGTCTGGAACTGGTTTAATGTAGAAAATAATTTTGTGTGTCAATCTGCACCCAGAGATGAGGATGAGAGTCTCTGGAAGCAATTTCAGAGCAATGAGCATGTTTTCTGGAGGATGCAATGGTTTCATTCTCTCCAGGGTTCATCATCACATCTTATTCAGTTT
Source organism: Anthoscopus minutus (assembly GCA_013399455.1). Taxonomy (NCBI): domain Eukaryota; kingdom Metazoa; phylum Chordata; class Aves; order Passeriformes; family Paridae; genus Anthoscopus; species Anthoscopus minutus. The sequence goes on along the minus strand of VWYI01005920.1, from coordinate 119,903 downwards.
CTACCATGCCCATTATTTTAAAAAGACACATAAATCTGTGAATGCCCCTCTTCTCCTCAGCCCTCATTTTTCTTCCCAGGCATGGTCATCATCCCTTGAACTTCAAGCACTTCTCCTCAGACCTCAGTTTCCTAACTAAGATTATTTATTGATAGCCTCTTTCTTTACTTTTTTTCCTTTTTTTCCTTTTTTTTCCCTTTTGGCTACATAGCTCATCAATTAACTGGAGAGGGTATTGATCAGTAATTGTGTCAGGTTTCCCAGAGGTTTCTGGGAAATGCAGCTGCTGCTGTTGCGGCTTCAGATGATTGCATATGCTCTGTCTTTGATTCACAGAGCACAGCCAGGGAGTATTCTCACTCATTGTGACTTAAATGAGCAATGAGCTCACAATTTACCCTTAGGAGGGTATTATTTGCAGCTCTTGCTAGATGGGTGTTTGACATTAAAAAGAAAACAGAAGAAGTTGGAACCTAACAATTAATTCCCACTGAGCTGAATGGAAACTTTAAATTGGGAGTCTATGGCAGCCTGACATACATTAACTTACAGCACTAAGCTACCTGGCTGGAAGGATATTTGTGCCTGGCAAACTACACTTACAGTAGAAACATGATTTGTACCACAGTCCAATTTTATCCTTCTCCTTTTAAAGGATCAGTAAATTAAGTTGATGTTGTTGGCACTTTGTGCTGTAATACTGCTGCTGTAATCCCTACTGGGTCTCCCACTGCTAGCACAGATCCTAAATTTGGAAATTATTTGCTTAAAGAAATCAGCTATTGATTAATAAGGGATTTTTTTTCTGGGACTTCATCTGCTTCTCTAATGTGGGATAATTCTGCCCTGGCAAGGCTGTAATTCCCAAACCTGGGATTGTGTTGGCATTTTCAATGTGTACATGTGCAGGTGCTCACCTCTTTTCCACGCCACAGCCCTACTCATTTTAGTTGAGGAGAAAACAACATGACATTGTCTTTGATTCTGGGAAGATCCATGTGGCCTTACAGACCACAATACATCTCTGGCCCCAAAGATCAGGATCTGTCTCACTGGCAAATGTCAGAGGGTGTTCAAAAGCAGTTGAAGATGAGGGGGCAGCAAGCTGACCTATCCACAAATAGCCAGGGAAGGACCTGCTTAATGTATCTGAATATGTCAGATATTTCAGCCGTGGCTCCTTTGTACTGTGTGGTGGTCAGCTGCCTCTCGCTCACTGCTATGTCAGGGAGTCCAGCTGGGTGCTGTGCTGAGCCCCTCAGCAGTGCTCCAGGGAGGGCTGGGACCTCCAGACCAGCACAGGAGGTCTGGGACATTGTAGATTCATGATGGCTCATTGATAAAATGGTCCATTCCCCCAGACTGTCTCTGGTTCCTGCAGTCTCTGGCTAGAAGGTGACATGATGTTGCAGAAGGGGGCTGAGAAGAAAAGGCAATTTTTTGAGTGCCTGTATTTTGGCAGGTAGAAGAGGAATTGCTCTGTGAGTTCCTAAGCAGCCTTCTTTCTGCCAATAGGAGAGCTTCTGGAAATGTCTCCTCACTCATTTTCCTCACTAAACATCTCCTGCATATCCCCAAAGCTGACCACAAATTAGTGTGAGGGAAATCATTCCTACTGACAGGACGTGGCTTTGTCACATAGTCCTGTGTCTAACACCAATCTTTTTGTTCTTCAAGAAGCCACTCAACAAGAAGGATTATTCAAGGTACTTAGACTTGGGTCTCAAGCCATAAAACTTCAGGGAGCATCTGACTGAAATAAGTTGTTGACAACCCCTTGTGGGATGCTGCAACCCTGAAGGGTAAGAAAGAGGAAAAGCAAAAGACTTCCAGATGGGCTGAAGGGTTTTGAGGGTCTCAGCTACAGTGAAAGCAGAGACTGATATTTTCCTCATGCTATTCCAAACCAGCTCTCCATTCACCTGTGTTTCTGGTATTACCTCCTAGGGCTGTTCAATGGGAAGTGAATAATTTCCTGGGTCCAGACCTACTTTCATACTTCAATGGGAGTGATAAAAAGCTTGTCAGACGAAGCTTGTTTTCACAACACCCCCTGCAAGTGCATGTCCAGCCCATGCAGACACGTGAACACAAAGGCTTTTTCATTATTCCCAGCTTTGTACTATCCAATTCCTTCATTGTTTTTTTCTCTGCACCTTGACCTGTGTTCAGTGCAGCATCCCTACATGAGTTGTGCTTCCCACAGCAACTGATGCACACGTGTTCCCACATGGATTATGCACGCACCAGATCTTCATAATTCCCTTGTGGCACCTGGCACAAGTTCAAATGAGTTGAATTGGAAAAGGATGTCTTTTCCCCCTCTTATCACTACATGTAGATCTTCACTGGGTTGGTGACTTTCCAGCATATCACACCCACTGTTTGTGTTTTGTTAGTCTATTAGCTCAGCAGATAATAAATCAGACTTAGAAAGAATTAACACTTAGATGATGCCTTTCTGCCTCACAGATTATCTTTTTTTTTATTGAGGTGAGTGGTAATTCTTTCCATGAAGAGTGAGCATGTGAATATTCTAGCCACCAGCAGAGCATCTTCTGTTATTCCACACACTGAGCATTTTCACCAGGATGTCAGCTGCTGCTTCTGACTGCTTCTCTCATGCTACGGACTTTCACACTGCTCTGGGAAAGCTTCACAGCCCAAAGATGCCACCTGCTTCCTTGTGAACTGCTGCAAAAATGCTTTGAGCCCACCCTGTAGGATGAGCAGTTGTGGGAGATGAAGCAACAAAGAGGGCTTGAGTTAAGGATGCCAGTGGAATGAAGAGTCTCCTGATGAGGTGGGTTTGATTCGGGCTGTTCTAACAATAAAGGTTAATGCCTGGTTTTAAGCCCTGATACTGTGTTCAGCCATTATTTCCCAAAGTTCAGAGCTGCTGAAATGTGGTTTGAACAAAGGACTGAGTTCCAGCAAGAAAGGGTCAAACTCAGACCACATGAAAATTTAGTCCCTAATTTTAAAACAAAACTAGAATCACATTAAGAGGCTAAGTTGAAATAGCAGCTTTATTTCTTCTGAGCATTCTGGGTATATATGCTGTAATTCATTCCCTCCCCATCAATCACAGTAAAGAGAATATTTTCTTAAAGTAATTGTGAATGAAGGAGATGTGATGAAATCACTGCCAATGGTCAGGCTGGGAATTCATCAACATGTCTACTGATCCTCTTAAAAACATATAATTGCTTGTTGAATTGTGGAGCCTAATGGAAGCAAAATTAGTCGACAAAGTTAGGTTTATTTTTCCAGAGTTATAGACATGATCGCATTTCCAATTCCCTGCTAAACAAAGCTATGGGACTACCTTTTGTTCAATTTGAAGCATTTAATGACTTCATAAAAAAGGAAAAACCCAGACTGTTGAAATTTATATCCATAAGAAGTTGTCATCTTTGCCTTATTTTCAATTTTCCCGTGAAGCTATTAAAACATTATGTGATCGTAATATATTTATAGGGAGGGGGAAATGAGGTGTAGCTCTGACTGAAGCACAATGATTTGCTATGAATTGTAAAATATCAAGGGCTACAAACTTGTACAGAGGAAGATGTGTGTGTGTCTATACAGTGAGTGGAGTTTTGAGTACATATATTCCATACTTGTTGCATGGAGTTTCTGTTCTCCCAACATACATAAATATTAATGAGGCTCAGAGGTATCAAACTCTGCTCAACAAGTTGAACTTAGACTCCTTTCTGCCTTTGAATTTCTTTGCCTTTTTCTTTTGTAGACTGCATGAGAGGATAGGAGTTTTGGAGCAAACTTGATGGTAGTGTCTTGCAGCTAACAAGCACAGAGCCCATTATTATTCCCCATGTCTTTATTCACAGGGGAGAAAAAAGAAAGCTATTAATGAACATAAGTAGCTTTCTAGGTTTCTGTTCTGCTCTGTCTTCTGTTCCTGCACCTTCCCTCTGGTATCTGAACTTCTAGCCTGTTTTGACAGCTGGGTGCAGAGCCAAACTTACCTTTGTGAGTAGCATGTTGAGCACGTTGATTGTAACAGCTCTGGACAAGGATTTTCTTTCTGCTGAATATCTGCCAGTGTTTTGTGAAGGATTAGGACTCCTGTGGCTGACTAGAACTCCTGGGACAGCACCAAACACAGACTTACAATTTGGAAAGACCATTTCTCTCAGTCTCTAGGCTTCATCTCCGTGAAGAAGCCCCTGTAATGTCCGAGCTGAACACAGCAGGCAGGTCTAAAAGATGTCTGAATTGAAATGAAAAAATACCCCTGATTCTCTGACCAAAAATGTGCTGTTGTTTTCTCTCCGGTGTGCCACTGTTCTGAACATATTCATCATTTGGGGGAAAGCTGGACTTGATATAAATAACAGTAACCCATTGTCTTGAGCAGTGCTACTCCAGCCTCCAGCGGTTGAGAAATGGCCCAAGCAAATGGATGGGTGTCAATATGAGTGATAGGAGGCGTATGTTTCTGTGTGCTAAAAGCAGCACAACACATTGCAAGGGATGGGAAACTGGAGCGGTTCCGACAGAGCCACATATGGCTTCACATATATAATGTGCAAATTCATCAGTCAAAATTATCGAAACACTTCATAAGGGTAAGGCACTGCTCCTACAAGGGCTGCAATCCCACAGACTTAAGGGGAGCAGAGTGGAATCAGTGCCAAGTGCTTGCAAATCCTCCCCCCCAGTAGTGTTTTCCTCGGTGGTCACATATAAGCAACTTTCATCTTTGGAGACCAGGATTCTTATGTGGCTTTAACCATATCCAGCTGACAGATTTCACCCACGTTCCTCTGTCACTTGCCTCCCTTCACTTGTCCTGGGCTGGGGGAAGCTGTCCAAGCCCGAGCAGACCTGCAATGGCAAAGGAGGTTGCAAGACAAGAGTCTCACCCTCTGTTTTTTGGAAGATGAAGACAGGGGCCTTCATCCTCACAGTGATAAGGGATGGTGGAGTACAGCATCCTGCTGGTCAGGAGAGAGGCCTTTTGGCAGGGTGCTGCAGAGGTGACGTCAGAGGTTGCTGAAAACAAGCACAGGGACTATGGACAAAGTTAAGTTTCTGCGCTTAGTTCAGGAATGAAGAGCCTTGATAGAGCTGTGTGGGGAATCCAGCAAGGAATGCCCTCCAAGGATTCCTGTCTCCAATCTACACTAATGGCTCTTTCAGGGTTGCTACACCCACTCCTGAAAAAGAAAATGCAAAGAAAATATATGCTGGAATTTTTCCCTTTGAGGTGTATCCCAGCACCAGTAAGTTTTAAGTTTTCACATCCAAAGAGCTCTCCAGCAGCAAGAAATTAGTGTCTTGGCTCACAAAAACCATATATTTGTCTTTCTGGGACCAGCACGTTCCCCTTGCTTGATAAGGTTTATTTCCATGGCTAATTTTGGGCTGACAAGATGCATGGGGCTAGGAAGAGTAGCTTACTGAGCAGAATGTGCTGAACTGACAGGACAGATACACGGGGCCATTTGTTGGCACATGGAAGAAAAAAACAAAAAGTATTAGCTACATTAAAACTAAGTAAGATAACCCAGAGAGTCCTTCTTACAGCCAGCTCTGCTCCTGCTGGCCATAACTGCATAATGCCAGAGTGCAATGCCAGGCCTAGCATGGCTGCTGGGAGAGGGGTTTAATTATTTTCATTCTCCATTTTCATTTCAGCCTTTCTAGTAATTTGTGCTGCCTTTGTTACCAGAACAAGGGAGACAAAAGATATTTGCCTTGTAGATTCCTTTAAGAGGCAGTTCTTTGTGCTGGTGAGAGCAGCCTGCCTGACAAGCTGCTGAGGGTGAGACCACAAATCCACACAGGTTCAGCCTGGAGCACACACCCAGGGAGACTCCTCACAGCCATCAACCTCCAAGGGCAAGAAAGGGGTGCAGTCTTCTGGACCAGTCTATTTAAGAGGGTTTCCAGCACGAGGGTCAATGCAAGCCTGGCCTCAGGCATGTATTATTTGTTGTTATAGACTATTCCCTGGCATGGCCTGGACTGGACCACTAAGCTCTTCCACCTGGATCACCAAAGATGCTTTTGATTGATGCTCATGGTGACAGCCACAGTGGCTGACTTGGAGGCAGGAGTTGAGGAGGGAATAAATTTTTCCTGATGCTTAGCCTTGGTGCTTGATAAAACTGTGTCTGTGTGTTGAAAAAGAAAGAAAATCACTAGCCCTCATGGAAGAGTGGATTATTTGAGACAGTTACAGACATCCAGGAGACCATTGTGTTTTCCTGCTGGAGTTAAACTGATGGGTGCTGTTCCAAACTACACACACAGGAATGCTTTTTATTTTCATTTCCAGCTCAGAAAGCTTGCACCCACCATTTTCTCATTGGGAAGTCACACTGTTTTCTATACCTGCTTATCATAAAATAAGAGACTGATTGCCCAGCATAGCTTTCATTTGAAACTGCTTGTAAATTTAGGAGTAACAGAAAAACTCTGTGCTATGTCAGTGTCAATACTCAGAAATCTGTGTGTCCTTTCTGCTTGTCCTCTGAGCTGGCCATAAACACACAGGCCTTTTTTTCAGACAACCATATTAACATTAAATTCTTCCTTCAAAGACACTGGAGTAAAACAGTCACCAGGCCCTTCTCAAAGATACAGCTAGATCTGGAGGGGGAGGAAAATAGATAGGTCTTCATCATTAGCTGTCCAAACTGGGGCAGAGGAAGCTGAGCATTGGAGTAAGAGGTCATATAAGAAACCATGTGCATGTAGGTGAATTTACCTGTACTAAAAAAGAAAAACGAAAAAAAAAGAACTCCCTCAAGAACTGTACAGAGAGGGATCTCTTTTATTAGAAAATATGAAGGGTTTAATTCAGCAATTACAGCATTAGTGTGGTGCTGGAGACAAAATACGGCTGTATGCATTAAAAGTATTGAAAATGGCTGGCTACTGCACAGATACAGCTGATGTTGTCAATACATTCGTTATTCTGGAAACAGAAGCAGATTCTGTGCTTTGCTGCAATTTGCTGATGCTCTGCTTTTCATTCCATTTGAACCTGTTTCCCTTCATGTTAAGTATTTTTTGAGCAGAGTAGGCTCTGGTGTTTCTAATGCCCTCAGCAGGGTTTGGAGGTCACTGTAGCAGAGCAACTGGTGAAGATAGCAGAATTCCAGCAGCAATTGAACTGCTTCCATGAACCACTCTTCACTGTGTCCTCTGGACATCTGCTGTGCTTCCTTAATGAGGACTGTTGGCTTTACTCTTCAGGAAACAAGTAAAATATTCTCAAGTTCAAAAATACTCAAAAGTGCTGGTTCATTCAGATCTAAATGCAGATAGAAACACAAGCAACAAAATAGTCTGTAATGCTTTTCAGCAATTAACAGGACTGTATACCTTCGCCATTGAAGAGGAAACTACACTGATCATTGACTGAAATTCCTTTTGCACTTCTTAAAGAGCCTGAGCCATGCTGCACGAGATGAGGCAGGACCTCTGTGTTTCTTGATATAATGAAAACAGGGCAGGAACACAGCAAGGGGATTTTGCTCAGTGCCTTCTGTACATACCTGGAGCTAGGAAGGAGGTTGTTTCTGAGGAAAGGACAATACAGAAAGTGCTGTCCAGAAGTTTCCAGCAACTCTTCGAAAGAGTTAGTTGGTCTTCCACAGGAATTTTCTGTTTGAAAATGTTAGATGGTTTTTCCTACACTGCGCTGCAGACTCCTGCACGTTATGTTGTCATACTTGGCAGGAGGGCGAGGGGTAAAGAAGTGTTAAGTTATAATGTAAATTGAGTTTATTGCTGTCTGGCAGAATATTTTGGCAGCCTTTTGTGACAAAGCCTCTGCCACAAACACTTTTTAGCTCTTGGAACCAGGTCAAACCATTAATCTGGGTGTCTGCAGGGACATGTACAATGCTACAGCAGCTCCTACTGTCAGAAGATGAATGTATCCCTGGCTTCCCACTGCACACACTCACTTCTGACAATGTTAGTCAACAGGTTTTCCTAACAAGAAAGATTATTGGGGCAGGAGGAAATGACTGATTCAAAAGGGTCTGCATTAAACAGCTGTTCAAACTATAATGTTTCCAGTTTCTCAGTGGCTCAGGACAGGCGCCACATCTTTCTTGAGGCCATCAAAATTCAGCACAGGTCATTACTAATTGGCCAATCTGCCAGCTTCAAAGCAAGGAAGGGAATCTGTCCCAGTCTGGCCCTCAGTATTTCATGTTCCATATTCCTATTGCCAAAAGCCAGGGTTTTCATCACAGATCCTCTCAGAACCCTTAATGAGCCCTATTGATGTGATACCTGCAGGGCAGAAGGAAAAGTTGGCCATTGGGCCTAGCAAGAGGAAGGACTCATCCCACATGTCCTCCTAGAAAGATCTTCCAGTTCACTGTGTCTCTGTAGTAAGATGTGAAAATATCCATGGGGTTATACGAAGTATTTCTGTCAGGATCCATTCTCCATCATTTCAGATGAGGAAGGGAGGGAGAGAACGATTGCAGTTACCTGCACTTTTTTACTTTCTCTGGCCCTGTGATAGCGCCAGTTAAAATTAATGGGGCCATGTGCAAGCCTAGCAGAGGATTTCTTTGACAGAGATGCAGATGGAAGGGTTAACTACAGGCCTAAAATGGCTTCACTACTCAAATATTTTCTTGGAAAGCTTTGAAATGGTATGACATTGTAGTTTGTTTTTCGTTTTTTTAATTAACACTGATCATTGGCCATACCAATTAATGCAATTACGTAGTCTAAAATAAAACATCCTACCAGATCTGTATCATATGCTAATCCTCCCAGGAAAACAATTTGGCCGCAGCAGAGTGAAGCAGTGGATTGGCCAAAGGAACCATTTCTCTTAAAAGAAATTATCATTTGGGTCTTTTTTCAGAAAAAATGATATATTGCCTGCATGTAGAATCATAATCCATTTCCTTTTCAATAGGAAATAAGTATGTTTAATTACTGGGCTGTCATATTAACTATCCATTATTTTTACTTAAAAATATGAAATGAACATTAAAATTTAGGCAATTGTCTCAATATTGACATTTTCTCTTGGGATACAGGTAGGAATTGAAATTTCAGTAACTTTAGAAGGTGGGGGTTCAGTCATGCATTCATATCTCATTTTTCCAGTTCATTTCAGTGACCAGAGAAATTTACAGGAGCTGTTATTTTCCCAAATTTGCATCCAAGAGATACATTGGAAAACAGAGACATGACCTGAGCATAACCTCCCACTGACCTATAAACTAATATTAATATGACTGTCGGTGGTAGGGATTTGTATTCTTGAATCCAACTTAATTTTTTTTTCCTCTGAAGTGTTAATCCTTTACTTGGAGCCCACATATAAAAGACTTGGCTTTTCAGGACCAGATCATGTGTTTTCCAGGCTGGTGGGCACCTCACAGATCCACTGGTGGGAATTTGTTACCATCAAACCTGAAATGAGAGCTTAATTCTGGATTTGCCTGAGGGTCAAACCTTTTTCACAGTTACAATCCACATCTAAATTCCAGCACTTTGATCTTCCCCGCTTCATGGACTCCACTCTTTTATTCTTAAAAGAGAATCAGCCAGATTTGTAGTGGAGATTACACTTCACCTCTTTGTGCCTCTGCTTGCAGGAACATCAAACCCCACCTTTTCCAATCTGTTCTTTCTCTGGGTGGTGGGGTGGGAGGGTGTTCTGGCAGGGTGTTCCATCCCAGCCATGTGAGACAGTGCCCTTCGGACAAACTCAGAGACAGAAACACAAAAAAAGTAGGCAGAGAGACCTCCAGCTTTATTCTCCACCCAACAATTCCCAGGCTCTGGAAGACTCCAATGCCATTTCTCCTACACTGGTACAGTTACACCTGCACCCAGCTGGGGAAGCCCAGCAATAATTTTCAGACCAACACAGTGGTTTTCAGCCCAGAGGGACACATCAGGTCAAGTGAAACACTTTGCTGATAAGTGAGGAGAAATCAATTCTTAAATAAAAGTAATTGCTTTTTTCTCAAAACTTTGACTAAAAAAAAGAAAACTTATGGGGTTTATATGTTTTATATTTTTTTACTAGTTTTAATATATTAAATAAAGCTGAAAAACCAAAATGAAATATCATTTTGCCTGTCAACTTTTCTATTCACCAAAGCTGCTATGAGAAGGATTTGTCTGTATCTCCCATACCTGTTTTATACATATTTTCTCATATTGCCAGTGAGCTGAAATATTATATTTCAGTCATCCTTAAAAAGCATCTGTGATTCATGCCCTGAGCTTTGGCATGGGACATAAAAAGATGGGTCTGAGGGGTTACCTGTGGTCTCTTTTCTAGGTCACCCATCTGGGGCATGAGGCACAGAGGAGTTTGACTTCTGTCAAACACACATTTGAATCGAAAGGGAGAGATCACAGAAGGAACACAGAAAAGAGGTGGACTTTGTGCTGCAGGGCATTTGCAAGATGAACGGTGCCAAACCTGGAGGACACAAAATCAGGACACGCACTTGGCAGAAGGACTGCAACACAGAAAGCAAATGGCACCGGTCCAGCTGGAAATCTCTGGGGCCGTGAGTAGTCTCTGGCTGCTGTGTGAATCCTCCAAGCATCCTCCGCCTCCAGGGGCTGCGAGCCGGGATCTTTAAGACAATCAAACTGAATTAGGCGTCAAAATCGGTAGAAGTTCATTGTGAAACAGGGTCCTTATGGGCTGCTTGCAGGCTAGATGAGACCTGGATTTAACCGGTGGGGAGAGCCCGGAGCGCTGCCCGGGCAGGGGGTGTTTGGCCCGGGCTCTCCCCGGGCAGCCGCCGCCAGCCGCGGCTCCGAGCACCGCGCTCCGCGCCCCGAGCGCCTCTCGAAGTAGGTCACAGCTCGCTGTGATGCAAACTCTTTCTTCTCAGGCGCATCAAGGCGTTCTTTCATGTGCTACTGAGGCAGGAGCAGCAATTCCTGAGCGCAGCGAGCCTCCGTGATCCATCTCCCGCAGGGTCTGCCCTGGGGACGCTGCAGGGCTGGAGGCTGCTCCCTCCCTTGTGCCCCGCCGGGTCTGGCAGCGGCGGGAGCACAGCAGCAGGTGCCACATGTCGCGGCACAGAGAGCTTGGGTGATGGCCCGTGGCAGCAGATATCTCAGCTTTCAGGTCTTAGGATGCCTTTCCATGCTTCTTATCAGTGCCTGGCGCTGCTGTGATGTCCTGTGGCTCACAGAGCAGCTCTGTGCTGTTTTACTTTCCATGTCCTGGCTGCACTTTTATCTCTTTGCCCTCATCAGGTGCTTCCTGGCTCAAGCACATGTGTTTTCCTGTGGGAAAATGCCTTTCTTCTTAGTGACAAAGGCAAAGCTCGAGATAAACAATCTCAGTACAGCAAGATTAACAGAGGTTGAGAGAAAATAAATGTGTGGTCATCACCTGGTGTCAGAAGCGTCGAACAGATAGGAAGCTGAATGCCCCATTCACAATTTTTCTGGAAAAGAGGCAAAAAAAAGCCAGAAGAAATTGCAGTTGTGTGTTACTGGAAGAACAGAGTGCTTCCCCTCATCCCTTCACACTTGAAGGGAACAGGTGTTAAAACTGGGAGCTTCCCCTTCATCTCTAGGTTAAAATCCCACCCACTTGTGGGTGGGATATTGTGTCAAATATCACTGGGGCTACTGCTCTTCATGATTCCTAATTTTCTACCCCAAGGATATAGAGATCTGACTGTCACCTACATTGCTTTCCTCTACAGTTATAGCCAAGGGCTGAAACAAGCAGACCATGAATGAGAGATGGCATCACAAAAGCTCACCAGGAGAGAAGGCAAATGTACCTGTTCTCTGCATGTTGAAAGAATGGAGCCAGTGTGACCATTTTCCACTGAAACTGGGTTTTGGAAACAAGCAGTTAGCACCTAAATAAGTCTATTCACAGGAAACACCCCTGTCTCATGGAAAATGTCAGTTTTTCAGATAGAGAAATGCATTAAAATGTCATGTGTCAAAATACATCAAAGATATTTTGTCTGAACTAAAGCTGAGGTGGGGTTGTTTGCAAAAATTCAAGTAGGGAGAAGTTAGACTTCTCTGACTGAATAATTACTACAGCTGGCTTCATCCACAGTAAGGTGTAACCGTGTCCTTTCTACATACAGGAAAAAAACTGAGATATCTGAGTGATGAAATTAAGGGAGAAACAGGACATTAAGTGTTCTGGGTAAAGTTGTTATCGTTCCATCAGCTCTCTGGAAGCCTTCATCCCCAGTGAGGTCAGCTGGCATTTCTTTCTCACTCTGCAATCAGCAGTGGAGGCATCAGGATTATCTCATGGAAGAGACACTTTCATTGGGCACGCTGCTCAGCGTGAATCGAGCAAGGGTTGCCCTTTTTTTATTCCCGGGTATTGTCACGCACTGATCGTTCTCCAGCTGCTGGTGCTGTGTTGGTGTGGGGGCAGACAGGGCTTGAAATAGGAGCTCCTGTGTGATGCTGCACCAGGGCTGCTTCTCTCCCTGTCCCTGGCAGCGCTGCAAGCAGGGGCTGTGCTCACACCACCCCGAGCCTCGGCCCCCTCCGAGATGGGGACACACCCCTGGGCTGCTCCAGGTCTCCCCAGGAAACCTGCCAAATTGCACAGGATGAATGCAGTCTGGAAAAATCTGTTTACCGTGATGCACTCATACAGCTGGAATGATTTAGCTGCTATTTCAAGCAGACAGTCCTGTAAATGTAAAGGGGCATCTTGAAAGGCATTTCAAACACAGAAATGAGGGGCTCTGCTCTAGCTCATTTTCACCTGTGATGTGTCATCTCTTAAGTGGCCCCAATTTACCAGACACCAGCAGGGGATTTGGTTTGTGAACGCCACTCCTGCAGATGCATATTCCAGTTATCCACACCATGGCCAGCAGTCTGCTTTAAATACACTGGAGTGTAACCCTGACCCTGACTAAAAACAACAGCAAAAACTGTCCTGGATACCACCTCAGTGATTGCTGTGCACAGGACTCTCAGTTTGAGGCAGGTTGAGCTGTGACACAGCAGGTTCATCACAGCTACAGAAATCCTCCCCAGAACAGTGAATTGTTTGCATCCTTTATACACATAGGAAATCAACTTACACTGAAGTCCCAGTAGTTTATCTGGGGTTTCCTTCTCAATATCTCTGCTACAGAACATCTGACAAGAGCTTCCCAAATGGCTGCCTACGCAGAAAAGAGAGGAGACATCAGCAAGGACATAAGAGCTCCACAGATGGGAACTTGGATGCAGCCCTGAAGATCAGAGCAATAGCATCATCCATAGTCAACTAGAATTTCTCTTCTACAGGCAATAAATATTGGATTATTTATTTTGCATCATGACTGCCTTCTCCTCTTCTTTCTATTTTTCCCTCTGTATGGTAAGGAAAGAGCATATGATGAGTGTAGTATATTATAACTGAATATTAATCTCTTCTATTCACTCAGTGCATGCATTCATTTATATGGATGATTTGCTGGTTTTGTTTGAATACACACACGCATATTTAAAAGCGAGGTTTATTATGAAAAATGCCCTCGAATTAACTCTTCTAAAAGATGCCAATATTATTGGCAAGAATTGCATTTTATTTTCTTTGTAAATGTGCTGCTTCCTTAAACATTCATTTCTTTGGAAATCCAGTACTTTTCCAAATGCAAAGGCAGTGGTGATGAGCAACTGTCATTCCCACATTAAAAAGCAAAACCAAGCCTTGATCTTTCTACAGCAGATTAGGGAAAGAGATAAAAATGAGATGAAAGCCTCAAATGTCTGTTCCACTAGGTTCGAGGCATTCTTTTTGTTTTAGTTCCGCACTCTGCCTCTTTAATTCCCCCTGGCTCAAATGCCAATTTTCTGCTATGTTGGCATGACTGCCGAAGAATTGCTTCTGTTAATAAACTGCACAAAATAGCTGAGCAATTAGGCAATTAAACTGTTTTAAATTTAATTTAAAACCCTGGCATTTTGCTAGGAGTACTTTTTTTTTCTTTAATCCCATCTTTTTTGTGTGGTGGGAGGTAAAGGGTGAGTTGGAAGGGTGGGAAGGCAGCACAGTGATGAGGGAAGGGTCTGGTGTGATTGAAGTTGACTCAGACAGATAAGTGTAAGGGCTGTCCACTTCGGGGAGCACATTCCAGCCCTTGTCCCTTATTAGAACAAGTAATTTTTTCCCTAACATTTAACACACAAACAAGCTTAATCTGATTTCCATCCTGATCCCAGATGGGTATCATGGCTTGTAAGCAAATGATTTCAGGAGCTGCCTACCTGCTCTTGGCTGCTAATTCAAAATAAAAAGGAGTGCTGGAGAAAACACAGGAATTACTGTGCCTGGGGGTGAGCAACCTGTTCTGCTCATCACTGCATGTTCCCACTGCATTCAAGGGCACTTTTCCAGGTTACCTGAACTGTAGGAAAGTTTGTCCCTGGGGCTTATTTGACCTGTACTTACAGAGATTTTTTTTTGTACAGATCACGTTTGCATTTTGCTAAAGGCTCTCTTGCTGCCATTTGTGATGGCACTGGGGTTCACCCTTCCTGGAATAGGGGCCCAAGGGAGTGGTGAGAGGGCTTATTCCATCATCCATAGCTGCATCCCCAAGCCCCATCATCCCCTGCCTTACCCCACTGCCAGCCAAAGACCCACCTGTGCCACTCACACCATGTGGGCTAAGCTCTGGTAGCCCACCCCCATTGTGCTACATCCCTTCCCAACCCAGTCATCTTCCCCAGGCCACCATCTAAAACCTGTGCATGGTCCCCTGTTCCAATCCATGCTTCCAATCCATCCCATTCATACACCTAAGCAAAGTTCTCTCAATAAAATTCTCAGCTGCCCAGTCCCATCCCTGTCCACTGCTCTTCCACCCTCACTGCTTCACACCCTGCACCTCAGCTGACCCACAGCCTTGGCACTGCCAGGTTTTTCAGAGCAACCTGTCCTCCTTACTTCTCAATGCATTAAATCTCCTTTCTTACCATGATGGCTGGAAGAAACAAAACATTCTCCCTAGTATTCTGCTAAAATTTTCTGCTAATAGAAACACATCACATGCTTCAAGCCTTTTTTCACTACCTATATTTGGATGAATGATGCCATAGCTAAGCAAAACACCCTGTTGTATACCCTGCAGTGCTGACTATCTCCTCAAGAAAACCTTGTATCTCCATGGTCACATCAAGGCTATTTTTAGTGAACCAGTCATTCCTGTTATTCTCCTAGTCTTTGAAATTAAAAATAGTGGAAAGAGAATTAAAAGGATTCTTCTAAATGTTACAGTAGTCACATGCTGTTTGCAAAATTCTAGGTGAAACTCCACCCTCCCCCCCTGAGCAAATGGGGATATGAACATTAACAACATTCACGTCATTGTTGCAGTCAGACTCACATTATCATTTCCACTTAATGCACCGTTGGGACCAATCCTATGGTAGCTGGGGAAATGTATTATAAGTTAACTCATTATTTCTGATATGATTCTATGCTTAATCGAGATCTCCTGTTCTGCACAGTGAGCCCACCTCAGAGTCAATCCCAGGAAGTTCCTCTCTCTGAGCCTAAACATCTCCAGCCCGGGTGCTGCAGAGGAGCTGCTGGCAAGGCAGGCTGTGCCTGGGTGCAAACAGAGATCCAAGGGCTGCATGGCAGGGGATGTGAGATGTGCCAGGGAAACAGGATGCCCAGGGCAGTGTTTTAGAGTGAGGCATTGAGGGAGCAGTGAGACATTAATTTTCTGTATTTTGGACTTCTCAGAGCACCATGGCAGAACCTTTTCTGTCTCTATGTGTTAGCACAGATTGTAATATTAATTTCTGTCCTCTCCTCCCTCCTGACACTGGATTTCCATTATAAGCCCTTTGGCTGTCCAGTCCATTTTGACAGCAGGGCAGGATCTTTGTGTTTATACAGTTTCCAACATGAAGAGAAACTGATTTTTACTGGACCTTTAGCTATTACTGTAATGCCTATAATGATAATATTACATCCTTGAACTCTCTATACTGTTTCAATGGATCTGACAACCTTCTTAGGAAAAAAGAGGTATTATACAGATGTGAACAAGCTCTAACATGAAGTGGACAGCACATAATTCCAGATCATCTTCTGAGTGTCACAAAACCCCAAACTGTCACAGGGATGATATAGGGAAGGATAATTAAGATAATGGGTTGGTCTTTATGTTTGTACATTGCTTAGCAGCCATTAACAGCATTACAGCTCCAGGCAGACCTCAGAACACTTCAAGCCTCCTTGACAGCAACATGCAGGTAGAACTTCAGAACAGGGAAGTCCAGGCTTTGACTTTGTATATTTACAAGCTTTTCAGGGACCATAGAGAAGAGAAGCATCAACTTTCCTGATCCTACGGGCAGCAAAGTCAAATCTCAGGCCAGCAGCACTGACAGAGAGTCATGCTCTGGTGGTGACCCACAGGTGGGAGGTGACAGCAGTTCCCCATGGGAACAGCTCCTTGCTGGGCTGTGCTGAGCACACAGCTACACCCCTGGGCATGCTGATGATGCCACTTCAGTGACTGGTGCTGCTTTATTTCTACCAGGCTCAGGATCATCCAGCAAGGCCTTCCTTAGGTCAGGGGGCTCGGTTCAGATGTGCTTCAAGAGCCACACCTTGGTCATGAACCACTCCTCAGACACTTTAGCTTCATTTTGCAAGATAGGGATTAAAGGACATTCCAGGAACTCAGTTTGTTTATTGTAGTTCCTACAAATGCCAGCAGAGGTTGTATTGAAATGTGAGATAAACACGTATGCAAATAATACATTGACTCTGATTCAGTCATGATGACTTTGCCAATAAATATACAATCACTTTATAATACATTACATTTGTATATTTTAAACTACCTAATTGATAGGAGCATGAAAGCATTAAATTACCATATAGCAAGACTACTATACCACACTAGACATCTATTAGCATACTACATGTCAATCAGTGTTTTACCAATTAATGGCTATCTAATTATCTTGCTATAATGAGCTTGTTAAATGCCAATTAAATGGCAAGATGTTTGAATGCATTAATAAGAATGTAATTACACAGTTATTGGTGACATAATTTTCACATCATTAACTAGTAACTTATCCTTATTAAGTTTAATAAGTATATTCTTTTAACTTCCCATTGATCCCAAATTAGGATACAATCGCCAGTTGGTTAAGACTGAGTGAGATGGCTATAATTATCAGGATCATTATTGGAAAAGTTTAATGTCTCTGATGTTAGAAATAAGCAATAACTGAAGAATGTACTGGAGGAAAACCAGCTGAAAGTGCAACTACACTGTGCACACAGATTCTATTCTGGGATAGAGTGTTCCTCCAGACAAGAAATGCACTTCTCCTAAGAGACCAGCTTTCAAACCTGGAAATTGTAGTTGGTTTGCATAACAGCAGGTGAAATCTCCCTTATCAAACTTTTCTACCAGAGTGCTCTAAATTAAAAGGAACTGACAAGAAAGGTGGAGTCCTTACCTACCTCTCTCCAGAGACAGACACCCTGGGACATTCTAGGAGCTGATGGTCTGGGGTGTTGCTCAACTTGTTGGCTCAGTATTGCTCCTGGCGAAATAATTTCTGCTGGTTTTTTTTGTTTAGCTGAGATGGATGAGTTACAATGATGACAAGTCCACAATGTGCTCCTGCCTGGAGAGGGGCAGTAGAACCTGGTGGGAGCAGTACTCTGCTGAAGCTGTGGAGACTTTGAGATCATTCTCAGTTACACCTCATACTTACCCTGAAGTTTGGACAGGTAACTTAACTCATTTTATCTTTCTGTTTACTGGGTTTTGTGAGAGTAAAATAATCAGTAATGATGCTGAGGTATCCAAAACCTCCGAGTCAGGGGGTGCAGAAACACTGATGTCAACAGAAGCTCCCCGCAGAGCAGGCATCAGAGCAAGCCAGAGTAGTCCACAGGAAGCTGAACTCAGATCTCTGCTTCAACCTTTAGGATGTCATAGTTTGTATAAAAGAAAATAGCCAATCTTCCATCCCAAATCTTTTATTTATGAAAGGGAAATAAATCACCATGTGCATTTCCACACCAGGAAAAGCTATTTAACCAAGCGAGCATGTGTGAGCCATGACAAATGCACAAATAGTTCTGCATTAATCTTTTCCTGCACCCTCTCATCCCATTTCTTCAAAAAACACTGGGTTCATACCATTTCTGCTATATTTAAAATGAAGAAAGTGATTGAGAGCCATTTACTGAATTAGGCACTGTACTGAGATATGTGTACAAAAAAATCAGACCTTGGCCTCAGCGCCTTAATTAGCTACTCCACCTTGATGAGTGCCATGGATGCCAGCATAGCCCAGACTGTATCTTGCATCCCCACCCATAGGTACCCTACACATCTCCAGTGGAGCTTCACCAGTGTTTCCGGACACCAGGAGACAAGAGGATGCTCAGTGGTCCATCAAAGCTCAGCAGAGAACTGCAGCCTGCATGTTAAAAGGTTTTTCTGAACTGTGGCCGCTGTAAGTACCTCATCTTTCCCAAGGATGTAACCTAGCCCTCTTCTAACACTTTTTTTTTCTTTTCATCTATCTTTCTGACTCCTTCAGGATTTTATTAAAGAGAACTGGGGAGGTCTGTTGAATTCCTCTGTCTCCTGAGATGTATTTAACAGGAACGTGTTGTTCCTATCTTGGACACGTAAGATGGTCAAATGTGTACAGAGACATCACAGTAACATCATCTTCTATTGATCTCTGCTGATACAGGCGCATTGTGGACATGTTTTGCAGCTTTAAAGAATTGTTTTCAGTGGATACTTGTCAGGTTCTTTCCATCTCTCAATTTCATCTTCTTATAAGAGGGACAGTTTTGTGCGAAAACACAGAGGTGCACTCCTTTTTCTCAACAAAACAAAAATAAAGAAATGGGAGATGGGGGTGGGGAGAGAAACCCTTCCACCTCTTCACAGCATTTTTGTTTTTCTTCCCAAAAGCAATATGAAATCGCACTGAGTAGGTATGGTAATAATCAGCATTGAGTGCAGTAATGATGTGTCTTCTGCACTGAAGCTCCTGACAGGAAAATCATGACCTGCTCCCCACAGGTATCAAAGTCGCTAATTATCCATCATGCGCTCCGGATCGGCTTTCATTAGAGCAGCCGACTCTGTGTTCCTCAGTCACAGGGAGGCTCTTTCAAGTCCAGGTACTTTTCCCTTTGATAGAAAGAGACTGCATCAGCACAGGCAGCACATTTGCCTTCTGTCACTTGCTGGCTGCTGTGCTGCACATGAGACTCGAAGCTGAGGATGCAGCAAGTTCAGCTGAAGGAAAACTCAGTGCTGCTTGGAAAATGTCTAATAATAATAACAGATCGTGGAGGAGCACATTTCTAAGATATGCTGCTGCTGCTGTCGCCCACCCGGTCTAAATCTCTTTTCAGCAATGTCCCCGGTGCTGCCATCTAGGTCCAGGTGTTTCTGGTGCCTCTCAGATGAACAGATGAGCGAAAGAAAATTAGTTGTTCCTGCTTTTTTTTTGTCAGGACTAGGCTAATCAAGGTAGTTCTTCTTTAATTGCATTCATAGTCTAATGAGATGATAGGTAGAGTCCACCTCACTAAATCCAAATCTAAATATCCTTAGTGTCTGCACAAACCAGGTTTGCCTGGAGTCCTGTTTTCAGACTCATCTGTAACAGCATTTATACTTCTGTCTCATTACTATTTCCTTGTTAGAGCCTTTCTCCCTCCCTTCCAATTTTTTTTCCCTAGGCTGCTATTTGCTTTTACTACATGTCTTTGAAACTGAAAATGGTACTTAACAATTAAGAATTTTTTTTTGGCATATTATCTCTACAGTGGCACTCACCAGAAGAAAATAATAAGGAGTCAGCACTGGTAATGTTACAGAATTTATAGGTTACCTAGTTCAGAGAGACACTGGAGCCTTTCTGTGCACTGAAACATCCAGCACCGATCGCTGTTATGGACACAGTACCTTGCTTGGGTGAGCCATTAGGGTATTGTAGCATAGAAATCCCTAGAGTGGCTATAAAACATATTTATATATCTATAAAACCAGGATGCTCTGGTAGACTGAAAGCACTTAGATACTTGGATAAAGAACATCATGTGGATGTACAGGGAAAAGAAAGAAGCCACACTCAGGGTTTGAGATCAGCGTTTATTTTCAGGCATCTGCAAGGAAAGCCCGTCAGTTTGATGATTATCTGAACATATGTGGTACATTTGTAAAAAGCTGGGAGAATTCCATTATGTATAAGCTGCTTAAAAAGTGGCTCACTTAAGGCTATTACATTGCTGCTTTGAGTTATTTTTGTTTAATTCAAACTCTGCACTGGGTGAGACTCAATTTCATTTTAAACAATCATTTCAGTACCTTATCTTTCTCATCATCTTCTGTACCTACAAAATTTGCAGTGTGGGATTCAGATAAATAAATACATGATTACACACACACTTGCTCATCATTTTCTCCATGACATTCCGTTTTCTGTGAATAAAGAAAATGGCTTTCAGGGTGCTTTTTTCCTTCTCCTTCTAAGTGAATGATTTCCAAAGGGCCTGTCTGTCCAGAAAGATTAACGCTCTTGCCTTAGAATGAGGCCAAAGCACAATTTTAGTGTCAGAAAATCAGTTTTGAATCCACAAAAGTTTCCATTCAGAAGTCTATTTAAGAATATACTTATAAATTGTCCCCTTCAACGTGCTCCATCTGAGGAAAGAATTAAAATATTTATCTACTGACCCAAGAAAATGCTTCAAACAAACTGCCATGTTGATAAAATGAGTAACGTAATGTGGACTATGATTTTGCCCCATAAGAAAATGCGTATTTGATAGCTTTTGAATTAGCTGTGCCTCAGTTTGGGTCCTCAGTGAGAAGGCTGCATGGTGTTTCTGAATGCAAACTTGGAGCATTCAAAGCTCCAAGCAACCCTCTCTTTGGAAAGACCTTTCCACCACAAAAGGACTCCCAACCACATAACGCCAAACCAATAATAATCATCAAAGAGGTGAACAAAGAAAAAAGCTTTCATGACCAATACTCTTTTAAAAGTACTGAAAATAGAGCATTAAAAGAGAGTAAAAAACCCTCGGTCTTCCCCTCAGGAGAGCTTTCATGGAGGAGCCTACTTTGGGGAGTATCTTTCTTTCACTATTCTACTTTCATATTAATGTCCTTAAGATTTCTTAAGTCTATATAAGAAAGGAATATTTTCTATAGATCTCTTTCAAACAGTAGCTCTGCTATCAGTCCTGTGAACTCCCCGTTTCCACATGGCAAAGCAGGCACCTAGTGATTAAAATTCATCCCAAACCATCTAGATTCACATCTTCTGCAATGCCATAGCAAAAGTTTCCAGCCACTGTGTACCTTTCCTCTCTCCAGGGTACATCTTTGTGTATGGGGGTGGCAAATGGCTGAGGTCTGTAAAAGAACACAAAATTGTTCTCTCAGGCAATTGTTCTCTCCCCCAGATTAAAGGGAAGTGCAAAACTTCAGCTTTCCCTCCTCACGGATTGATAAATTGGGGTAAATTGTGAATGCACTTGAATTCTGCTTATCACAAGTCTGGTAGCTCGTTACACCCTCTGCTTTTTCTCCTCAGATGCTATAGAAATACAACAGTGTAACTAACACTTCTCCTCATTTAGAACCACAGGTGGTGGGAGTACGTGTGATTTTATTGTCTTCAGTTGGTAATTACAGGTCTGTTCCTATTCCCACTGTCTCAGTGGGATGCTTGTATAGCACACGTATTTAAGTCCTTTCAGGTGTTCTCAGGGTGGATTAGCATGGACTATTGCACCAGTGCAGAATGGTGCCTGTGACCACTGTCTGTAGAAGGGGTGCTGGCACACAGGCTGGTCTGACTGCTTGTATTGACACGAGGGAGCCTGGCTCAGACAAAAGTCACCCCAGGAGGGAGAGAAGAGCTGGGATTTGGGTGGTTCTCCTGGCAGAGTGAGTCTCCAATCCATGAACACAGTGCCTTTGCAGAGGGTGCAAAGTGCAGCAAGCCCCAGCTACTGCTGAGTCCCTGGGCTGCACACATACATCAAGTCATTCCAGGAGCCTTCCCTTCCCTTCCCTTCCCTTCCCTGGTATCTGACAATGTCAGATGTGATGGGCCACAGGGCAGTGGCAGCAGGATTAACACAGCCTCTGATTTGATGCATGTGACGGGTCCATTTAAAAATGTAGATATTATTATCCTTTGATTTTGGCTTCTGATTCCTCCAGATGTTTGTGGTTGATAAGTCAGGCTCCCTTCAGGTTTTGCTGCCTTCCATCAGTGCATATTATGCTTGTCACAGACAGAAATCCATGTGTAACAGGAAGGCACATTGCATACACATCCAGTGAATGTGCCTGTATGTTAACTATGTTTTAATACACCACATTCATGGTACACTTTGAAAAACACAGTAGCTGGAGCCAACACTGCTGACAGAGCAGATCCTTTCTGAACTTCCCTCTGAATTCCCTTTTTCTCTTTGAATTGGGATATTTGCATGAAGGCTGGAAGCCCCATCTTTCTTCCATTAAAGCACAGGTGATCTTTGCCTTTTCTGCATTGAAATAGGCTTGTGAGTTCAAGGACTGAATTCAGCAGAGTTCATAAGCATATGCTGAAACCAGCAGGATTAAGCCTTGGGTAAGGCAGTGAAGCTTGGAGCACACTTTTATCCCCAAGCACAGGCTCAGATGCTGTGCTGAGTAAGGACTGCAGGACATTTGAAGTAACTCAGGGCCCTTCTTCCCTGGAGTCCTTCTCCTCTGCTGCTGCCTCTTAGTTAAATGAAGCCTAAGGTTCCCATGCAGCACAGAAAGGAACATCAGGATGCAGAGGTGCAGACACCGAGGTGTCTCCAAGGAACTTCTGGAAGTGCACAAAGCTGTTCTGAGCCATCTGGAAACGATGAGAACTTTGTTTTTCATTCTTGTATGGAAAGAGAGAGAAAACCCAGAGCTTTATAGAACAAATTAGGATCCCCCAAATTATGTTTTCAACAGGTTGCTTACAGAAAAGGCTGGACATGTGGAGTGTCAAGGGGCGGCACTATTTTATCAGTACATGAAATATGACAGATGGTCAGTAGTCAGAATCCAAAGCACAGATACTTCTGTTCTTTGAGACCACTCGAAATTTGAACCCCTCCACAGGCTTTGGACAACACTGGTCCCATTTAAACTTCAGGAGCTAAGTAATAAAAAGTATCAGCTATGTATTTTACCTGCTGTTCCCTAAATGCCTAAAAAGCTGTCAAAAACAGAGGTAACTCATGGAAAACTGCCGCATTAACAATGGTGGAAATGTCCTTAGCTTACACTTCTCTCTCTATAAATCCAATTGCCTCAACCATCATTGGCATCCATCTGTATTAGCTCAGCTGTACACCAATGGAGGTCTCAAAAGGCTTCTGCTCCAAAACAATGGCTTAAAATCCAGTGACATTGTCCCACCTCTTTCCAGCTGAAAGATAACTAGCTGGGAAGATGCCTGGATGGCCATGTCACCACAACTGATCCCCAAGGGACCAGGAGGAGGAGACTCAGCACTACTTTGGCTGCTGGATTTCCTGGAGCCTGGCAGGGCATGCACGATGCTGGTGAGGGCTGCAGCCTGATAGAGCATCACTCAGCAGAGCTGCCCAGTCCCTCCTCATGTTTAAAGGTGCCTGAATACCTGCAGAGGGGCTTTAGCCCTCCGCCTGTCTTGTGTTTGCAGCGCAGGAGCCAAATGAAAAGACTCATTTTTCCCCAGGGAAATATAAGAAATATTTTGTATAATTAAAATTGCAGTCCACAGTCCTCTCTCCATCAAGAACAAGGTCCAGCAAATTCCAGCTCTTCTCATAGTCCCCACCTGAGTTTTCATTTTTCTCCTATATTTTCAGTATTTTTGCCATAGATATGCTTATAAATATTACCATTTAAGAAGGGAACAATTGAGGGATATTCACCTGAGTTCTGAAATGATATTTTTTTTATGATCATTATTGGAGAAGGATGCACAAGGCACGAGCAGAATGCTGCAGCATGGGTTATAGATTGCTGCTCAGCAGTTGGTGAGTTGCTGTTTCTTTTAATTGCTGATACTGTATTTTCAGACAATGTTAATCTTATGACAAATCTTTTTGCCTACTTTTCTGCAATTAAGCAATTTAGCTGATAGTTGAAAAAGTATTTTCATAAAATAAATACTCCATTGTGCATATACACATATGCCTGTACATGTATTGATATGCACACGTGCGTGTGCACATGCACAGATATTAAACTCTATTTCACAGCAGTTCTAACAGGGACATTTCCTTTCCCATTATTCTAAATCTTTTCTTGTGCTATCTGAAGAACCCAGAATTTTGCTTTCCCAGACAATTCTTGTCCTTAATGAGGTATTTTACAGTATTTGCTTTTGGTTCAAAAGCCCAGATATCCAGTGAAAAGCTGTTCCAGTGACAACTGTGTGTGTGTGTGTGTGTGTTTGAGTCACTTTCAACCTCAATGTGCATGTCTCATTTTCAGCTCCTGAACTCTCAATAAACTGGGCTCACCTCCAAGAGTTACGGCTTTAAGGAATATAGGTAATTGCACCATTACCCTTTTTGTTTGTTTAATTTTTTTTCCTTCAGCCTGCTCTGTTAGTTTATCATACATGTGGCCCAATTAAAGTTTCATGCAGGACATTTCATCCAGAATAAATAATAACATTGCTCAGAAGGGCTTTAGTTACATTTTTTTCCTTCCAACTGTGCTGAAAGAGAGGTTGCTGTCTAAAAAATCTGTGCCTTGGTGGAAGAGACAGTTTTATAATTGCATTTCCAGTCTTCTTTGTATTCTTTTGTGTTATATGCTTGTACAAGAAGAAACTGGACAGGCCTGTTGGATAGCAGCCAGGCAGAATTGTCAGAGAAAAAGAGACTAGATTGAAAATGAAATAGAAAGGGGGAAGAGAAATAAAAAATATCAGGATGATCTCCCAGAACAATGACTTAAGAAAGTGAAACAGGAGGAGAAAATAGCAATTTTGTTTTGTGTCAGCTTCTGAGGTTTTAAAATTGTCTTTTGCCTTCTGTTTGGTAGGTTTTTTTCTCCAGTTGTGACAGAGAAAAGTCAAAGTATGGGGATGTGTTTCAGAAATGGAAGTGGGACAAAACATTTGTTTTCTGACTAAGAGTCGAGCACTAAGAAATCTGAGTGCACTCTGAAGGAAGAGAAGACCATGTCTTGAAAGTTGAGGCTCTGGCAGTCTCAAGGTCATATTCCTACTCTGGATGAGATCAGCTTTCCTTGGTTTGGCATTCTATAAATTAATTAATTCATTAATGAATCAATTGGTAAATACATATTCTCTATTGCTGTGAAGCAAGCAGGGACAGGATCAGCATACCCAAACCCACGGACTGCACCTTGACCTTCAAGTGTCTGTGAAGGGCTCTTCTGATTTTCCTTCCACCTCTCATCTGTCCCAAGTCCCTGCAGGTTTCAGTTTCTGAGGCTGATGTACTAGAGAGTTGGTAGCAAATAGGTTAGTTCTGCTTTGAGGAAAGGTGGTAAAGGTGACCTCCAGAAATTCCACCTAACCCAACTTCCTGTGATTCTGTTTAAGTCAGTCACAAAAGCATCCATCTACAAGCACCAGCAGCTGTACTCTTTGTTCCAGAAAGCCCATAAGTCATGGTCAGACAGACTCTGTGAAAGGTAAACAAAGAAAAAAAGAAGAATAAAAGGGAGGCAAAAAAAACTCTTTGAGCCTTGGTATGTGATTATTTGTGCAGGGACAGATTGAGAACAACTGAAATGAAAGGAGAAAAGTAAATGCTGGTCTGTGAGAAGCTGAATAGTGAGCACGTCTCTTCCACACTTTCCTTGAAGGCACAGCATGTGGATGTACTTTATTCATAATGACAATATGATGTGATTCATAGCAATTGCTTCTTCACAGTAAATTATTCTAAGATGCGTTGTTGTGCCACGTTGCAATGGCACAAATGAATGATGTTAAAATACTGAGCAGACAAAATGATAACACCTGTTACAGAGCCACTTATAAACCGGAGTGCACAGAGGCATTTGTACCTGTCTCTCTCACACATCGTGAGCTACACATCTTAAGATGGTTTATGAAGGAGAAGGCAATTTCTGCTATTCTGTATTAAAACATTACTCAGAATTCCCTTAATTTACAGACATCCTCTCTCTGTTTACTTGACATCAGTACCTGCTCTCTGCCAGGCAGTGTAGGAGAGAGTTCACAACCAGCTCAGCACCCAGATTTCCTACCCAGATCAGCTCTGGGAAGAACAGAGTAACAGTATCTCCACAGGTACATTTAATCCTGCCCGGTGGGAGGTGGGAGCACACAATTACCCAGGCTGAAGAGGAGCAGGAAGCTGTGCCCCTCCTGAAGGAACTGGCACAAGCAGCCAGGGCACTGCCTCCTGAGAATGATGATATCCTGAGTTGCCAGGGAATTGCACAGGTGCTCAGCACCCATGTGGGAGTCAGGCAGGTCAATGCCTTTGTGCATCAGCCTCTCAAAACTTAATGCAGTGACTTGTTGAGCCAGTGGAGGAGTGGGGATGGTTTTGCCCTCCCTGGGTAGGGCACTGTACCTTCTGCTAGCTGTCACCAACAGAGTATCAAAACAGTGATGTAATTCAGAGCAGAGCAGCCAGCACTCAGCCTATGGTGGCACATGGCTTTCCTTGAGGGATTGACACCAGCTTACAGGCCCCTGACATCCATGGAGAGGTGCGGGGAGGTTCTCTCTGAATACTGAATTCACAGAGGTGGGCAGGGCACAGAGCTGTCACCAGAGAGGAAATGCAGGATGACCCCCTTGTACTCTACTGAGAACATCTATCTCCAACAACAAAGCCAAGAGCACAGTCAGATTGTTTTTAATTTTCTTTTTTTCTTTCAGGGATGGTGGGGGGAGGTAGAACAGCTTTCTTCTGATTTCTAAGGAAACTGGTTTCGTTGCTGACCAGACATCTGTCAGATGTCTCTGATGGAAAGGGAGCACTTGCCCAGCCAGCTCTCCTAGGGTTTTTCTTCCAGTTTCTAGCCTTGCAAGTGAGACACTAAGCTTAATTCCTTCTTTTAATTTTCTTCTCCTTCTTCTTTTTCCCTGATGCACTGTGCTGTCTTCATTAAGATACTACCTACAGGATTCATTCCTAATGTTCACAAGTGCCTCTTCCATCCAGAGGCAGCTGGAGAAACTGTTCCTCTAAGCACCAGACACTTAATGAACAATGAGATGAACTCTCCAGCTGGCTTGCCTTCTCACTCATTTGTCCTCTTTCACGCTGTCTGGTGCAGTGAGAAAGCATGTACCAAGGTCTTGACCAAACACTTTGAACTGCAACCATCTTGGGATACCCAGGCCAGCTAATTACCAGCTTTGCCTCTCTCTCCCTTGCCCCTTCTTCCCTCTGATGACAGGGGGATGGAGTGGATACTCAGCCCACACAGAAATGCCCATATTTTCCTCTCTCTTTCCCCACTAAGGAGTCCCCTGTGACCCCTTACTCTGTGCCCTTTGGTGGCAGTACTGATGTCTCTCCTCTTACCTTTTCTAGTCCCTCTGGAAAGCACTGGGGAAGTAATTTGGCTCCCACTCCAAACTTTGAAGTTCAGGTTGTTTCAGGAAAGTTTGTCAGCATGGAGACAAACAGCAGGGCCTCTGGATCAGGTACTTGACTTTGCCACAGAGAAACACAAAGCAATAAGCTTCTGAAATCCCAGAATTTTCAGGATGTGTCCCAGCACTGTCTACTTCCCCCAACTGGAGCTGCAGCATCTGCATGGGGCCATGCCATCAGAGAGGGGGTAGTGGAGGAAGCCAAGGGAAATGCATATACCATCCTGAAAGACAACCACTGCCTCTTTCATTGCGATAATTTCTGTTTTAAGATACAGACATTGCTGTTTACCATCAAATCTATCTCACTAGTTAAATCCAAAGTTGCCCTTTGGATTGGCACATCTCTCTTTCCTTGTTTACTAGCCAAAGGAGCTGATTCCTGTTTTAGTCTCCTTCATTCTACTCCTTGGGTCTATAATTCAGTCCAGCCTAGCCAAGCTCATTTTTGCAAGGCATTTCCCTGTATTTCTTTAGCACCTCAGTCATGCCATGAAGCTGAAGTATTTGGACAGAGTCCTGGGACCCCAGTGATCCCTTCAGGGCATGCCTGATGGCTGTGGTGGAGCCTCAGCCTCAGCTGGGGAGGAATGGAGTAACAGCCCCCCTCATACACTACACTCATTGCTCTGAACATGTTTGAGACCTGTTTTCTGGAAAAGCTCAAACCCCCATTTTATTGTTGCACTGAAGATTCACATACCCTTAAGTCAGTGCCCTGGATCTGCTCCTGTGTCCCTGCCTGTGGTAGGTCTGCTTTTATCACCATTGTCTATTCTCCTGTGTGGCTGTTCCCTCCATGTGGCTTCAATCCCACAGCAATGTCCCTGCTGGAGGGAAGCTTGTGTGTTAACCACAGTGCATTTGCAGGCTCTTCAGTCCCAGTAGGCTGGGCTGTGTGTACTGTGAGGAGGACTGAGGGAGGTTTCAATACCAGACTTAGGTAAACACCACAGCCCTTGACTTCTGCATGATCTCTCTGCAGCAGTGCCCTTTATACACAGATCTTTTTGGACTCTGCATTAGAAATGCTTATTGATGCCAGCTGTATCAACAGCTGGGTTCCTCATCTGCAGTGTTTTGTATAGCCTGAAGTCTTTAGGTTTGCTTTCATGGACCAGAGATCATTAGCAGTGAGAATCCTTCAAATGTTGACTTGGCTAATTTGTCTGTCAATGGGGCCTGTGTTGCAATTTAATACGATGCTGGGAATATAAAAGTGAGTGAGTTGCATTATCCCATAGGGATGGCCTTGTAGCTGGTTCTGCAAGAAGGACTTTTGCTGTTCAGAACAACTGAGCCCCACCAGGCCACCAAGCTCTGGGCGAAGCCAGGACAGTACCCCATCCTCTCCTGAGAGCCTAGCTGCATTCAGAGTTTAGAAAATCCCTTGCTAGCTGGCTGCTCCCTTATTACACATAGGCTGGGCTGGGAGAAATTATTGACATCTGAAGGAAACTCATGGGTTTCTTGTGTCTGAACACCAGACACTCCTTTCTCTGCAGCAAATGAAGGTGGCCATGAGCATTGGCCAAGAACAATTTGCATCAGTGGGTGTTGCAGCATTGGTTCAGCATTTTATCTCATTTACTCAGCCTCCAGCAGAGCTAGGCAAGGACTGCAAAAAAAGAATGGGAAAACAAATCTCCACTCCAGCATCTGCTCATATGCAGAAGTAAATTCACTTTATGCTTCTCAGTTGCTGAAAGCTCAGAGTGAAAGAGCAGTGGTGCTGCTGGCTCGGCCATCTGTCTGGGGCTGGGAACTGAGGGTGCTCCCCAGTCCTCCCACAGGTTTCGTGCTGTGCCTCAAATTAAACAAATGAACTATTTTTTGTCTCAGCTTTTAACCTGTAAAATGGGGATAATACTTCTCCCCCAGGAATGCTTTCCTGCAGCCAGCATGGGAGCTGGTTCCCTGGTACTCCCAAATAAATGCTGCTAAATGTGCCCAGCCTTCATGGCATTGAGAGAGGCATTTCTGCCAAGGTCACCTCACTCAGTGTCTGCTGAGACAAGTGTTAGGATGTGGCTCTGTTGTTTGCAAACTATTTTTCCATGCAGTCCACAGACCTGCTGAAACTGAAGCAATCAAGATGTCCAGAAAAAGCATGACAAGTAATTTACCACCCTGGCTACTTGCATGTTGAAAAAAAACCAAGGTTCATTTCTTGGCATTCACTTTAAAGCTTCTTGAACTATAACTAATTTTTCTGGCCTTTCTTTCTGTCTTATTTTCTTCTGCTTCTCCTGATATCATGTGTATTATTATGTAAAATAAATAAGTGCATGAAATTGAGTAAAGAAATAATGGGAAAGAGCTTGTTGCAGGAGTTCCCCCTTGAAGCCTCCAACTCCTCCTACAGATTCCACATAAAAGCCTCTTGAGGAAGATAATAGAATAACAAGCCAGGCTACTGAAGTGGGGAACAATCAGGAATCAAGTAAGATGGAAAGCGGAAAAAATAGTAATAATAAAAACAAGAATGAAAATGATATTTCAACAGTATTGATACTGAACAGAGCACAGTTTTTAAGTCAGAAGTGTGGTTTTCAAATGATAATAAAAATAATTAACTTCAAGACTCTTCCTTATTCTTCCACCCTTTGCTTCCACCTACAGAATCTCACAGGATTCTTTGACAAAAAAACAAATTTTATCACGTTGTTCTTAATCTCAGCAGTTTAGAACAGCAATTTCAATCACAGCCTGGGCTGTGGATTTCATGAATGGGTGGTTAGTTTGGCTGAGGACAAGGCTCAGAGGGGATCCTTCTTTCCTTCCATTCCCTTTGCAAAGGCTTGTTGAAAAAAATCTCTATTTTGAAATATGACCCTTTACCTCATGCAATGCAGCACAGTAATTCCCAGGTCTTTACCTCTTGTTCTTTGATACCAGGGAAGAGGATGGGTTTGGTCCAGCTTTGTTCCTAACTAGAAGAAAAGTGCTTTTTTTTTTTATAAGGATTATTCATTTCACATAGGTCAGCCTGTTTAATCCTCCCCTTTGTGTCTGCCACAAGTCCTATCCACCAAGGCCAGCTGGGAAACACATTTCACAGGGACTTGCTATCAGCATCTCTCTCGTGAGGTGCTGGGGGCCTTGCACAAGAGCCAGGATCGCTCACAGCAGATGTGAAGGATCAAGGCTCTCAAATACAGTGCAGGAGTGGGATTTTGAGGGAAAAGCTTTAAAGGTGGGCTTTCAGGAATAGCATAGTCCCCTCTTCTCTGCTGTTGGAATGTGTGTCCAAAGCAGGAAGGCTGAGGTCTAAATTTTTGGATGAATCGCTGTTCACAGCCCATGTTGGGCTTATGATCAGTGAATCTGAGGGACAGGCAATAGCTGACATGACTTGGTTATATTATTACTGTGCTTTGGCCCAAGAGCTGAGCCAATAATCCATCTCTTGGGAGTGGATTCTTTTGGAGATTTTGACAATGAAGCCAGGTCTTCCTTTGACAAGAACTTTTTTTTTTTGATTCCTGAGCAAAGTGTGGTTGAAAACATTGTTCCCAGAACTTGGCCAGCATTGAGGAGCTTACTCACTGACAGCTCCCCAAAATGCCTTTTCCAGAAAGTCCATTGCATGAGAAAATCCTTGCTCCTTCACACTCCACATGGCATCCACTCACTTTTTGTTGTTCTGACTAACAACAAAAAGTTGTTCTGGTCTTGGCCTTCCCACAGCCATGTCTCTCAGTAAGGCTTTCCAGGCTTAATTAGTCTCCCAAGAAATGTCTCAGTCAGATGTGACTTGTACCAGGCCATACCTTTAGTGAGTGCCTTCTACAGTTTCAGGTCTCTTGCTCCTCCTGATTGCTCGTAACTCCACTGGAATTTTAACAAGATATCTGGTGACACATCTACTGTCATTCACCTTTGAACACAACATGCAATGACTCAGCTGAGTGTTGCAGCACAAAGCCAACTTGCTGATTTGAAAAAAAAAAATTATGAACAGGTTGGTTTTCCTAAAATACCTGATCTGCTTTTGTCGCTGTTCTCAGCACAGCGCTGCACTATCAAGCAGCAGCGTTACCGACGTGTGAGCAGGAGCGGCATCCTGCACGCAGCCTTTGGGGTCTGGAATCCCTGCCTGGGAAGAAAATGCCTTGTTATAAAGGCCAGGCTCTGAGAGGGACGGGGAGGAGAGGGAGAGGTGGGTGGAAAGGGGGAGTTATCTGCTTCCTTCCTCCTGACTTGCCCGGGCAGAGCGTGTGCAGGGCTGGGATTGCAGAGCCCGCGGCAGCGCTGCTGCTCCCGCTGCGCGCAGCTGGGGCTCGCCGTGCACGCTGCTCCTTGGGGCTGCTGATTTCTCGGTCCCTCTACATCAAATGCTCCCCAGACACCATTTTCCATAACTGAGGTTCTTTCTGCAGAACCTTCAGCCCCGTACGATGTACCTGAGCATGGGACAGCACAGAGGACTCATCCTCTTGCCTACCGTAGCGAGTCAAACATGGTGAGACTTAGAGGAACAGGAGAATCTCTGTGACTCAGACATGGGGTTGTTTACCTATCCAGACTTCTCAGGGCTCCCCTCCTCTGCTAAAACAAAATAAAAAGAAGAGTAAAATTTGATAATGCATTTGGTTTTCTCACTCAGCTGAGCTCAAAATCAGCAGAGGCTGCCAGTTCCTTGTTATAGAAAAATACCCAACTGTCTTGGCCATGTTTACACCATCATACATGTTTGGCACAGCCAGAGGATGGATGTGTCACCCTCAAAACAAATTCTTTTGGCATGACCCTTGAATGTCTTTGCTTGGTATTTTGCCTTTAAAACAGAGAGAGGATTAAAAAAAAAAGTACTTTTCCCTGGGGCACCATCAGATGCTAATAAAATCTTTAATTAATTCAGATTCGGATGGGCTCACATTTCTCTCACTAGCTCAAAACTTCAATCAAGTTTTTTTTCTTTTTGTGACGCTGCTTTCATGCCACTTTTCACTGCATTTCTGATTTATCTGGAATTGTGCTATACAGGCATATTGGCAGGAAAGGCTGGGATAAAAGAGGACTAGGATGAGAGAAATCATTAGCACAGGATGTATTTTCTGGGGTTTTTTGGAAGAAACCTTTTTTGGAAGAAAACCCTAAAGGTCCTATTGCTGTTATGAATCCCACAGGAACTCTTTAATACAGACAATTTGCCTGATTGGACTGCACCGGTCTTAAGCATTAGAGAGAGACAAATCACTCTTAAGAAACATTAAATCAAATAAGATAGAGAGAAATCTTGATAATGTGGAATGAATTCTGTAAAATTAAAACATCTGCCGAATGCTCACTTCACAATAAAGCGATCATCTCTCTGAAATGGAGCCTATCTCATTACCAGTTTAACAACTGGTGTGGATGGTCTGCTCTAATACTGGCTAACTGAAAAGAAGTAAGCGATACATATTCTTTACTGGCTCCAGCAGGAAAGAAAAGCCTCTTTCTGTGGTGCTGTCAGTCCTTGCAGGGTCCATCTCCCCATTCGCTTGCCATCCTGTGGGTAAAAGATTCCTGTACAGGTACAGAAACTGTTGCAAGACTGTGAGACAGAAGCATTTCAGACACCTTCCTCCAAAGACAAGTAGAGGAGTTTCCCTGGGAGCTAATAGTCTAAAGATGGAGGCAGGGAGTAGATGTATTCCAGCCCAGGGAGAGGCTGCACAACCAAAGACCACATTGCTGGTGCTCCCAGCCCCAGCTCTGCTGGCCAGAGGCTCCCTGGGGGCTGGTGAGCAGAACAGGCTGATGGCCAGGGTGGACACAACGTGCAAGGTGAAGGAGGGCACTTAGGAAGGGCTGACTTCATTTACAGACTTTCACATCACTTCCTGCTTCAGCATCTTGCTGGAACACAACCTTGGAGGATAACCTGACCTGGAGTCTCTTCTTCTGCTCTTAAATGGTTGATCAGTTAGCCCAGGCTGGAAATAAAAAACATGCAGTTGAATTTCCTTAAAATATACATGTAGCCATGCTCGGCAGCCAGGGCTTGAATTCAGTGCTCAGGAGACTGAGCAGAGTTTCCAGCTGCTTCCCCTGCCCCTGAGCTGCCCTGCTTCTGGGATGCTGCACTTCTGCAGGGAATTGCAGTCTTTCTTCCAGACTCTGGACACTGCTTCTGCACGGAATAGAGGGATTCAGCTGCAGGAGAAATGCCATTCTGCCCCGATGCTTTTGGGATCATGTCTCTGAATGCACCTTCACCTGATTTGTTGTGGATGAACACGAGGTGATCTACCCTGCCCATGTCTTGCAGTCTTGCTGCAGATCACAGAGCATTGCCTGCTGCATAAACAACGTGCCATGGCCTGGGGCAATATTATAATTGAATAGATATAACAGATTATTATCCGTTTGATGTGCAGCATGGAGCTGCATCCTATTCTCCCCATCCTATTCCAGCAGAGTGAGACCAGGGACTCTTCCTAAAGCATCTATACAACCAGGAAATGTAAGCAAAAGACTCTCAAAATAGTAATAATAATACAACATATCTCTAGGGCTGACAAGTGTGTTGAGTGCTGCAGTTTCACCCGTAATCTGTCATAAAGTCAGACAGTTGTATCAATGGGGAAATAAACAGTCAGGATAATAAAAGGTGAGTGCTGAATAGCAACCCTTCAGCTCCCTCCAGGCTTTATTAGGATAATTGATTTTGGAACATTAATATGGATATTGATTGGCTTTAAGGAATTGAAACTCAGGATGAGGGAGGGAGCTGGGGAGGAGGGAGCTGTTGCTCGCGGCCACAGACTCATGGTGTATCAGGAGCTCTGGCATGAAGAGTCGATCAGCTGTGCCGAGGGATTAACTTTTATCTTCAACATGAATTAGGACAGTGACTTCTCTGAGTGTGCCACCCGCAACATGAGGACCTGAGAAATTACAGCCCAAGAGTGCTTCCAACGCCACAAGGCTTGTCTTATTAGTGGGACCCTCACAGGCAATTTCCATCTCGTGATTCAGCACTTCAGCAGAATGACGGCTCAGCCACAACGGGGCTGGGGGGAAGGAAAGTCAGGTGGGAGAAGGTCTGTGTGGAGGAGGCTTCCATGCAGCAAGCAACTGATTAGATCAGGAGTGTAATCAGCTCCCTGAACTTGCAAAGTGAGGTTTCACTGATCAGTGAATTTCCAGGCTGAAAGAGAACTCTCATAAATATGGAATTTCACTTTCTTTCTTTTCAAGATCAAGTGGTTTGCGTGATTATTTTTTTCCTTGCAAAGTTAAAGCCCTGACTTTCTGATACATTATAGAAGAAGAAGATTGTTTCCAGCCATTGAGTGAACAAAGTCATGGGCATCATGTTCACTTTCCCAGTAAAATAATAGCCTTGAGAAATGCTACAGCATGTGGCAAAATCAGAGGGAGCTTGCATTTTACATACTGTTGTGATCTAACAGAAGTGTCAGGTGGCTTCTCAGGCTCTTGTTTGGATTGATTTAAAGATGAACCTGGACCTGAACACGGCTGCTGGCCAGGTATCATATCTTAGACTTGCAAGTTGTTATATTAAATACCCTACAAAAACATGTGCACATGTTTAAAGAAGTTTCATATCACTGGAGACAATGTGGAATGAAATAAATTCAGAGGTAGAAGCTGCCAGGACCAGCTTTGTGTCTCAAAATCTTCAAACCTCTGTGTACACCAGAATTTGAACATCTTCTTTGATGGGTCTCTTGAGACTGCAAGATACTTATTTCTGAGCATGAACTTTTCAGTTGTTTGTTATTGATGCTCAGGTAATTGACATGGTCCCCATGGAGCAGCCAATGACCCTAACAGAATCCTACCAGAGAAAAATAGATCTCCCATTAAACTCAGGTATATCTGGACCCAAGAGCTTGTTAGAAAATGCTTAACAAATTATGAGAACTTCAACCAAATGTGCCTGTTTCTGAATTAAAATAATGTGTTTTCACCTTTTAGCCAATCTTCTCGCCACCTGGGATGAACAGACCAAAGTTAATGGGAGTTATGCTCCAACTTCTGTCTTCTGAGGAGTTATTTAAGGACTTTCAGCATTTTCTCCCAGAGCTCAACCTTCAATACCCAGCACAGCTGTGGGTGACCCTTGTGCTCTGTTACTATTCACAAGGAGTGAGATCTGAGGCTTTTTCTTGCTCCACCATTCCCTTTATGCCCCAGGGATGAGGGAGATGCTTTTGTCCTGCTGCTGCATGTGGGCACGGAGAGCATCACTGGGGCAGGAGAGGCTTGTGGCTCGACTGCTTTGTCCCTGCTTCTGAACAGCAGTCACGTCCAGGCAGCACACACAAAGAGTAACTGATGTCCACATTTTTTTTCCTCCCTCAGCTTGTCTTGTATCTTGGGCTCCAAAAGTAGATAGAGAGTAGAATATTTGGAAGAATGAGGCTGCGGATAAAGATTATAATAAAGAAAGAATTATTCGATAACTGGATAGATAACCGGATGGATAGATGTGGATAGAGATCTGATAGGGTTTTTTCTCTTTTGCAAAAGCCCTAAAATAAAGGAACTCTTGCACATACATAAATCATCTAGCTCTGGGATAGGAGCAAAGACAAGTTCCCATAGCAACAAGATCTATGCTGTAAAGCTGCGCTGCCCTTTGTTATGTATCATTGTGATATTTCTCTCCGACATGTCATTGGCAATTACCCACAGAAGGAGAGCTCAAATTGTGCAGGAGCCCAGCAGATCCACCTTACATTATACTTCTGTAATTAATGAGATTATTGAATTTCCACACTAATAAAGCATGGCAAGGACTCTGAAAACAACTCCTCTCTGAGCCAATTCCGGATGATTCCTCAGTGCAGCACCCTCACCCTGCACACACACACCTCTGCACAGACCTTGGTGCAAAAGAAAAAGGAGAGCGGGAGCCTTCTGTAGAGCTCTCCTGCTCTGCTATGAGTCAGCCCGAGCAGCATTGACGTTTCTGTGTTGCCAGGAGGTGAAACCCTGTGTAAATGTTCCTAAAAGCAGTTTTCAAGCTATTCATCTTTGATAACATTGTTTCTTTATGAATGCTTGAGCTTCACTTAGCTGCCTATGCATCACTTTCTGACAGGTCTCCATCTATTCTGCTGCTGCCTACATGCAGAAAGCTCCCCTTCACACAAAGA
The DNA here is from genome assembly GCA_013399455.1 of Anthoscopus minutus. Taxonomy (NCBI): domain Eukaryota; kingdom Metazoa; phylum Chordata; class Aves; order Passeriformes; family Paridae; genus Anthoscopus; species Anthoscopus minutus. The sequence goes on along the minus strand of VWYI01005920.1, from coordinate 83,139 downwards.
GGCACTTGCTATAGCTGATCCCTTTGGAAGCCTGTTTTCCTGAAGTTTCCTTTCCAGAAGTCCCTATCCTGCCCTGGATGCTAGCAGAGTGTCCCCTCATGCAGTAGGACACGGAAGGAGCAAGATGTGACAGCAGTGCCTGGCTGTGCTGCACTGGGAGGGCCAGCTCAGGTCCTGCACAAATCAGGATGTCATCTGTGCATCGAGCCGCAATGATTCTGTACTTGCTGTTCAGCTCCTGAGGGACAGGGCTTCCCCATCATCTCTCCTCCTGCCCCAGCCTTTCTCTGCTTTTATCTTTTACTTTTAATTATTTTTTAATATCTGAGGAGAAAGAAATATGTGACAGGAGACAATTTTTGAGTAAGTACCCAGGAGGGGACTCTCAGGAAAAAAACCCACAGTGGGGTCTGGTTCCTTTCTAATTGAGTGCACAGAGAAGGATGACCTTTGCCTTGTCATGCCTTCTCTGGAAAGAGGGGTCAGCATCCCCACGGGGCCAGCAGATCAACCCTGCATCCACTTGTAAACACTTTAAGATCTTCTAATGCTACATTGATAGATAGCAAGATGAAACGCAGAGGACTTGTGCCAGCATATTGGAGAGTATTGAAGAGTCATTACCTCATTTTGCAGCTGGTTTTTCTGCAGTAATGCCGTTGTGGGTCTTTTAGAGATGCTTCCTGCTATTCATCTCCTTTAAAGGTTTCCAACGTGCATCTGCCTTCTCGGCTCCTGGAAGCATTCTGAAATTCTCCCACGACATGTGCTTTTTGGAGGAAGAATGTTGCTAGGATCACTGTAAAGTCTTTTCCCTGCCTGTTCCCTTCCTTGCAATAACAATAATTTATTGGCAAGGTGCTTGCCAGGTCCTCCATCTCATGTGGGAGATGCAGGGAGACGAGGCCCCAAGGACTTGACATTCTCCATAGACAGCAGCAGTTCAGGCAGAAAGTGCAATGGACAGCTGGGGGATGATCTGTCTTGGAGCACAACAACTTATCTTCCCACAGTGAGCCTGCTGTGGCACTTCCCCACCGCTCTCCCTCTGCATGAGTTACTGTGCTGGGCTCTCAGAGAGCAGTTTCACCAAGAAATATTTTGCCTGTTTGCCTGTGGAGCGCTCCCTTCCTCTAAATGTGCCCCACTTTGTCCTCACAGAGCACTGTGGGGCCGAGCAACACAGCCAGCACGTCCTGATCCTGCTCCTAATTGCAGCACTGCCCTTTTGGGCAAGCATTTTTCTTCTGCCTTTGCAGCTCTTCTTGAAGAGAAAATCCTGTTGTTTTTTTTTTAACTGCTCTGAGCTCTAACAGAGGAAAGCCCTGAAATGGCATTTATACCCACCTTTTATTTCACTAGCCTAATTTTTCTCCTGCTTCTGTTCAGGTTTCTTTCTATTCCTTCCCTTCTACCTACTCACCTACCCAGCTATTGAGACTGTATAATCTCTCCATGGCAATTCTCTCCATCTTTCCCAGACCAAAGTGGTTATATTCTCATGTTCAAATGTGTTCTCTGTTCAAACTCAGTTGCAAACCTGTCATTATTTCTCACAAGTTTTCCAGCTACCTATGCTCCTGATTGTGATCAGATAAATATCTGTGTTCAACATTTCACCATTCCTCTTGATGCAGTTTGCCAACTAATTGAAGAGATCCTGTTTCCACGTGAATATATATTGAAAAGCTTGGCAAATAACATAGCCAGGAGCAAACTGCTGTATCTATAGTTTGTTAAACCTCCTTGTCCTGATTTATTGGCAAGTATCAGGATTAGAAGAACCAATGCTACTTTCTTTAAAGGTGAAAGGAAGTGTCAAATTGTGCTGCTCAAGAGCTGCATAATGTTGAATTTCTGCTGATATGACACAATATCCTGGGAAATTGCATAAAACATCTTAGAAACACAGAGTACAGCTTCCATTCACAGGGAACACCGTTATGATGAATTGGCAAGTCATATCCTTAAGTTCACTGAAAGCAGATCTTCTTAAGGTTTCTCTCTAATTTCTAAGATTAATTATTAACTTGCCCCATGCACATGCCTTTGTCAAACATGAGCACAACCAGCCCTGCTTGCAGACCCTCAGGAAATGCTGCCTGACCAAGGAAAACGTTTTCCTGAGCATCTTGCTGCAACTCTATGCTTAAGACATTTGTGTGAGGAGGAAACTGTACAGCAAGAAGAGTTTAGAGCTTGACAATAGATTTAAGGCAGGTTAAGTATCAGACACATCCCAAAGAGAAAAATGGGAGCACTAGTTTCCCCAGCCTGCAATGAAATCTACTTCATAAACTCTGAGAGAGAGATGTAGCTCAGCAGGGAGGATCACTACAGAATTCTGTTACTGCAGAAATAGTTTTGTGTTCATTACATTCCTCGCATTTGAGATCTGGGAGGGGAGCATGATCTGCTGGGCTCAGAGATGGCAGCAGCCGTGTGGGCCATGGCACAGCCTCCCTGCCCTCCCCTCCCCTGCCTCTGCCCTGGGAAGGGAGGAGAAGCTGCCTCAGCCCAATACTGCTCCTGCCTTCATGTTCAGCCTGAGGGGTCTGGTGTCAGTCTTGGGAATGCTCTGCACACACAGCAGCAGCGTGCTCAGGCTGCCCAAACTGCTGCTCCTCAGCACAGAAATGCTCAGAGCCCAGCAGAACACCTACATTAGCTGATGGCTTCCCATTACATCCCAATTTTTAAATAATGTGCAAAAAAAATGAAACAAGAATCAGAGAATCAGGGAACCATAAAATGGTTTGGTCGGGAAGTTACCTTAAAAACCATCTCACTCCAATCCCTTGCCATGGGCAAGGACACCTTCCACCAGACCAGGCTTCTTGGAGCCCTGTCCAACCTGTTCTTGAAATTCCTAAAGGGCTCATTGCCAGGCTGAGTTGACATCATAGGAAAAATCATTCTATCCAGAAACTGGTTTTTATCTCCTTACCCTGAAAAAATCCATTCTATTAGCCCCTGCTGGAACTGAATGTTATGCTAGGAGGACCTTGGGTCTGATCAGTACAACAAACATTATGTTAAACAAAACATAAATCAAAATTAAAACAAGGCCTTTGACATGAGAGTCATTTGTTCTTGAGACTAGACTGAAGGGGAGCTCAGACCCAGCAGCTGCCTCCTCCTGTCTTGCTGCACACAGAGACCATCACTGGACAAATGATGGAAATTGAGCTGTGCCCAGCATCATCTTTTTTTAGCTGTGTTTCCAGTCTGGCTTAAAACCAAGCATGGAAAACTACATCATTCTTTGCAAAAGAAAACATTCTACGGGGATTCCTTTAGGATTAACTTAAACTTTCTAGATCAGCACTATTTGTTTTGAAATTCATTGTTATTTTATGGACAACTTATTAGGTCAACTCAGTTAGAAAAATTGACCTAACTGAAAATTCATTTGGAGAAGAAAAATAAAAATCTGTCATTCCCAATGTTAGCTTTTATCCCTTCCTATATTCTTTGTTCCACAACTAAAATTGGGCAAAATTTCACATTATTCAAGATTTTCAGTGTTTCAAGATTATTCAATGTATTTCAGTCTTGACAAATCTGCATTCTCAGTTTTGTGTTATTTTATCAAAGTTCTTCCAAACTGTTCCACCTTCAATTTACCTCTGGCCTTTACTGTTTTACTTCCTCCCTTGGCTCCTGCAAACTATTATTTCAAAAAGAAAACACAAACAGATGACAATTTTCTATGAACCTTTCTGTTCAGACCTTCTATTAACCTTTTCCTTTGTACATAAAAACACCAATAAAATATAATCTCCTCCTGGGATCCTGCAGAGATTTGTTCCTTTTTGACCTAATATGCAGGGTTTTGCCCAAATGTGTTTCACTTACTGTTTACGTTTTCTTTTTTCTCTTCTCACCAGGCTTGTCAGAAAAACCCTGAAAATTCATCCAAATTATAAACATTTTTTGGCATATTTTTCTGACTATCTAGTTAGTGTGTTTAGGCTGCTGTGTGAGGAGAAGGGAGCAAGAGCCTGAGAAAGGAAGAGAGCAGTGAAATATTAGGCTGATAAGTGATAATGTTCCCTCCAGGTACTGCAAGTGTAGAGATACTCTGACACACGGTGCTTCCTGCTCCTTGTTAATAAAGTTGGCTTCCTGCTGAGCCTGGCTGAGTGTCTCTGACACAGCCTCCCCTCAGCCAGGGGCTGAATGGGGCTGTTTTCCTGGGTCATCAGGCGGGCTGAGGCTGCAGGTCCGAAGGCAGGTGGGCTCCCGGCTGGCCAAGCAGGATTTTATGTGGGGAGAGGACACAAGCTGTGCTAATGCAGTAGCAGGGATGGACAGGGCTGGGAAGGGGTCCCACAGGCTGGTCTGTGTTTGCCTCAGCACAGTTTAAGATGGGGATGGGATGGGAAAATCACTCTGCGATCAGAGATCATCATTTGGGAAAAAGTGAGAAACCAAACCTACAAAGCCCAGCCCTCCCTGCAGTGCTGCTCCCTCCTGCCCAAATGGTCCATCCAGCCCTCCTGGGGATGGGCATGCACTAAAGAGACCCTATTCCAAAACCTGCCATGTGATGGTGTTTACATAGTTTACAAGTATCTCAGGAAAAATCTTTCTGGATTTAACATCCAAAACCAGCTCTGACCCTGAAAGCCAAGAAGCACTAACATTTGTTTATTTTTACTGCTTGACACAACACTGAGCTGTGCAGTAAGCAGAGTTCTGCTGCTGAGTGTAAGGGCTCTCTAATCTCTGGATTTGGAAATTTTGCCATATAGTGAAGATGCAGTTCAAACATTGTTCCAGCAATCTGCCTCGATTTTATGATAATAAAGAAATTCAAGGTGTGCCACCCAGTGTGGCATCATTCAACATCACTATCCTTATCACACCAGTCTTCTCTTCCTGATGACATGGAAAAACCACAAAACTCCCCAAACTTTTTGTGTTGCTTTGTAACCCAGAGTACAGGAGGGTGAGAATCTATTCTTGGATGTGCATTAGAAAATATTCATTGAATTGCAGATGTTTTTCAACAAGGAGCCCACAAATTGCATGTCTCTTCATTTATTCTGCTTGTAATTTATCTCTTGCAGCTGGCTTTCCATGGCTTGTTGCTCCTGCTCCCTTGGTGGCCTGGCTAAATAAAGGTGTATTAGGAGAGCAGCCAGCTCAGTCCTGCTCTGTATCCCACCTAAACCTGATTTTGAAATGAATGTATGTGTTGGGCTAAAATACATGAAGCTTTGGGGAGGATTTGCAAGTAACACTCAGATATTTGCAAATAGCAAATAATCTGATCCTGAGAATTGAAATATGCCATCTCAGACCTTTCTTTTTCAAACAGAATCATGCTCCATAACACAGGAGCAGGAGACTATGAATTTGATGATAGATGTTTTTTTCTAACCAAACTGGCTATATTCTTTAGCATCTCACAGGTTTTTTTCCTCCTCTTTTCCTTCTCTTTCCTGATCCAGCATGGGTCAGAGCAGCTTTCTAAAAAGTAAAATGCTTTTTAGCTGTAATTCTTTCCATACAATTTCATATTTTAGAGATTAAGCCAGCATGTCCAATATGATTTCATCCCCAAGTCTGATTGCCACATTTCTATTTCCAGCATATTGAGAGAGAGGCCTCATGGTAACTGAGAGCTTTTTATTCTGGATACCTCGTCTTTGATCTTCACAGCACAAAGCATGAAGAGCTGCTCAGATAAGTTCATGGAAAAACTGCAGAGCAGGACAGGGTGTGTGGGGAAATGTGAGCCGTGGTGGTGCCAGCTCTGCTGTGGGACCACCAGCTGTCTCCTGCTCAGCAGTGACTGGGAGAAGGAACTGGACAATTACAAGGGCAAGCAGGTCCCCACAGCGCCCCTGTTACCTAGAGAATCCTTGATTTTCCATGGTTTGGAGTTTTGGAGGTGGAAAGAGGACAGATTTTAAGGACACTGCTTCCAGCAGGAAACTGTGTGGTGAGAACCATCTTTTTGGCTCTTTCATGGTCTTTGCTCCCACCCTTCCCCTCCTGGCTGTGAAAGATCTCTGTAGGATTATGACCTTTTAAAAATAGCCCTGAAAGAAGATAATACTCAAGTATTTTGAATATCAGCCTTCAGACAGCAGTCAGCTTTCTGCCTGAGCCTGGGGAAGGGGATAAATGAGTGCCTCTGTGCCCTATCCATGCAATGGCTTAGTGTTGTCTCACCTCCCTTCAGGGGCATTGTAGTGACAGTGTCTATTAATGGGCACTGAGTTCCCAGATTTCATGGTAAGAGAAAGCTTGGCCACTACAAGGCAGAGATAAGGGAGCAGAGTGAATTCTGACAGTTTTATTTCAATTCAAACACACCATGTTAAACAGAAGGATGGCTGGAGGCACGTGGGCAACACAGTCAGGAATGTGTCTTGGTTTGGTGTTTATATGGGTGAGGTGAGACCTCTGATGAAATGACACATTTGGTATTGTCCTTCCTCAGTATCAGCACAGGGTTTAGGAGGCAGTGGCCTCTTAGATGACAAAGCATTGGGAATGGAAGCTGTGCATAGGGGGCATTTTATGCTGTGAAGTGATATCTTTTTATATGAATTTTCCAGAGGACCACCAACAAATATGAGCAAAGTCCTCCAGGGCATCTGCAGCTGCCCATCATGCAAGTCTCCACTTACAACTTCTATAAGGAGAAATTTGACCTTGAGAGAAAGAGTTTTTCTAGGCAGAGCTTGGAAGATGACAGAGAGGTCTATTACATTTGCATGAGCTCGATTCTGAGTAAACAAATCACATGGATTTACATCCCTTGTTCTGCTTAACCACAGCTGATGACCTTTCAGTGGTGATGGTGGATCACTTCAAGTATTTGGTATCAGCTGAGTCTCCCCTGTCTCTCCTTGCACTATGTTTTTGTTGATGTTCACTCCTAAGAGCAGACAGCACAACTGTAAACACTTTTATTGCACCCTTGAATCCCACATTTCCCCTCCTCATATCTCCTTTTACTGCGTGGCACCTGTGTTTTGTTTTCATTTCCTCAGAATAAGCAATAAAGCCTTAACTTCATTCAAGGGAGGGGAGCTCATAACACTGAACTCCAAGTTTTCTGGCAGAAGCCACAGAAGGAGCAGAGGCAGCCTGGGTGGGTGCAATGCCTTCACCCCATGCAGGAAGGGGAGAATCCATATGAAGTTTTATCTGCTGCTGTACACAGTGTGTTTTCTACCCTCATAAAGATTGTAATCAGTTTTGGGTGGCTTTTATGGAGTGATCCTTCAGTTATGGGGTGTTGGGCTGCAGTTTATGTATCTTGGGGTGGGGAGGAAGAGTCCAAAGAACTCTGCTTGAAAAGTAGTCAGGATCCCCAGAGCAAGAATGGCTGAAAAATCACTGTTGAATTAAATCACAAATTAATGGTCTTGGCACTGGAAAGAAATCCTTTGGTCATGCCAGTCCCCATCATAAAGCATTTAAATCTCTAAAACAGAGTTATTGGTTAACAATCTGAGGCACTGTAACTAGTCTAAAAAAATTCTTATCCTCCATGTGGAAACTGGGGGCTTTTATTTTCTGTTGTACTTCTCTCTCGGTTAGCAAAGAAAGGAGCAGCACTTCAGAGCCACCTGACAGCTTCTGTGAAGAGAAAGTCCTGGAGAGTTTGAGATACTAAAGAAAGGAAAGAAAAAATAGCATGACCTAAATTCTGGGCAAGGAAGGTTTCCACAGGCGTGGAAAAGTTGCAATGAAAAGTTCCTTTGCTCTCTTTGCAGGGAAGCAGCCTGGTGTGGAGGACAAGAAGGGTTCTTGCACAGAACCCCAGCAGGTACCTGATGGTTCAGACAGTGTTGAGGGCTTTGCCTCCTCTGCTGCAGCAGCTCCTACCCCAAGGGCTGGGCTGGGCTCAGGGGTGTGGGATCCATGTGTGCACATCCTCCAGCCTGTCCTGAGGACTTGTGGCTGGAGAAGCTGCTTGAGATGTTCTCAGCTTCCCCCAATGCCCCCTCAAGGCACATTGAAGATTCCAACCCCATGTTCTCTCATACTCCCAGTGCCACACCAGAATGTGCCTCTTGACAATTGGAATTACTCTGGGGATTTAATGGGCTTAAGAAGACATACAGTAAGAAGATTAATATATATGCATCTTATAGAGAAGGACCTGGAGATGTATAGGTGGGGAATATTGTGACTCCAGGTGATGAGAGCTGCAAAAATAACTTCCCAGCTAGGAACCCAATACAAATAGGATGTGACACTGAGAGGCTGTTGCCAGTATTGCAAAATTGCATGAGAGATTTCTACTACCCAGCTGCAAACTCACACCTTGATCAGCCTCGGCTTTTAAGGAGCCAGGCCAGCAATGCATATAGCCTATTTTGTCTTAAACATTCCTCCAGTGCCTTTTAAATGACAGTATTTACTGGGCTCCTCAGCTCCAAACATGCAAACGTGGGCATTAACTAACTGCATGTCCCCCCAACACCTTATATGAATGTGATGGCATCAGGCTGTGTTTCGGTATTTTGAAAGGCTGCAGGTTATCACTGAGGGCAAGTGGCACAGATTGCCAGCAATACACTCCACCACATTGAAGCAGCTTTCCAGTAGCTTTTCCAGTTTCCTAGCAACAAGGCCAGACCTAAAAGTCTTTCTTAACAAGCTGTTTGTCCAGAATATGCTCCTATCTCTGCATTGCAAACAGTGAATGATCTCTCAGACCAGCTGATTATTAATAGAGGGAAATGTGATGGAAAAGCATATTTCAGCATGGACTCTCCCTGCAAATTATTCAGGTAATCAAATATTTGTCAGAGGATTGAGGGGCATGTGGATCAGAGAGGGACACAGATGTCCTAATTTGAATGCTCAGTGTTTCTCTGTTCTGCTGGGCTTTTCTGACAAGGTTCAGGATTGTTCCTGTGGAGTTTTCCAGGGCCACTGCATGGTCTCAGGTGAGATGCTGTGTCCTCTGACTCCCCCAGAGTTTGGAGTGTAGCACAAGAGCACAGCAAGAGAGGAATTTGTGCATTATTAAACACATACATGTTAGAGGAAGGAAGCAGCCTTGGGTTTTAAAGTGCATCTGAGCATTAACTGCTTTATTTCTCTATTTACTTTTTCAGAGCTGAATTACACAGCTAATTAGCTTCTTTTCCTCCTCCTCCTCCTCTTCCTCCTTCTCCTTTTTTTTCAGAACCTCAACTGCCATATTTTTTTTCCTGGCAAATGGATGTGTTGAAAGACAGCCCTCCTCCACACAGATAAATTTTTTTCACTACATCCACCTAACCATGATACACTCTGGATGATATATGTAGCTCTGCCCCTCAAGCAATCATTTCCTTTTATGGCTCTGAAGGGACAAAACTGGGTGACAGGCTGAGAAAGTTAAATGCTGAAAGTTTCCAAGACATATTTGGGAGAAGTTATGCCAACAATCAGAAACATACAGAAGTATGAAAAGAGAGGGCTAGAGAGACACACTTGACCATTTGCTGGTATTGGGAAAGAATAAATACTGAGTAGATATAATAGGAGCCTTTTCAGATGCTCTGAGAGGACACAAGTGGCAGCAGCATGCCAGAGTAAACAGAGGTACACACTGGCTGAGGAGTGGGACCTGCTCCTGGCTGGCAGCCCAAATCCTGAATTCCCCATACTCCATGCCCCCACTGCTAAAGTGTGCAGTGCTGGCAGTCAGAAAAGATTCAAGCCATTAGCATTCACCCATATAAGAAGATATAAAGCCTGGACAGCAGACAGAGATGTGTCAGAATGAGTTGGCTTGCAGAGCTTAGCACTGGAATAACTCTTTTAACTTTAATGTACTTATTGCCATTGATTTATTCAGGCTTGAGAGGAGTTGAGCCTACCAAGCTCAAGCAGATCTTTTAGACTGTATGGTTCTGCTAGGAAAAGTAGTAGAATCTCTCATATCCACAGATCTACAGGAATATCTTTATATATCTATATCTATCTCATCTATATCTAGATCTATCTATATAAATGTGTGTGTGTGTACCTGTCAATGTGCATTTAATTTTTTTGTTTAAGGATATCCATATTGTCCTTCTCAGGCATCCTCTTAGAAAGGTAGCACTTTGAGGTGTTCTCTATTGACTGAAGGAGTATGATTGTGTCAAGATTAGGTACAGATAGATAACTTTCAGCTGAATCATGTAGAATAAAGCAAAGTGCTCCTGGATGCTTACATTTTGTTCCCTGAAAAACGTACCCAGCTGCCTAGCAGTGGGAAAACAGCCAACAGATAAGAAGAGGACTATTCTAAGTGAAGGTGATACAATGCAGAGCCCTTTGTTACTGACTAAAGCAAGCAGAAGAGAATTCCCCCACTTTCTGGCTTTTCCACTGGTTTTCTGTAATTCTAGGTGTTGGCTCTATTCTGCAGGTGCTCATTTCTCTCCCCTGACAGTAAAGGCGGCCGGGCTGAGAAGGCATTTCTAAGCTGCTTGCACACGATTTGGGGGATTATGACTTTTAAAATTAAAACAAGAGGCAGAAAAGCACTTAATGAGATTTAATCAGAACAAGCAGGGAGGAGAAAGACAAAATCTTTCTTACCTCAGATGTGAATTTCTTTTTCCTTGAAATAAAAGAGCAGGATGTTCTGAGGAAGTTTGTATCCCAGAACTGAAGTCTGGACAGTCCTTGAACAGCAAGTGATGGCAGAGTCAAGCTCCAAAGGCAGCTGTGTTTTGAGCTTGTCTCAGTACTTTGGAAACATCTGCATTCTTTATCAACATCCATAACCAGTAAAAAGATGAAGCAGTCTTTCTGCAGCTGCAGTAGAGTGATGTAACTAGCATACATTGAATTTTATTTCAAGTTTTGACTACCTCTCATGTAAGGGCAGTGGGGGATATTGTGGATGGCTAACACACAAAAGATACTCAGGGTCTGTGGAGTGGTGACAACAGAGTTTTTCATATTACACATGTCAGAGACAGTAAAGAGACCAAGAAAAAGAAAGTCCCTCATGTAGGTACCCATCTTCATGGAGAACCCATCCCTGAGGTTCAGTGGCAAAAAGTAAAGAATGAGGCTGTTGGTGTATGTGTGGAACAGAGGAACTCTTGAGCATCTACTCCAGATAAAATTAGAACAAACCCAAATACTGTGTCTCAACTTGATCTGTGACTGATTGCTGTGATCAGAAAATACATGATTGAGCATTAAGAGTCTGCTTGATTTTCAAACAGTCAGGTGCGGGTTGTCTATGATGAAATACTAATAGGAGGGTTTGATCCCATGCTATTTCCTGCCTTGAGGCCAGGGAGATAGCCATACCACATGCTATGCTCTTCTAAGCCATTTACCTTTTTGAAGTTTGCCCATGCTGATTTATCTCTCCGTCACCAAAAAGAAAGCTAGAAACACCCTAGTACGTGGCACTCCAGTGACCTCCTTGATAAAGACAATTTCTCATTTTATGAAGGCACTTATTTAGGTGTCTGCTAATACAAAGATGGGACAATAATCTCTATATTGTGGATTGCTTTGATGAGACTTTAAAGGACTGCTCCAAGCTCTCCAAAGACCAATTGTAATGAATATTACAGTCCAATTCAGTATGAGATTTCTCGACAAGCCAGAAAAATATGCTTTGCCCATTTTATCAGACAGACAGAAGGCTCATTTGATTAGTAATTAGCCAGCACTGTTCCTCTACTAGCCTGCAGTGCAGCCTCCTGCACCACCACCCTCACACACTTTGCTGCAGATGGGAGCAGAGCCCTGTGCAGCTCCTCAGCCCCGAGGGTGCTGCTCTGCCCCTGCTCAGCCCCGAGGGTGCTGCTCTGCCCCTGCTCACCCCCGAGGGTGCTGCTCTGCCCCTGCTCACCCCCGAGGGTGCTGCTCTGCCTCTTCTCCCCAGACCCCACTGCAGCGCTGGGGCTTTTGGTCCTGGGAGCACAGTTGTGTCAGGAGAGAGTTCCTCAGCCTGACTCTGATGCTCTGGGAAGATGTATGTGCGCTTATTTTCAGAGGTTCACTACTCGAATGGTGAATCAGGTCTGATCTAGACTCTGGTGCACTACAGCTCCTGATAGGAGTTGGCAAAGTAATACAGAAGAGCCAAGCTGCCCGTTGATTGAATTGCAGCCTGACCTCTCCTGCCTCTTTCCCAGCAAGACTTTTGTTCATCTTTTTGTGTTCAGTATTAGCCTCCTTTGATAGCCCCCATTCCAGTCTGCTGGCAGTATTTATTACCTTTTCCACAGTATGGTTGTTTTCAGTTTTCTTACATTTCCAATTATACTGCACAGTTTCCATTGATCTGTTTTCTGTTAGCATGAAAATCAGAGCTGTGATCTATATAATTTAAGACTCTACCTTCATTAACCTTCCTTTTGTTTTTAAGGCAGACTATTTAAATTGATCTTTATTAAATAAAATTACAGGAGCTATCAATCCTCATGCTTCACGGTGTAAGTTGATCAGTGGCTAACTCAGGAAGTAATTGCCAGAGCACCTCTTTGTTAGGATACTGGACAATTAAATGTGTTTCAGCAGTTTTATTCTTTCCAAGGAGTATATAGCCTCCATAAGGGATAGTATTGTGCACTCACAGAATTGCTGGTACATTTTGATGTAGAATTAAGAGCAACTGGATGGGATGGACTCTTGCTGTAGCAGCTCATCTCAGCTGCCACAGTGGTTAACACCTCTCTGCTGATGCATTTCCAAGGCCAGATCCTCTGCTGATATGCAACAGCACAGACCCACTGACCTTATGTGATACAAAGACCCTCAGTTTGTGAAATTCAGCACAATTTGAGCGGTGACTACTGGTTATTTTGCCCTCTCCTGTGCCAAACAGAGATGGGGGTGTGAATGATGAGCTTATTTATGAAAAGAACAATTCTCACCCCATTTCTCCAATTACAAACTGCAGCTTCTGACTGTTGTGGTGATAGTTCACTTCTGCACCAAGTCAGAATCCTGTACCATCCGGGGAAACTAAAAAGCTTAAGTATGGGATGTCTACACTCTCTCAGATACCTCCTTCCTTGCTGTGGTTCTATGTATCCTAGCTTCTTAAATTGACTTTTCACATTGTCTAAACATATTTAGACACAAGATTTTACAATTACAGGAAAGTTGCTTTCAACATCCTCCTACTCTCACTCAGATCCTTTCTCTTTCGCCCTCATGTTCTTATCATATTTAAGAATTCTGCGCAAATGAGAATTAATGAACCAATTTTAAATTATTTTTCCATGAGCAATTTCAGCTGCAAGACGCTTGATTATGTGAATCCAAATGATGTGGGTGAGGGGAGGGAGAGCACAGAACGTGTCTTCACTGCAGCAACCCGTGACCAGTTTCAGAGCAGGAGCAGGTATGTGCAGCAGGGCTGAGCTGCCACCTGAATGCTGTCTGCACAGCACAGCGTGGAGAGGAGATGGTGCAGGGCTGTCAGGGAAACACAAAATCACATGCAGGCAAGGCAAACAAAATCCCTTCCTCCCTGTATCTCTCTCCTGAAGCCCTGCCTGGCCCTGCCTCTGCAAGACCCTGGTATGGAGCAGCCCATCTCCCTCCTTTGGCAGGGAAAGCAGCGAGCACAGCGCCCTGCTGGCAGGGAATCCAGCACCAGGGGGGTTGTGGGGTCGGGTCCTGGTGGAGGCACAGGAAGGGTGGGTGGATTTGTGTCACCACACACAAAGTGCATCAATCCAGGGTGGGAAGAGATTTAACATCTGTCTGTAAGGCACAGTAGCATGTAGGGACTGATGTTATCTTAAAACCTTGTGTGTAGCAGTTCTGCACGCTAATATATTGGTTTTCGGTCCCAGGTACATTCTTATACTTTAGCTCTATAAATTTTAAAGTTAATTTAGAAAAGAGTTATTCAGTATTGCAATAAAATGTGACAGCTTTGTTCTTTTCTTTCTTCCTGAAGCATGAGCAGGAAAGAGAAACTGGTCTGGTGCAGAAACCAATAACTACAAGTTAAACCACAAAAGTTCCAAGGGCTCAATCCACCTCCTGTGGAAGCTGGGGACCAAATGGGATCCATCCCACAGCAGCTGAATCATGGCTCCAACAACTCTGAGAAGGAAGATCTCAGGTTCTTTCCTAATTTGGGGTGGTTTCCACTTTGCCTTCCAGTGAAGGATAGGTTTTATTAGATTGGACATTACTGACTTTGGGCTTTGATCACTCTGCAAGGGAGGGCTGTCTGGTGGGTGCAGAAAAGGCACTGGTTTTAAAACTCCTTGTTTTTTTCCTCCAGCTCTACTATTGACTTTCTCTCTGACCTTGGACACATCAATTCTTCCACTGAAGTAAGTGGGAACTCAATTGCATTTTACATTTCTTTATGAGTCAGATTCTCTTTCTGCAAAATGAGGATTGTAACACTTAACTACTTCTCAGAAGTGCTCTGAGGCCTAACAACAAATTAATGTTTAAGATCCTTGGATCTTTTGAAAGAAAATTCCAGTGAAAAATGTCAATTTGTTGAAACTGAAAAGTTCTGCAGATGAGGATTGTTTTCAATGCATTTCTTCACTTGGGAAAAAAAAGATTTAAAGCATAGTTTTGAAATGGATGAAATACCCTGTTTCAGCGTTTTGAAAGTGAAACATTTTTGGTTTTCATTTTGAAATTACTTTCCATTTAGTTTTTTCATCATATTATGTGCTATAAATATAACACAAAATCAAGGAAAATTGAGGCATGACATCTCTGTTTGTTAAAAGGGAGCTGCTCTGAACTACCTGAAAGGGTATTACTTTTTTAATTTCCACTGCAGAGAACTCTGACATCTCCTGCATTTGCTCTATCTGGCACAATTTCAAAATCCACCAGGAAATGGGAATTTTGTTCTCCTCAGAACACATGAGGGCATGAAGTCTGTGACACTGCTTCCAATGTCACATGGGGCTGCTGTCCTGAGGAACTCGTCTGCTAAAGTGAAAATGTCTAATCAGAGAGTCACAATAAAAACCAGCATTTGCTATGCAAAATGACACAGAATCACTGGGTTGGAAGAGATCTCTAAGATCATNATTTCCCTTGGCACAACTTGAGACTGTGTCCTCTGGTTCTGTCAGCTGCTGCCTGGGGAAAGAGACCAACTCCCACCTCCCACAGGCACCTTTAGGAGGTTGTAGAGAGTGATAAGGTGACCTCTGAGTCTCCTTTTCTCCAGACTAAACAACCCCAGCTCCCTCAGTCATTCACCAGCCCCCTGCCCTCCTCTGGACGCGCTCGAGCGTCTCAAGGCCCTTCCCGAGCTGAGGGGCCAGAACTGGGCACAGCACTCCAGGGAGGCCTCACCAGTGCCCAGTGCAGGGAAGAATGACCTCCCTGCTCCTGCTGGCCACGCTGCTCCTGTTAAAGGCCAGGGGCCATTGGCCTTCCTGGCCACACTGCTGGCTCTTGTCCAGCTGCTGTCACCAGCACCCCCAGGTCCCTTTCTGCCTGGGCCCTGTCCAGCCACACCACCCCAGCCTATAACGCTGCAGGGGCTTCTTGTGGCCAAAATGCAGGACTTGGCACTTTGATTTATTAAACATCATTCCACTGGACTCTGCCCATCCATCCAACCTTTCCAAGTCTCTTTGCAGAGCCCTCCTACCTTCCAATAGATCAACACACACTCCCAGCATTGTGTCATCTGCAAATCTACCAATGATAGATTCAATACCCTCATCCATGTCATCAAAAAAATATTGAACAGAACTGGTCCCAGCACATGGAGATGCATGGCCTAGGGAAGAAGGTAAAAGATGTGGTCCAAAGATGCCCAGTCATTTTAGTCATTTAGGACATTTACCATTTCCATAAACCTGCAGGTGTTTAAGCGTTGGAGCAGGTGACCTTCGATTCCTGCTGAGTCTCTGTTGTGGGAAAATTTTAAATTCTGTCAGATGTGGGAAAAGCATAAGTAAAGCTGACCTTGCATTAACAGGGTAAGCACAGATGAAGTTCTTCTTCAGCTCTGCAGACTGATGCCATTACTTGCTTGTGCAATGTGGTGGTGATACCTGAATGTCCCTGGGACGGCAGAGAGACCACAGTAAGGAGAAAGGCAGGAAAAGAGAGGGAAAACTGAGTTTCAAAATGGCACATATGAAAATGAAAGAGAAGCAGAAGGGGTGCTGGCTGGACCCACAAGGCTCATCAGCCAAGGGAGAAAGAACATGACTCCTGAGGGGTCCAAACAGAACAAATAATAAAAGCAAAACTAAATTCTGCTGAAACATTTGTCCATAATGGCCCTTGCACATTGTATGTATAATAAATTCTAAAATAAATCAACTACTAAGAGTTATGCTTCTCATAATGAAAATTTGTTCTCAAGTCCTTTGCTTTCCACCCAAGCTATAACATCCCAATTCTTACTCATTCATATCCCAAGCATAGTTTTAATTTGCCCCCCTTCTGTGTTCATTTGCTTCCCCTCCTGTTGCAGCAGCAGAGCTGCCCTGAGTGCTCACCAGGCAGGATCAAAGTGGGGCTGTGGGTGTGTCCCTGAGATGGGAGCTGCACCAGGCAGGACACAGAGACCTTCACCACTGCTCCAGCAGAGTTCAGGGAGGAGGACAAGGCTCATGCTGCAAATCAGGCCTCATCTTTTGTGACACCAGCTGCCAAATGTCTTAATAGCAAGCATTTCACTTTATCATGAACTGCAAGCGAGCCAAAATGTTTCCTGAGAGATGTGGCATGAGGTGGAAAAGGTGCAGCTCCAGATCTCCTGTCCCAGCCTTCCTCTGTGTGTCCAAGCCCTTCAGTGATGTTGTATCAAACACTGCATGCAAGTGTTGTGCCCCAGGTGTGTGACAAGGGTCTGTAAAGGTCACTGGGCACTTGCAAGCTGATTTCAGTCAGATGAAATGTATCCCATGTTTGCACTGTGGTGTTTTCCAGTGCCCACACAGAGCCAGCACTGTAGTCAGCAGGACAGAATTTCCTGTGTCACCAGTGCCCTCTCACCCTAGAGACAGCATGTCTCCATACCCTGTGACCTTCCTTACCATGACTCTCCTGGTGATCAGATTAAAGGAAACAAGGTGATCTGAGCCCTATCTCTGCTGACACTCTGAATTCTCACAATTTATCAGCTTCTCTTTAAAAGGATTTCAGATTGCATTTCCGTATCTGGCATATGGAGATTTTCATTTATGTGACAGGTTGATTCTTTTATCAGGCATTTATAAGGATTTACAATACCAGTGCACTCCTCATGCAGCACAGGATTTCTCACAGAACAAACACTGACAGAAGGATAGGATGTCTTCAGAACAGTTTTTCCTTCTCTTACCCATCCCACCTTTCCTAGGCTTTGCAGAGGCAGGTCAGTACAAGAAAGGCTGTGAAAACACTAATGCCCTTCCCAAGCATTTTCTGCAGGGATGAGTGATGATGGATGCAGGCCCATTAAAAGAGGCGAGTACATGAAGCTCTTCTGTCCTTGTGAGATGGGGATACAGGCAGCCAGAAATCCCCTGCCAGCAGGTGAACAGCGATAGGCAAAGGAAGAGGAGAAAGGCACTGAACCCTGCAGGAGATCTGCAGAAAGGAGACAGATACTGGATTTGCAAAATAAAATCCTCCAGGACAGAGCCTGCAAGGCAGGGATTTCTCCTTTTTGACAGCCTACAGTGAATGAAGCACAAAATAGCCTGCTGTCTCTGCAGACAGCAAGGATATTTGGAGATGTCAAACTGCAGTACAGAGGATGCACAAGAGGAATGAAGACACAGTTAACTACCTCCCAGGCTTCTTATTTCTTGTTCCAAGTGGGAGATCCTGAAATCATGCAAGTTTTTCTTGCATTTCTGCTGGAATCAAAAGTATAGCTTTCTTTCTGCTTTGAGATAGCAGATGAAAAGAAAGCTTATTTAGTCTTTGTAATCTGTCCTTGGTTCAGATTCCAAATTGCCTGGATTTAAAGCCCACATATTTTCAGTCCTAGCAAGGGACAGGGAAATATCAATGGTAGGTGTAAAGTCCAGTTTCCCATTTTTAAACTCCATGTAGAGCCAGTTTCTCAGATTCTTACAGGGATTTATAAGGACAGGTTATTTCTGCTGCACAGTTGATAATTTGCCTAATAAAGCTTCAGACTCATACTGAGATTCACTTTCTGATTTGATGTTGATTTGACAGTTGCATTTGGTACTCTACAATGATCAATAACACGTTAGCTTTGGTAATACAGTTTCTTGATTTTTAGTTCAAGTTGGTTAAGTGCCTTGATAGAATCTGTAAAGTGCCCAGAGGCCCATTAGGCTCTGTCAGGACTCCAGGAACAGCTCTTCAAGTAGAGGCTGATCTAAAACTGCCCTGCTCCCTGGCCAGCTGAACACCTGGGGAGAACAGGGCACTCCTTCTTGGCAGCAAACCCTGCCACAGTCCTGCCCTTTCCAAGTTCACAAGCCTGTCTTCATGCACTGAGTGAACGGGTTAAGAAAAGGAAATCACCAGAAGTAAAAATCAAAATAAATGCTTTTGTGCCAGTTTAGATCACCAAACTGGCTGAGAGCATCAGGCATGGTCCAGAGGCAGAGCTGCATCAAAGCTGGAAGGATGTAGAGAACCAGCTACAGTACTCTACCAGCAGAGAAAGCTCCTCTAGGAAAATTACAATGCTGCACTATCTATTTGGCTTTTCTCATTAAACATTAAAAGTGTCTTCAGCTGTTTTAACATCACCTGATATTGCCACTTGAATTGTGAATGGCCAAATCTACTTGGGGCTTAATGAGGTTTAATTAATTTATAGCCACACCTTTCTTCCCTGGTATTCATTTGCCTGCAGATGCATGTGTTGTCCGTAGTCTCTCCTTCTGCTTGAAGGGGCAAAAGGTATTTTGAACTGATAAATAAGAGTCTCAGCAAAGAGAGGGGTTGGGGTGGGAGATTACACAGTGAGAGCCTGGACACAGCACCCACTAGAACTAGCACTAAGTTGACAGAGCAAGCAGTAAATGTGTTGCAAAAAAGGGTCTCATCCTTGGTGTGCACAGGGCAGAGCAATACAGAGAGGGGAGCTGATGCTGCCTGCACAGAGCCCCTTCTGACACTGCAAACTGGGGAGATCTGTGCTCGTGAAAGAGAATGGTCTGAGCCTCCAGCTCTGTCCATGTACTGCCAAACAGATAGGAAAAGAAAGAGGGAACAGGGCAACGTGTGAGAAGGAGCAGCACAGAAAAGGCCATGAAGATTGTGGTTTAAACCCACTAGCACTGAAAAAACTTGCAGCCAAGTACCAGCCGTCCAATATGCAGGCACAGTTGGATAATGTTAAGGGTGATGGCTAGCTGCAAACAGATTCTGGGTGCCTGTTACTTTGCTGAGAATTTCCATGCTTTTTGGAGAGTTTAAATCAGAACTTTAATGGGCTTTTGATGTTGTTTTAGTTTGGTGAATAGTTTCCCCTTGTATCTGCTTATTCAGTGAAATAGCGAGGAAGCGCTGTTACAGTGGAAGATGACAAGAGACTATAGAAGCCTATCTCAGCTGCATTTGCACAGCAGAAGCCTTTAAAAATCACTGTGCTATGAACAAGACATTTCCATATTTCACGGCTATTTTTGCTGGATGCCTGAAGTTGATGATACAGCAAAAAAAATTTGAATGAAAGGAGAAGGGAAAAAAGTCCTTCTGCTCTTCCTTTCTTTCCCACAATTTGCATCTCAGCCATGGTGCTTGGCAAAGCCAACAAAGCAAAGTATGTTGTGGCTGTAAAATGATAAGCACATGGGCTATGCTGAAGATGATTTCTCCCCAGCATTTGGTTAGGAAAATGGGGATTCATTTTGAAGTTGAACATTAGACTTTTTTTGCTTTGCTGCTCCATTTTTTTCCCCAAAAACTTATAAGGGCAGCTGTGTCTTTTGGGAAAACAAGATCAGAGGGATTCAGGGACATTGATTTTCAATATGTGCTCCCACTTAAACTAATGGCAACAGAGAAATGAACCCTCTGTGTGCCTGGATAACCATCACCCTCAATACTCTGCTTACTTATCCAAGCCTGCAGAGATCTACCAGGCTCTATAGTTTTCATGGTGTTAGAAAGCATGCACAGAAAAAGTCAGTAACAGGCAGGGGCAATCCTGCTAAGTGCTGCTTGGTGAGTCTGTAGGACATGGCACTAGGCTGAGGAAGCTAAAAATAGGAAAAGGAAAACAGGAATGGAACTTCAAGGAAACTTTTCTGCTGTATTAGTCTGTTGAGTTTCCAGAGAGGCTGCTCAGGACTCTGGGATATTATGCCCTAGTGTGATGCTGTGCCCAAAATTGTTGTTTGCATTTCAAAGCTCCTAGAGTCTGGGGTTTTTGGTTCTGCATTATTTATGCTAATGATCATCTGTGACTGTTTCTTGGGCACCTTCCATGTGTTTGACAGTCTCTGTCCCACTGTGAAAGACACAGTGGATACTGAAATGCTCTAATAAAATTGCATGTTCCTCTGCAATTAGCTCAGTTCTTATGGCATCACTAAACAAGACAGGCTTGCAGTGTTTTTTTTTCCAAAGAAGGATTTGAAAAGACCTTGTGGACTGCAAATAGAAGACCAGCTTGTGATTGATAGAAAAAGATCCTATCCATGCCCAGGACCAATGGAGACTCCCACTGTGAGCTTGTCCTGTGACTACCTGGCCATTTGGCACATAGCCCAATACCCCAAAGGCTTTCCTTGTGCACCACAAAGTGCAAATGCCACTTCAAAAGTCTTTGTAACCCAGATGCAGTGAAGCATCTTGTCCTTGACCTACCTTCAGCAGCCATGAAGGGGATGAGGTTCTTCCTTTAGATCTGCAGGCCCAATAAAAGCAGAGACCTGCAGTTTTCTCTCACTAAAGGTTTGATGTTTCTCAAGTCTGACCTTATTACAGTGACCACAGGCAGCCCTGGGCTGGATAAGGGGCTGCCAGTGGGGCCATAGGTTTAAACATCAGGTTGAGATGTCAGAATAAGGAAACCTTTTCCATCCAAAACTTTGGACTCTGGGGCTCAGGCAAGTTTCACACACCCCATGGAGAAACTGAGGTGGAGACCATAGCTCAGGGCTGGCAGTCAGAGAGTCAGCCAGATTGTCCCAAGTCGCTGAACATCTCTTTCTCACTCTCTCCATCCATAAAACAGGATTATAACACTTGTCTCAGATGGGTGTGTGAGGGTCTGTGGCTGCAGTAAACCTTGTGGCTGTTGGCTGGAATACACCATACCAACACTCACTGTTGTCACTAGGATAATTCTTTGCATATGACCCAAACAAACTGAAAGGGATTTTAGAAGGTGGCTCTGTGCCATAGAAATTACAGTGGTGCTGGCTCTGGATAAGCAAATGGTTTGAACAAGTCTATCCTCTACTGAAGGCTGAAACACAGAAAAAGCCCATTTGATTGGTTTTTAACAGTGGGAAGATCTGCAATTTTTTACTTCATATGCTTTTGGCTCTGGGAGCAGTGAAAAAGCATTAGAAGTACTCAAAACACTGGAAAAGCAAAGAGAACAGCTAACATTAATCTGACCCTCAATAGAACACTGCAAACAAAGGCTGCTTTCATCAGATTTGTACTATGTTCATAGGAGAACTGGGAGCAATTCTAGAAATAAAATCCAAAATATGGGATCTGTTGCAGATTGCATCTGCTGAAATACCTGCAGGAGTCAGCAACTCCTTCTGCAGACTGGAGTTTGTGGAAACTAAAAGTTTCCAACAAGTAAAACTTTCCTGGCTTTGACTCTGTTTAGGTTAAAATTTGGGGAATTACTGGAGTTTCCCCAGGCTAATTGCAAAAATCAAGGGATGTAAAACTCATGAAACACAACTGCAAATAGGGTCATACTCTAACACAGATGTGTCTGATACTAGAAGAGAATCCAAACCCAGTGAAACCACTGAATCTTTCCCTTCCCTTTACAATTCTTGTTTTGATTCAAGTCTCTCATGAGGCTAAAAGAGGAGAAATTTAAAATTAGGTCAGAGCTCTGAATTCCCATTAGAGACACTGAGGTTGCTGTGGTTGTTACCAGAATAAAGTCCTGAGCTGCAATCATTGCTTACTCTGAGGAGAGCTGGGCCCCTGTGCTCCAGCAAGGATTCACGGCCCCAGGACGGCCGTGGTAAAGGTTTAATCAGGTTTGCTGGGTTTTCTCTCTTGATTTCACAGCCTCCATTCAGCCCACCAGATTATAAACTTTCAACATGTAATTGAACCTGACTCAAGGAGCCAATTGTGTTACAGTGAGCTCTAAAAGGGGGAATGGCAAGGGCTAAAGTTTTCATTCAAGGAATGCAATTTCTATGCGCAGAAATCAATTCAATTGACATCAGTTGAGCTTTAATGCTGAATTAAAGAGCTGCCAGGTTTCCCCCATGGGGCTTTTACAGTCCGGGTTTTATGAATTCATTAAAATGCACACACAAACTTTTAGGGAAATAGCATTACACTGTAATAAGAGCTACAAATCGACCATATTCCTCTGAGAGAGAAGTCTAATTTGAGTTGCCTAGTTGGCAAAATTGTTTTCCTTCGCTTTGCATTTATTAACAGAGGGTGTCATATTTTCCCTTGTTTCCATTTTGGTTTCTAGCTGTTTGCTTAGCAGGGCAAAGCATCATGTTTAGAAATATCAGGGGGAGATGAAGTCTTTCAAAAGCAGGTGCCCACTTGGGAAGCTGTAGAGCAGCTGAGGCAAACCATGCTTCAGGACAGTCAGGATGGTTGGGCTGGAAGTTTGAATAACTCAGTAGAAACTTCTAGATTTTTGGTGTCTGCTAATGGGAATTTGGAGCCCCTCAGTCTAGGATGGAGATCAGCAGGATGCCCACAAAGACATCTGCACTGAAGGAGAAACCAGCTTCAATGAGAGCTGAAAATCGATCTCAGGCCAGTGGAGAAATGAGAGACTCAGACATTTTAGAAGAATGTCTGGAGTTTCAGTGACCAGGTGAAGTTCAATGAAATGAATCTCACCAAAAAGAAATAGCCTTGCAGCAGCTCACAGCTCCCATTTTCTCTGCATTAACTGCAGGCACAATTAAACTCACAAATTTCACCCTCCTCTGATTTACTGACAATGGCTGGGAAGCTGCAGGGGAAGCCACAGAAATCATGTCCATGGAAAAGTCCTTTGAACAGGTCAGCATCACTGGGCTGCCTCCATGTCTGTGCTATTGCCCTTCTCCTGTGGCAGACATTGCAGCACTTGCTGATAATGAGCATTCACAGGGTTTTGTTAAGTACATCTCTAATTGGATTGATGACCCTGGTGATTGGAGGTCTTGACCTATACATAAAACAAGTGGGACTTAGAAAGCACAATTTCCTCATCCTGCTGTTTTCCTAGCATGACTTGGCTCCAGCTTTTGATGGATGAGGGAGTCTCTAGGGCTAATTCAGCTCCTGCGGGGAAGGCACAGTTGATGTCATTTGGGATGGTGAATTTTGCAATAGGGACACACATGCCTGTGGAAGAAGACTCTAGAGACAAATCTGACAGGAAGCCAACACTCTGTCAAGTGGTAATAGATAACAACCACTGCCAACTCTCATTTCCAGGCTAACTTAGTGATGTGGAATGACTCCATATGCTCCAAACATCTGATCTCCCACTCTGATGGGTCAGGAGTACCTAGAGATGCAAAGGAAAGGGGCACAGAGCCACTGAGGCCAGGACTCTTTGCTCCCGAGGCTGAAGATATCTCAGTGCTGGATACACACGTGGGACTCCCTCCAAGCAAACAAGACTAAATGGCACCTCTATCCCTAGTGACAAATCATCCAGAGTAGCTGAAGGAGGCATGGCACAGAACAGACTCATACAAAGTCAGTGCATCTGTTGGCTTCCTCTGCTCCATTCCTGAGGTGCTGAAGTAGCCAACAGATCACAGTGTTACAGGTGTGGGGTGTGCAGTGTACAAAGGAATTGCATCACTCCTTCAGTGTTTTGCACAAAGCTTCTTGTCTGTGCATTCATGAAGGGTTGTGAAGAGGAACCTACAAAAAGGTTGTATCTACAAAAACCTACAAATTCAAAGGTTGTATTTTTGAATATTTTTGAATTGCAGGACAGCTATTATTTTTAAAGAGCACATACTTTATTTTTCTTCAAATTCTATGGGGATTTTCCCCCAACAGGGATTTTCATAGGACCAGGAAAAGAAATTCACTGCAAATTTGCTGATGTGCCAGCTAAGATATTAGAGGGGGAGAGGAGTCTTCTCCACCTTCTTTTTTTCTTTTCAGTGGATCATGCTGAGTCTTTCCAGACAAAAAGAAAGCTCTTTACACTTAGAGAACTCACAGGAGAAAAGGGGGAATGAGAGGTAACTAGGCCAAGCACTCTTACAATGAACCCTGGTGATCTGCATACCAGGAAGAAAATGTCCTCTACCAATATCCCCAAACACTGTGTACATCCAGGTGAAAAGTTCCACCCAAGCTGTCTGGAGACCCATCAGCAGCAGGATTGGGACCCTTCTTTTTAACCTGTAAATTGACACAAATGGGCAAATTACAGACCCAGCAGGAGGGATTATGCCTGAGGCAGACAAGATGTGATTCATGCAGCAAAAACATCAAGAAGGGGAAAGCTCAGTGCCTCCATTCCTTGCCCAGTCCCTTTTCCCAGGTCAAGAAGCAAAGCTCATTGGAAATCTCTGTTGCCTCAGCAGGACACAAATCCTGCTGCTGGCCAAGTCCTGCAGGCAGTGGCAGAAGCCACGTGCTGAATCAGCTTTCCTGAGGCCACCTGGCTCACATGCCCCAGGCTGCCAACTCCAAATGGAAAGCTTCCTAGCCTGGAAAATCTTAGACATTTGTCAGTGTGATTGTATATGCAGAAAATGTCTGTGACAGATAGACTGCTAGATAGATCTTAATAAGAATTGTTCTTAAAACCAAATGTTCCAAGAATTTGGTCCAAAAGAGAAAAGTCCTGTGAGTCTGAGAAAAATAAATGCCATTAAAAGAAATTTGGAAACAGTGGTGCTGACCCTAAAGACAGTTTGAAATAGGCAAACATTAATAGCACAGGTTATTGCAAATCTCTATTTATTTTGCCCCCTCTCCTTCATACTCCCACATATCCCTCTCTAGACCTGCTTGTGTCTGCACTAGACCATGATAATTCATTCCCTGGGAGACTTTTTCTGGAAAGAGAAGGAACGGGAAGATTGGAAACTTCGGCTGCACCGTGGCTATCAAAAGAGATGTGCAAACGGAGGGCGATTCTCGACGAGCAGCACCAAGGTTTCTATTTGTTTGTTCCGGAGCCTAACTCGGAGCCTTCCGCACGCCCTTTCCCCGCCGCGTCCCGGGAGGGCGCGGGGAGCGCCGCGGATGCTTCACTCGTGGGCTGCGAGTGACACCCTGTGGTCACCTCTGCCCGGGCCGCCGGGGCTCGCACTGAGCCGGGGGTGGCAGCGGGATGGTTTTAGCCCCCGCCAGGGCGCTCCTCTCCTCTCGACATTTACAAAGCAGCGATTCTTGGAGCCGGGAGGAGGAAGAGGGGCCACCGTTTGACTTAAAAGCAAGTGACTCTCTGAGCCTCCCGGAGCTTCAGCCAAATCTGAGTCTTGGAGCGGAGTCAGAGGTTTTCTGTCTCCAGGTGGCTGATTCCTTTTAACCTGCTGCTCTCCCGTCCGTGTGTTTGCCTGGCACCCGTGATGTGATCCCGGGATCCTCCCATGGCTCTGGCTGGTGGACTCGGCTGGACGTGATGATCTTACAGGTCTTTTGCAATCCAAATGATCCAGTGATTCTAAGGATATCTTTGCCTGTGAGCTTGCCAGTTGTGCTCAGTTTGGGCAAAAGCTGGAGAATCACCTAAGCAAATGCAAAGTGCAGCAAAGAATCACACATCTTTAATCCAGATCCAGACTCTCAGAGCTATTCAGGCACACACAGTAAAAGCAGCATGATGGAGATGCAGGACCATAAATACAAAGGGCTCCTATGCTCATCAATAGCCTAACCTGGATGCATTTGAGGGTTAAGCTCAGCTCAGACCCGAGCCACATCTTTGCAAATGTGTCTTTTCATGGATAACTGTGTATTTGGATTATTAAGGTTTTTAAATTTTGACATGGCATGAAGAAACGAAGACATCTTATTCCCAACACATATACAGAATCACTCAATCCACCACTGGGTAATTATGAGACTGCAGAACATTCTGGTTTGCTGTTGAGATAAGAGGGGGAAAGTATCTCTTACAGGAGGAAGAAGAACCCAACACTGCAATCACATAGTTGCTGTATTACTTGTCTGGATCAAGTATTGTTTTGTTCAAAATGTCAAGCTCTGGATGTGTGTGTTTTAGCAATCCAGATAGTAGTTTGCTTGAAAATCATCCTTCTGTCACTGAATTTCCAAATTACAGGGAAAAAAAAGCAAGTGAAAGGAACTCTGTCATTAGATTTGGCAACTCCTTCCAATTCAGCAACAGACCAACAGTTTTCATGTGGATTCACTGCCCCCAGCACATTTAGGTGTTTATGATTTTAGGTTTTCCTGCAGTAGGAGTATAAGGAGATTATGATTAATCTCTTTATTAGTGATGGATGGGAGGAGAGAGTTCAGTAAACATCCATATCTACTGAATCCCCAAACTTTGGTGTACCTGCCCCTCCTGACTCTTTTACAGCATTCCTCTCAATTGGATAATTTTAGATCTTTGCATACCTGCTAATATCCTCTGGAAAAGAAGGTGGGGGAAAAGTAGATTGCAGATTTGTGTGCATTTGCATATATTTGCATAAATTACAGCACATCTCCTCAGAGGTGCATGGTTTCCTGCTAGGAAGAGATTGTCCGCCAAACTCTAATGTGAAAGTGCCACTACCTTCCTGTGTTGATCCATGAACAGAGGGAAGATGGGAGAGTCACAAATATTTATAGGTTAAATACTCCATTTCCACAGCTCAACAGCTCAGTGATGGAGCAGATCAGCCTAGAACACAGGTTATGAAATAATTTCATATCTCTTTGCTCTAATCTGTTTCAAAACACAAACCAAAGGCAAAGCCCTTTGTCCCACACAATTCTGCCTCTACAGGATGTCTGTCCACAAACCCATTTGAAATGTATGGGGCGTTCACCAAACTACCACAACTCACCAAACTACCACAACTCTACTCCTCCTTCCACAGGAGTGAAAATACAGAGAAAAAAGCTGCCAGGCTTGTAGGCTCCAGCAACCACATATAGGCACAATCAGTCAAGAAATCCTAGAGGCTTTGGTTCTGCCAGATAATACAGTAGCCCAATTCAATCATTCTCCATCTTCAGAGAGATTATCATGAACTGTTTTCATGGTTTGATCTGTAGTTCAGGAGTGGTCCTGGAGATTGGTGCATTGGGTTCCCAGGAATCAGAAGACTTGGTCGTCACTGGAAATTGAAATGCAACAAAAACAACAGCCCACCTGCATCACCATCTTCTACCCTTCAGGTTGTGCAAATCATTTTCCTAACGTAAATAGCTTCAGTAATCAGGGTTGCTGAATATACAGTACTAAGGAATATGCAGTTCATTATTTTTTCAATGAGAACATATTAAATTATGCTTTTTGATATCTCTTTTTGAAATGTGGATTATCAAATTTTTATGTGCTTGGATGTGTGTGCTGACTCTGTCCATACATAGCAAATGCAGTTAAAATACTAACATTTCCTTGTAATAGCTTGATTGATGAGATTCTGCTTTAAAAAGAGGAGGAGAGGGAAATCAGATAAAAGAAGCTGGCTTGGGGGATTTTGATAGGAATATTTGTAAATCATGATTCGCCCAACTATCAAATGATCCAGGAATTGATTGAGCCCCTTCTGAGCAATCAAGGAGTAAAACTGGTTGCTGTGGACACTCACCTGCTGCAAAGTGTGGTAATTGCTGCTGCTTGAATGAAACCACTGCTTTACAAGACGTGACCTTTTGTCCCCAAAATGCAGAAATACAGGAAAATCCCTCTGCTTTGTCCCAAGTGGTGTGGTCACTCCACAGCAGCTCTGTCCCTGAGAGCACCAGGTCTCAGGTTGAGCCTACGTTGAATTTTCACAAGTAATGAGCAGAAGAGACAGCACATCCACACAGGATGTTATTCTTCACAGAGAGTCACTGTCCTTAGACAAAAACATACCACATCTGTCAGGTTTCCCTCTATTTGTAGGAAGGACCAAATACAAGGGTTCAGCCTTGGATATGAGAGGTCTCCTGTCTTAGAGTCGCCCTGGCTGCTAAACAGATGGTGCATTTTGATGGAACTGAAGCTCCAATAATTCCCCTCATGCTGCAGCCTCAGATCCATCATCCTTTAGCTTTTAACAGCCAGAGGGAGACAGGCACAACTGTGCTTCAGAATAGGGGCTGGAACATTAGTCAGGCCAACCCAGATATAAATCCAGTACTATCAGGTCTTTCCCTGCAGCTATGTACTGTCTCCCATGTGATTTTTAGGCAACATTTTCCAATCTACTTTCTGATAACACCATTGTCAAGTAGCACTCAGGACATTATCCCAATATTAACACACACACAAAACCCCTCTTCCTGCAATCAAGTATTTCCTTCCACCAAGAGAGCTACCAGGTTGTGGGCACATCTGTTGGCTTGTTTATACTTTAATGTCATCCAAATAATAAGAGCATCAGGAAAAAGAAAACAAAACACAGAAAACCCTCTAGTGGGGTTGGTGCTGCTCTGTGTACCTATGGTAACTACTGCAAGCATTAAGATGAAGCACTTCAAGCATGAATAATAATTAAAAAAAAATCTAGAAGATAGATTAAAGCACCACAGCACTTTGTAATAGTATTTGTAATGCAGATAAAGCATTTGTACTCTAATTTCCAGCACCACCAACAAAATAAGTAAGTGTGCTTGGATTGCATTTTTCTTTCAAAAATGGTTCAAAAATTATTAATATTGAAGGAAAACAACTTAAACTGGATTTAGAAACACAATGCAAGCGGGAAAGTTGCTCACTGTTGTCAGCATGACAAGAGCAACCTGTTCCTTTGATAAATGGTGCTTGAAGAAAGACACAAAGCTCATCTGCTTTGTGTTTTAAGTTTAATTAAGTAGAGAATTAATGTTTGCAAAATGCTTTGAGATCCTTCATCAGACAGAGTGCATACAAGTGGAAAGTGCTTTCAGCATGAAACACATTTCCAGGAGTTGTACGAACCTATTTGTGTCTTTCTGACAGCCTGATCTGCAGCCTGAAGTGGTCAGGGATAAGATCCCTGCTGACTTCAAGGTGTATCAGATCAAGCCTGCAGGACATGAGTCTTGATTTAGTAGGCAAGTCCCTCAGAAGAGAACAGGAATACTTCCACACTTAGAGTCAGGCACGTATTTAAGTAGCTTGCTTTAGAGAGTATATTTTTATATGTGTGCTATTCATTGAGTCATAGAGCTCAGGGCCAGAAAAGGCCATTAGCACAGCTTGGACAGCCTCCTGTTTATTTCAGGCCATTACATTTTACCCAGTGTCCCTGTGTGAGTGTAACAACCTGTGTCTGCTGAAACAGATCTTCCAGAAAGTGCTTCCAGGCTTGCTTTAAGGCCAGGTGGATACCCTTTCTTTGGACTAGTGCCTAATCAATGTCACTGCTTAAAATGGGAGCCTTATTTCCTTATGTCTTCTTTGAATTTATCTAGCTTCAACTCCTGGCCATTAGTTCCCAGCTCTACCTTTCTGCCCTGGACAGAAGAGCCCTTAAGCAGACAGAAATTTGCTGCAGAAACGTTTGCTAAGGTAGCATTACAAAGGCTACGACCTTAATGCTTGAGAGTGGAAGATCACTGCTTGGGATAAGAAAGGAATTGAAAGAATTTGTTAGTCTATAGAGTAGATGCAGAAACATCTGTGTTCCAAAGACACCCATAAGACAGCCTAAAAGGACAAAAACAGTCAAAAGAGGGAAAAGTAAGGAATATGGCTGCCATTGGAAAAACATCTTCTCGGCTGTTTTATTGCCAGTCATTTTCATTGAGAAGGCTGGAGGTGTCATCAAAAATCAATAAAAAACCCAAACTCCTTAACAGAGGTACACAATAACCTCCTTTGCTGGACAGTTACAGCCTGAGTCTTGGCAAGACTTGGTTCCCAGGATGAGCAGCAGAACAAGGACCGATTCACTGAAGCAAATCTGGAACCCAGCAGGGCTGAAATCCCACCATATTTCCATGACAGCATGTAAGTTCTGGGAGATGTGGGTAACTCTGGGCCCAGCTTCACAATATTGCTCATGCTACAGGAACACGTGTTCAGAGTGCACAGGAACTGCATTTGGCCCGTCACTCTGGCAGGCAGATGAAGCACTGTGATGGGGACCTGCTGGAAGTTAGAAGCTGGATACCAGCTCAAACCTCCAAACCAAACACATTTGGAAAGCCATATGCTGCCAGCCCAGGCAGTGAGGAGAAACCGTCTGTTTGCTCAGAGCCCGGTGCAACTCCCACGCATGGCAACGGAGATCAGATGGGGCCCCTGCAAAGCACCTCTTCTTTCTTCCTTTGTTATTATCTTTAGGGTCTCCTCATCAAACCTCCAGTGCATGCAGGTGAAGCATTTGTGAATAGACAGGGGACCCCTGCATAAACATCCAAGTGTTTCCAAGTCCGGATACCTGACTGCTCCATGATCTCCCTGCCAGGAGAACTGCAGCAAGTGAATGCCATTAGCAGCACATCCCAGCCCCAGCACAAAGTGCTTTGTTTGCTTTACTGTTGGCTTGGTAACAGCTGCTGTTGCTATCTGAGGTGGCAGGAGGGCAAAAAAAGTGCTTATTGCTTCAGAGCTCTTTGGGAAAGCCTCATAGCCTCCTTGTCAGGGTTTAACAGAGGCACTCTGGAGCAATGGCCAGTGATGCTCTCAGGTAGTGCTCTTTGCTGCTGTAGCAGTGTCCCCATTTCCTCCACACAAGGCCAGGGCAGGGGCAGAGCCCAGGGCTGGGCTGAAGCACCTGGAACAGCAAAGGAACAGCTGGGAGCAGCCACTGGACACACAGTCCTGACATATTCCCTGTAAGTAGCAGGGCAATGATGTAGAGCTCTGCCTCATCCTGACCTGGGGATGTTGAGGGTGAAACAGGTGTTCAGGCAGTTCCTGAAGCAGAGACTCATGGCTTTTTCATATTCAGTAGGACAGGTGATAGGAAACCCATCCAAAATGCCATTTGCCTCCCTCTCTCAGTGCATCAGCCAAGACAGACATCTGGAAGGAAAACTTGGGTCTGTGTTCAGATCTTACCAACAGCTCTGTGTAATGCAGCATGTAATGCAATTACCACCCACCTTTAATATACTTTAATACAGTAGGCTGTGTGAAATCTCAGTCTAGGTCCCAATTTTAGTACAGTTTGGGCTTCTCTTCAGTGACAAGCACATATGGATGAAAGACCTGTCACTGAACATCACCTTTCTGTCCGTGATGGCAAGAGGAGATGGAGCTGTGGCTTCATCTTCAGCTTAAAGCCTTGAACTTCAGCCCTGCAAAAAAACATTAGGTTCAGGTGACACAAATGCTTTGGAGAGAGAAGAAGAGTTTTTTTCTGGGTGATTTCTGTTACGCCCTTACTCTTTTGCTTCCATCTGATTACAACCAGGATATTGCCAAGTTTTCCAGACCACTATTTTTAATTCTCTCTCCCTTGCAACTTTCTGACTCCCTTGACCTGCTACCATAATGGGCTTGCAGGGAAAAGCAATTGTAGGAACTCTGGGCCTTTCTGCTTTGTGAAGGACAGGGCTATCTCCTGGCTGCCATTCATCCCATCAGCCAGAGCCCAGGGAAAGCACAATTTGCTGCAAGCTGATAGGAGCACACTGACACTTAGAGAGATGGGAACGTGTTCCTGACACAGAACAGTCACACATCACATTAAAGGAAAAAAGGGGACATAGTGGGGAGAGGGAGAGAGGTAGAGAAAGGGTAAAAAAAAAAAAAGAAGAAGGAATTGTTAGCTATTCAGAAAATGCCCTGTAATTTGGGTGTCAGTACTAAAATGTTAGGTCAGATGTTTTGATTGAATGTCAGTAGGAATTGTATGCTGGAGAGTCATGCTTCCCATTTTACTGACAGAGCAAAGTAATGGGACAATATTCCAAAGTGAATGATTTTTGTGCCAAGACTCTTTTTACTGATATCTCAAAGTAGCACAGGAAATGCCACTGCATGAATAAACACATTTTTCACAAGTTATTTAAATAAATATATATATAAAAAAAATTTAAAGTAAACTCAGAACTTCAGCTGGAAGAACAGCTGAGTCCCTGCAGCCCACCAGCCAAAGCTGGCAAGTCCATAAAATAAGCAAGTGCCTTTTTTATTCTTTTTCTTCTTTTTTTTTTTGACTCTCCCAGTGAGATCAACTTGATGATCTTCCCTCTACAGCCCGTGTCTCTTTGGAAGAACAGTGCTGTTAATTTGCTCTCTCACATGACTGGATGTAATACACTTCTATAACCTTTTAACATTTTGCTGCTTGCATGGCATACCTGTGTCTTACTTATTGCTCATCAAATTATGCAGGGAACTCAGAGCCCTGCTTAGATGTCTTAAATACATCTGCATCAAAAATATGATTCTGTAATCCAGGCAGCACAAAATCATTATCACTGCCTCATCTACATATTAGGATTCATTCTCCCAGCCTGAGAATGCAGCACTGAAATAGCCAAGCATAAAAGAGATGGAGAATTTTCCTTAGGTGATGCCTCATAAATCATCAGTTTCCTATTTACAGCTTTTTTTTCCTTTGGATTTCCATCTATTTATTTATTTATTGCTTTCCAGAATACAGAGTAATTAATATTATCTTCTCTGCAGACAGGAACAAAATAAGAAAGGAAAAAAGAATCTATGTTGCCTGAGCACATTTGCCAATCTCCATTAGAGCTTTGGGGATGGGCATGTTGTGGAGCAGGAAGAGAGTGGTTTAGGTTTTGGCCAAGAAGTTCTGAGTTCTGGACACGGCTCCTAACTCTGCTCTGTATGCCCTGGGTGACCTCAAGCAAATTCATCAAACCATCAGGACAGCTCAAATGTCTCTGTGTTTCAGTGAGACACACTCCTCAGTTTGGGCACTGGCTCCTAAATGCAGATGGCTGGTTTAGAAGTCTTTGCCTTTTATCTCTGTGCTTTCCCCTGTAACCCTGAGACTGTCAGTGTGCTCTGGGCTTTGTGCTGTTCAGGGCATAGACTCTTCCCCATTGAGTGCCTGTAAGGTGCTTTGGAGGACAGGCTCTCCATTAGGACCAGTCAGCTTCACTGTATTCATAAAAGCAGGAGAGATGGCATCCTCAAGTGTTTCATAGCTGGAAACAGAAATAAATATTTCTCCAACCTGCTGGTGGTTTCCAGTGGCTCTGCTTATGGTTGTCCAATGTGAGAAAAGTTAAGGTGATCTGATTTAGGGGCAGTAGATTTTCATCACTTTTGGTAAAGCTGAATGCCAAAAATTTTCTACTGGTGATTGAAATTGTAAGCCAAAGCTTTTTACTTGCAAATCTCCAGTTCAATTCTGGCTCAGGCAAGCAGGCACTGGGAGTTGTTCCTGTCTGACAGTTGCATCAGTGGCATCTGGAAAATGAGCTGCTAAGTTTCAGCTTAATTTCTAGTGAATACATTACTAAAAACCCATTCAGTGCATACATCCTGGTACCTACCAACCGCAATTGCCTATGAATCATCAGGGATGCGTTTGTACAAACGATGCTACCACAAACAAATGGTAGTGATTGCATCATTCTTGCCTCAGCACAGAAATCAGACACTAAATCATAAAACCCATTTTGTTTCTTGAGGCCAAGAGCACAGAAGGAGAGGAAACAGGCCCAGATTTTGGAATACAGAGCTAAATAGGTTTATCAAGCTTATGAGCTTCTCCTGAAATATTGCTGAGAAATGCTTTGTGGACTGACAGAGGCCCCAAGGGAAGGCAAGGA
This sequence comes from Anthoscopus minutus, assembly GCA_013399455.1. Taxonomy (NCBI): domain Eukaryota; kingdom Metazoa; phylum Chordata; class Aves; order Passeriformes; family Paridae; genus Anthoscopus; species Anthoscopus minutus. The sequence goes on along the minus strand of VWYI01005920.1, from coordinate 49,224 downwards.
GAGCAAATTAATTATAATGTTGAAGTTATACTGGAACAAAAGCAAATGGAGGCACAGCCAACTGTGAGTCCAATGAACCTCTCTAAAGCAGGAATTTTCCAGCAATTAATAGGGACTGTACCCTGATAAAGGTTACCTTGTCACTGCTAACACTATGTGATTTCCCCCCTATACTCATATCTATATTGTTTGTCAGGAATGAACTTTAATAAGATTATCCTGTCAGAACTCATCATCAGAGTGACCACACACATGGTACAGTAGATGCAGTGCAAAGATCTGCTTTGATTTTTTCTTCTGAGGTGCCAAACTAGTTTCAAATATGCATTAGAGCCACTGGCACAAAGACAAGTCACGCAACACCACAGCAGGACTCCCCTCTGGAGCCTTCACCCAGAACAGGAAGGAGAGGTGCAAAGACAGGCTGGTAAGAGGTGAGATACACAGAATCTGGTCCCAGCTCTGCTTAACAGCTTTTGATAACTGTCAGGCTTGCTGGGTTGTGATTTTTCCAGTAGTGCAGTTTCAGGTGTGAAAATGCCCACACAACTGGATCCTCCACTTGGCCAAAAATTGCAGTGGTGGAGCATAGTGAAGTGGGGAACTCCTATCAAGCCTACATCTGCACTGGGGTGTGCAACCTAGCTAGCCAAAAAATAGCACTCTACATTTGGAGTCATATATGATCACGTGAATGGATTAATCTTGTACCTTTTATTCTCCTGAGCCTTCACGTCTTTTTCCATCTCCCTCTCCCTACACATATTTAAAAGATGGACAGGATGCTTAGCTACTTCACCAGATTACCTTTGAAAATGAATTAATGCTTGTAAAGAGATCTGTGATTCTTGGATGGAAGGTGCCATAGGCACAGAGATTATAATTAAACTGCTAAACAGTGCAGCTGGATTTACTCAGAGTGCTGCCAACAACTGTGTGCTGTGCTTTCAAGCAGAGCAAAACACACTTCCCACAAAAGGGACAGACATGACCCACATGCGTGCCCTCAAGGCTGTTTGGAAAAAGAGCAACCAGCAAACTTCACCAGGTTTAGAAGGTTGCTTGAGGAAACAGAAAACTCCTTAGTAGTTCTTTGGGGCCATGAGAGCACTGAAAGCCACGTCCCGTGACCCATCACAACAATATTGGGTGGAGGTGAATATTGTCATACTCAGCACAGGAGACTGAACTGAATCCTCACTCTGTTGTGTGACCAAAGAGCTCAGTGAGGCCAGGGGCTCATTTGTATGAAACCCTGGGTAGGCTGGCTCTGTTCTACCTTCCAGACATGATATTTCATGTGGTCTCCTCCAGCAGGCTGGGTAGAGGTGTCACTTGCAAGTCTTCAGGATTGCATCCTGACTCTCAGCCATCCAAAGTAACTTTGGCTGCTATGGAAAGCTGCAGTCACAAATGTTTGCAGCCCTCATCTACCACCCTCAAATAATATGAGGATGTATGAGGTCAAGTGGTCATCACCAAAGGATTAAGCAAATCATCTTCCTGACGTTCCTTATACACTCAGTTACCCATGACGTTAAGCACGTTATTATGATCTGAATTCATGTTTGGATCTGTGGAGAGGTAAAGCCTGAAAACACCTTCAGTGTGACCACATTAAGTCAAGGGAAGTTCATTATAGCCCAGCCTGCAACAGCCCAAGGTGAAGAGAGTAATGTGAACAGCCACAGTGACGGTCATGGCAAGCCTGCTCTGATGCTCACTCCTTCTCCTCTACTCTAACCATACTCCTAAGAAGTGTTCCCAGTTTTTCCTCTAGGCATTCCTAGCTCTTACAGGGAGGAGAGGATCACTGTTGGGTGCTCAGCACTTACTGGCACTGAGGCTTTAGATAAGCCAGGGATATAGATACAATAGGAGCCTCCGAAGCATTCATGCATTGCAGTGGTAATATAGGGTGGAGGAAGTGATAATATCGTCAGACTCGTGTTTATTAACCATTTTATAATCACAATACTTGCAATTACAGTTTGACAAGACATTGCCAATGTGAACAACATCTGGAAGTGTACAGGGGTCTTCGGAATGAGCACAGTTTCATTTCCATTATTTGTTTCTGCCGAGAGTAGCAGTAAACCGTAGTTAATAAAGGAAAGCCAGCTTTTATGGGCTAGGAAGACAGTAAATATATGCAAAATGGTTGGTTGAATCTAGCAGTGGGGTGCCATAAGAGGCTTCATAAAGCAGGGATAGAGTTTAGCATCGTTCTTTTAGAGCTGGGAGTGATGCAGAATAAATCTCTCTTGAGTCTACTTACTGACAGGCCCCAGTTCAGATGGTGTATACACAGGCAGTGCTTCTTTCTCTGCAGAGTTTCTGTTAATCACTGTTAATGCCAGTCATCAGATCACTAATCATTTGAAACAAGAAGCTGCAGATATTAAGACAGAGATTCAGAATAAGATAAATAGCACAGATCTCTCCAGGGGCAGGAAGAAGGTCGGAGCCCACTAATGCTGCCTGGTACAGCATGAGGCTGTTTGCCTTCCTAATCTTTATTAGGATAGAAGCTGCTCTACCCTGGCACAGAGAAGGAGGCAGGAGGCTACAGGAACCTTCCATGGACTTAAAGATCATGGGGTTGATGTGGCCAGACCCTGACCATGTCTGTCTGCAGGTATTGGGAAGAGCACAATAAACCTCCCCCATGGCTATGCCCTACCAGACCCAAAGTCTGTGTGTTTTGCAGCAGTTTGGGTATTGAGGTGCAAGTGCCCATAGCCACATATGGAATCAGCAGCCTGATGGGAAACCAAGATTTCCTAAGTCCCACATCACTCTTCTGGTCTAACCTGATTCTTTTTGTTGACTACACAAACCCAAGAGCTGAAGCAACACCATTTTCTCTTGCCGCTGGGAAGGGTTTAAGAGAAGCTGCACGGGCAGCAACTGTGGTTCTGCTGATGGCCACTTGTATTTCAGTTTATCACTTGTGGTCCTGGAAACATGTCCCAGGTTGTCTGAAACAATTCATTTTTCTGCTCAGAGCAAAGGCAGTGAAAAGGTTATGCCACTGCAGTGCAAATTTTCCTTGTAAATCAGATTCTGAAGTCAATGCCTGGCAGCCACCTCCTCTGACACTGTTCAAATCCTGAACCAAGGGCATGTGCCTGCAGATGTCAACATGTGGACTTACATGGCAGTTTGGGATGTGAGTCTCTGGCTGAATTTACATGTGCCACCAATGTCAGCTTCATCTCATCTGACAATGGCATTTGGTGTCCTTGGCATGAGGCATTTTTGTGGTACATGATCTGCCATTTTAACACAGGCTCACCTCAGAGGGATTGGAAGTGGGGAGACAGCAGCACAAATGCAGGACCCAGAGCCTCTCAAAGGCAGGACTTGACAAGGTAACAAGCAACAAAACTGGATGTGCAGGGGAGGTGAAGGGGAGGAGGCAGAGTAGACTTGTGGCTTGATCTTGCCCAGAGCTGATTTCAATAGACTCCATGGGAGTCAGGACTATTCTGTACTTAACAGTGGGAGTGCAGGTAATTGTGAGATTGAACCTTACAGGAGACCATGACTTGCCAAAGGGGAAGTCAAATAACATCAAAGCAATCAAAGGAATCCTTCAGGAATTACTGAATGAAATTCTATGGTTCAAAGAGGACCTTAAGCTAGATTAATTGTAATTGGTGCCTGTAGATCTAAAATCTGCTCGCAAGTAATGTCCATTTCTATTTTGTTCTTGCTTCCAAGATTTTGTCTTGAAATCCAGGTCTGACCGAAGCAAAATGGGGAACAAAACAATGAGAAGGAGCAGTGCCATATGATGCCTTTAGAAGAAAGTCTGCCTAGACACAGGCAGTGTAAATACCTTTGGAGCAGTTGGGTGAGGGCCTTCTTCTGCTTGCCTTCAGAGAATAAATGGAGATAGAGCCAAGCAGGCTGGTGAGATGTCCCCACAAAGCCTGGGTGTAAACAAGTCTAGAGATACCTGCATAAACAGATTCTGTCTTGCTAAATTCCGTAGCGCAGCCCAGAGATCCAACACAACCACCAGTGGGGCTGGTTCCAAATCCATCTCTGCTGAACTCCACAGTACAGACCAACATCACAGCCATTATCTCACCAGCTACAGAACAACCGTGGCCCCCCCAGGTCTTCCCATCAGATTACATCCCAAGCAGAAGGCAGTTGTGAAATCTGCAGCTCTCCAAACACTCATTTAACGAGTGATGAAGGACAAGGTGTGCACATCAGCACTCCTCGGGAAAAAGCACAATTCAGATCTTGCCTTCAAGACCAATGAACCTTTCAAGTCCTATCTGAGCTGAGGAATCTCCACTGTTATTCTGAGGATCTCTTTGGGGCTGTGCTGGTAAATGCTTCATTGAATTGGCAGTGATTCAATGAATTGTTTAATCTTTCTCAATTGATTCACAGAGAAAGGATGGAGAGAGTAAAAGTTTTTTTAATCTTTTTTTCTAAGCTTCTTTAAAAGTGAGTTCCTTCCTCTCTCCCCTCTTCCAGCACTCAGCTGCACTCACATCACACACTCACCCTGGACCTCAACACCAGCTTCCCCTCGTACAGACCGGGTGCTGCATCACTGCTGGTGGATAACATCTCTGATCAACAATATCTGGGAGATGGTGACACTTTCTAGAGCAAACAAGTGATTTACCTTCATTATGGGTAAAGTGCAAGCCAATGAGCTGCTATGTTAACTTCAGGAGCTCAAGTTCCTCTGTATCTTCCCCACCTGCCTACCCAAAAAAACCTTGCAAAGCATTTGTGCAGTATCAAGGCTGCTCTTCCATATGGTTAAAGCAGTCCTGCATGTTGCTTTCTAAAAATTCCCAACTGTTGCTGTCCATTTCCTAACACCATGCTGCAGTACAGCATGTAAACCACAGCCCCTCTGAAGAAAAAAGTTTGCTCTGTGTTGTGTGCAGTTTATACACACTTGCATTGTCCTGATGAAGTTAATATCCACAGCTTGTATGTCTGCAGCTTATTGGGACAATTAAATCCTTATGTAGGCAAATAAGAAATTCAGCATTTCTCCATTTCAAAAGCAGAAGGTGAAGCAAGCCCTCAAAGCCTTGCTCAGGAGCCTCATGAAGTGGTCGGACTTCCAGCAGGGGCTGAGTGCCTGGCAAGTCTGATGTAATATCAAGAGCTGAGAATCATACTGTTTTGCTGAGGCATGGTTTGCATTAGACCTACAGAGAGGTCTCTTCAGCCTGTCAGCACAATGGGGAAGCCAAGTTTCTACTTCAAGAGAGTGTATAAATCTTCCATCTGCCAAAATTCAGGAGTATTGGATCCAGAGTTCAGGTTTAGCTTTATTCCAGAATACACTACACAAATGTAACATCAGTAGGTAAATAAAACAGGCTGATGGGAAAATACTCATCATAATTTACCCTTCTAGGAGAGCAAAGAATTTTTCTTCACTCTGAGCTATTAGAAAATTGGCTTAATGGAACTACTAATTAAAGTAGTGTTTTTTCTCTGAATCATCAGCTACATTGTAATTTCTACCAGACAAAAGGGCCCCATGGTTCATCTGGTGAGGCCAGAGAAAGGATATTGAAAATTATTGTTGTTATTTTATGACAACCTCTGTCCTCCATGCTGTTTGACCCCTTTCTGTGTAGTTTCCCTGATTCCCTCCTGCATTCTTAAGTTTGGAAATTATGGCATGGGTCCGGTCTTAAAGCTGTTTTCTAAATGAGAAAGATATATAAGTAAACTAAAACATCCAAAAACTAGGAACTATTTTTACTAGAAGTACCATATCCATCATTATAGATGTTATTCTGTTTTACTTACACTATGTATGTCCTCCTAATAGTCTCCCTCAGGTGAACTAACAATGATTCCTTAAGTTCCCTCCCAGAGACACTTAGGATATTTATGATGAATGAGCTTTCAAGAGCTCAGATATTTAATTTGCAGCTACTATGGTTAGTGATGATTAAGATCCCTCTGTTTTTACAGCATTTCTTTAATAAAGTGCAAACACATCCTGTCCAACTTCATTAAAGAGTGAGACACATGGGAATGCTAGTGGAATTGCTAAGAAAGATATTGAAACTGGCCAGGCACTGAGTAAATACACATGATCACACATATATACACCTATGCATGTGTTTGTGCTTGTGCAAACAATGCACCCTTACACAGATATAGATGCAGAGGCAGGTATATGTACTCCTTCTGTCTGGCCTTGACTGCAAGTTGTCTTAATGTCTGGGGATTTCCACTAAAATACCAGCTTGATTTCCCACCAGGAAACATGGGAAAATTTAATCAACCTGTCTGGGTACTCAATGAATATAATTCCCTATTCACAACTGATGAATCAAACAGGCAGGCCTAAGCAAACAGTACCTGCTGGGAAGTCACACAAGAGCAGGAAGAAGAACAGAATAATTGGCAAGAAGTAAGACCAGTCCAAAAATAGTCCCTTTCCAGCATAATCCCCCCAAAGGACAAGCTGGGTTTATTCCTCCTGTGACAGCACCTCACAGAAGTTTACTGAGTTATATGGGGGTTTTAGGGAAGATTATTGCACTGCACCTTGAAGCAAAAGAAGATTTCACATTCATATATGGGAATCCAGATGCTCTCCTCATCAGACAATTCTTTTAGCTCCTTCTCCTAACTTCCATTCCTACAGGATCCTATAATGCCTATCAGAAATCCCAGAAGTTTATTTAAAGCTGTTTTTCTTCATTCCTTGGCTCACCACTTCTGTTCCCTGTCTGCAAGCTGCAGATCACATGAAGATTCCCCAGGCTTTTCATAACACAATTTTATATTCTGTATTTCCTTGACTGTACAATATAGCTGACTTTAGCAGAAATTGCCTGAAAATGTTGCAGACCATAAAATGTGAATTTTGCCTGTGAAGTGACCATCTATTCGATCTCCTCACTTTTCACCAGCTATCAAGGCAATATTTTTATCCTTCTTTCTTCCTGCTCCTCAAGTGCTCTCCAGATACAGCTGATCTTTTCTCCTAAGCTTCAGTCCACCAGACAAATACCTATATACATGACACATGCCCATACATCTATACACAGCTGTAAGAATTAGCAAATAACCAAATAAACAAACAGAAAAACCTGTTACACACTACAACTGCTTCATGAATTTATAACATATGGTGAAAAAACACTATAAAAACTGTAAACTACAGAGAGGGTTACACAGCTCCATTCATTTATCATGTTAAAATGAGTAATTTGTGCATCAGGCAGGAAAGGGAGAGCCCACACCATTGGAGTGTGCATATGTATTTCGGAGGCTCACACTAGAGAGCCTTTTATAAAACACACACATGATTTGAATTCCAAAGCAAAAGCACTGAGAGGCAGTGCATGGGCTAATATTGTTATAATGGTGTATGTAGAGCTTAGGAAGAATGGGCACTAGCTGACCTCCTTTACTGATAAGGGTACTTCCAAACACTCCATGTTTCTGCACAGCTCAGAATCTGTCCATTTAGAAGTTGAGCTCCAGCCTACAGCTATAAAACTTCTCCTTGGCGTTGTTACAGAAATGGCAAGATGGTGCCCAAAGAAGAAACCATGGCTGGGGGCTCTTTCTGCTGATTCCAATCAAGTTTCACTCATTTTTGCCTCCCTTCACATGTCTGGTGGGGGTTATCTTGAACCACATTCCCAGCTGGGTCCATGTACTCAAGGTCCAAGCTCTGTTTTATACTCAAATCCACATATTCTGTACACACAACACAAGTCTGGTGAATTTAAGCGCTGCATTTCCCTAGAGGGCTTCTGACCACTGCAGTGTCTCCCAGTAAATCCCCTAGATTTTCCAGATAGCACAGAACTCTCTAATTCACATCTACCTGCTCCTGATCTGACATTTCATATTTTTCATTTCCAGCTAGCAAAGAGCTTTTATGAAACACGTAACACATGCCACATGCTCTGTCCTGGAAATGGATTAGTTTTCCCAGTGGGGCCAGCAAATGATGTAGGCTGTGTCCCAGTTGTCATGTCCCAGTGCAAATGGTTAAGATCTTCTTTTTATCTCAACAAATGCCCCATGGAAGCTGGGTTTGGGCCCTTGGGTCATTGCTAAGCAGTTTCTCTTTCATCCTTTTCAGCACCAGCAGACACAGCTTGAAACATGTATACAAGATGCGGCTTTACAGCATCCCTTATTCACCGGTACCTTGGAGACTACAGTTCATTGAAAGTAATAAAACCAGATCATCAAAAAGAATTCTTTTGAACAGGCTTTGGGCTCTGCTGCGCTACTTGGTTACGGATATTCATCTTCCTGGAAACTGTGCTGTTTGATATAGCACTGGCAGGAAAGCCTCAGCTGCCTCCCTGGTGCATTAACCCCTCGAGTGTTGAAATCACAGTCCTTGAATAGCAAAATAGTTATCACTTATAATTGCTTGAGGGGAGAAGCAGATTTTATTCTCCCAGATGCACCAAGGGTGCACACTGGGGTCAAAGGGTTTCCCTACCCTCATCATGCTCCAGTGGTGCAATGGGCTGTGCACAAAAGGGAAGAGGGAGCAAAAAGAAGCAGCCTCTGTTGGTTACAGCTACAGGCAGGCTGTAAGGTGACTCTTGTATCAAAGGGTGCTGTAGCACTTAATCCAAACTGAAAACACAGATGTGCTGAAAACATAGGTATTCTGATATTTGAGGCTTTAACTTTCTGTTAACCTGACATATCTTGTGATCCTGTGTGTCTTACAGAGCCCTGACGTCAAGGCTTTAACCCAAACCCCTTTGATTTGGCAGGAGGAGTGTTGTCACTGTTGTCACAGTTGCCAGAGTTCTAGTGCTTTTTGATTGTGTCCAAACCCTCCCTCTTTCATCTTTCTCAGCTAGAAAGAAAGAAAGAAAGGTCAACACTGGCACCATGAGCATAGATGCACGGCCCCTGAGTTTAATTTCTGTAAATGTGGAAAGAGCAAGGACAGTGCAGCTGGGCTAATTCTGTCTGAGTAACTGGCAGACTTAACTGCAGATTATTTGCATCTGTGCTTGCAGCTCCAGGAGGACCAAAGTCTGAACTGCTGCTCTGGTCCCTCTAGGGCTGCATGTGCTTCTGCCCTGAGACCTCCTTGGTGAGCTCCATCTGCACTCTGGGACAACAAACCTAGCTTGTTTGCAAAAATTCCTTCAGTAGAACATTTTCTGGGTTCCAAAACTGTCCCTTGAACTGCAGCTTGCCAGCTGCTGGGGAGGAGCTGCAGAAGAGATCGCTCTATCCATTTGGCCTCTTTGTTATTTTCTTTTTCCAGACACCACCACCATCTCCCTTTACTGGTCAACACCAAGGATCTGGGTTAGATGGTTGTTTGATACCCCTTGTGCTCTGAGTCCCATACTGCACTGCTGAAACTCCAGTACTGAAGATGAGTGAAGAGATCTTCACTTTCATAACTCCCTCCTTATTTCATACCACTTCCCTTGCGAGCCTTCATGTCAGGAAAACATATGTCTTCCAAATAGATGCAAAAAAAGAGAATTTTAAATGCCCCCTTTGAGCCTCCCTCTCATTTCCCTGCCTGAAGCTGAGCCACGTCTGCCCTGCTGCACTCTTAGCACCAGAGAGACTGTCTGGGGCTTCAGATCCAGATCACACACCAGAGGCTGCATTCAGAGCATCCTTCTTTTCCCAGAACAGGCTCTGCCAGAGACAACGTTGGAATGAAAATGGCTGAAGTTTCAGATCAGCTGAGAATAAATCAATGCAGGATCCCCAGGAGGTCTTTTTTATACAATCGCTCTGCACTAGAAGAGCAAGTGGAGGAGCAGGAGAGTAGTAGCTGGAATTGATCACACCTGATTACTTTTTAAAGTTTGTAAGGTAAGATGTTGGAGGAGAAAAACAGCAGGAGCACCTTTTATGACTAGTCTAGAAGGGGTTGGGGGGAAAAGGATGAGGAAAATAGCTCAAAGTGGACTCCTGCAATGTTCTACTACATTATGACCCCATATTTTTTCTCTAGATTCCACCACTAGTCCATGTATTCTGGGGCAAAGGGGAAACCAACACTTGTGGGGGATCTGAGGAGAGTCAGGATGCAGACAATAATACATGCACAACTGCTACATGAATATTATAAAGAGGCCCCAAATGAACTGCATCTATGAGTTTGTTTCTGCACATCTCTGTATAGACACATGCCTGAGAGGACATACAGTTCCCTCTCTAAATGTATGTGTTTACACATATACATAAATCTGACATTGGAAGATAAAGATCTTTTCCATGTGGCAGTGGCAGTGCATGCCATGCACATGTCTGAACACAGCCCCTCCAAAAGTACTGGGTTTTATGCAGAGAACCTAAAGCACGTGGATCCTAAGCAGAACAGCTCCTAAGCTACTGCAGTGTTAGTTAAGAAAGCAACATCTCCATAAAACTTAAAATAAGCCCTACATCAAAAACTGTACAAAACAACTCTAAACCCTCAGGCTACTGCAGGATTACACTGTTGTGAAATACATTATCCAGCCTTTAAAGTCATCTTTGACTATCTGCCTGGGGTCATCCAGACAGCCCAGACTCTCAGCTACCTAATACCAAAAAACAGTTGAGCTTGCAGATGTTGCCAGGAAGGCAGTACATCGAGGTCCAAGTTCCTCCTGCAGGGAGAGACCAATGGGATTATATTTGAATTTTTTTGTTTTCTATAATAATGGCTCAGCAGAGAATTAGCTCCAACACAACCTGCTGTTGGAGGGAGATCTACTGTTTATGGTGGCAGGAAGAGAAAAAACAAAGAGTTACTGGACTCCTGTGAATGAGTCATTGCATCAGAGGTCTGGAAGCAGATAGGCTATTCCTTAGCAATAAAGAACCGAGACACAGTAATTTCCAATAGATGGATTTGCAGGTAGAGTTTTCTATTTCTTCCACAGCAGGCACACCAACTTCAGCTTCCAGCTGCTGTCTCTGGTTAGTCAGTCAAGCTTCTAATTGGATCTCCTGTTGGACATTATCTGTGGGACACACCAGGGTGGGAGCAGGGGGCCAGGCTGCTGCCTTGCCAACACAGCCGAGCCCTGGCAGCACCCTGCAGTGAGATCCAGGCACACAGGGACTACGTGCAAAAACTCAGCCAGTGCACCACAGAGTCCTCAGTCCACAAGGAGCTGCTTGTCCCTCCATCCCAGGGCAGCAACACACCCAGCCAGCCTTGCATGACCTTCCCATATTGGCCAGTCCATGCTGGTTTTACACATTGGCACTCTGGACTGTCCATCCCCAGCCCAACCTCTTCTGTGCTTCTAAACAAGCACAGGAAGGGCTGGGATCTCCAGGGAAGATGAAGTGGTATGATTTAGCTTGTCAGAGGCTTAACCAAAGGAGACAAGCCAAACCAATGCTACCAGCACAGCTAAATCCAGCTTCACTTCAAGAGGCAGCTGGACACTTTAAGCGTAAGAAGGTAAGTGTCCTGGGCAGCTCTGCAACAGTTCTCCGCTTGATATTAGGAATTCTCAGACAGGAAGTCCATGTGTTGTGGACCTCAAACTCAAAGGATGAAGGTGTTGAGCTGTCCCCAGCATCCAGAGAGGATCTTCCAGGCAGCAAGAGGAAGTATGAGATGAAGAAGGGATGTTTTTCTGTGGACACCAATGATAGGTGTAGAGGATTTTACTGTTCACTCCAGTGACTGAGATGGCACATTTTTTTCCTGCTGATTTGAAAACACATTTGACTGCTCCTTTCCTTGCTTACCAGCTGCTGCAATGGTGCATTTTGAAATTCTTACTGAGGAAAATCAGCACAACTTTTATTTTCTACTTAAGAACTGTAAACACTAAAAGGAGCTCAAAATCAAATTTCCATTGAAGCAAAGCCCACCTCAGGATCAGACAGGTGGCTCCACTCCTGTGTAAAAGGCCAGTGCCAGAATGCCTCATCCAGTCAGCCCTGACAGGAGTTTCCCAGCAATCTCTCCTTGGCCTGGCATCACTACTAACCTGAAGACAGATTTCTGTAGCATAGGAACTAAGGAGTCCAGCTGCTTCTTAAGAAGTGATGAAGTCCCTGGCCATGTACAACATGTCACTGCTGTTCCTTACAGGGTACAGCTGTGAAAGTGTTTGCACTCAATTTATCCTTCTGTTGCTGGAGATTTACAGGGCACAAAAGCACAGTTTGTGCTTACCAAAAGCAGTGGGGGTTGTCCTGTGAGCTGTGTGTTCCTAGTGCTGCAGACACTTGTGTCCCCATGCCTGTGCCTGTGTGTGCAGCTGGCCACTACAGAGTCTCTGTGTTGTGACCCTGGGTTCAGTCTAACCAGTGGTCCAACTAATCAGTTCATGTTAACATAAAGAGAGGCAGTGGCAGTCAGAAAAGACATCAGAAATCAAACCTGAGGAATTAGGGGAAAAGAATTCATTAATTACCTCTTTGCAATGGCAAATGCTTTCCACTCACTCTTTTAAAATGACATTTTACCTGCTGTTAGTTTACTGTGAGTATCTCTGGTGCTGCCTTACCTCACCACAGCAAATTCCCTCAAGAACAAAATTAAATTTAAGCTACTAAAGTTGGACCTTTCTGAAGTAAAAAGAATCTTTAAAAATGGATTTTTTTAAAGGTCATTTTGAACTTTATCTGAGCACACACAGAGATGCAGGCCATTCAACTAAATAATGCCACCTGACCACCTCCTGTCACCATTACTAGAATACGAACATCATTTATGTGATGGAGAGAGTGGAAGGCTTTCTGCTCATTCCTTTTATTCCCCTTCTAATTTTTGGAGATTCTAATGCTGTTCATTTTTATAGCTGCTTCTTAACTTTCCACTTTCTTTAATAACCCACAAGAAAGTCATAAACTTATGCTGAAGTAAGACATCCTGATTCTGACCCAAAACAAGACAGACTGCACTTCCTGCTCTCATGGGATCAAGCTGCATTCTCCAGGGCTCCATCCTGCACCCTTAGCATGTCCTTCCACACTGGAAGGACACAGAGCAGTCCATCCTTCTCCTTGATATCTTTCTCTCTTCCAGCTTTACAAATTAAATAACTATAACCCATTACTATGTTTCTAAGCACATGCTTAACTTCAAGCGCCAGAACAATCACGAGCTTCTTCTGTGAATTGGTACAGTCTGTGGCACCAAAGCCCTGCTCCAGAGGGAGCTCGGGGATGTACAGTATTTGTACAGTGTCTCTTTCTGCCAGAGAAACCTTCACCACTGACCTGAGGAGGCAGAAATAATTAACTTAACATTATCTTCAACATTATCTTGACAGCAAAGACTGGTATGGAGAGATCACTTTGCATTGCCAGGCTCCAGTCTGCACAAACACAGACTCTTTAAAGCATGGATTTCATTTCTAGGCGTGTTAGATCCACCTCCCTACTGTCAGCTGAAGGTAAGGGGGGTTGCACACAGCTTGCTGTGTGATGAGCCCTGCAACAGCGCTTTGAAAACACTGCATGTTATTTACTGTACCCAGTTCTCTCCAATCATGACTCAAATGAGGCCATATTTATTGAAGAGACACTTAAAAATGTCCCATGGCATGCTTTGTGTGAATAGGGACTTCCCTTAAATGGAATTTCAGCACTCCACCTCTTCCTGCAGTGGCATTGGTGTCCCACTTCACAGCTGCCTGGTCTCTTTGAACAGGCTTCCCTTTAACAACGTTCAAATATTTAATTTGCCAAGTGCTGTGGGAATCCCAAAGGTTTGGAAGAACTATCTTTTATAAATGACAAAACATGACATTATTATAGGTAGCCTGCCTACTCGATGTCATCTGTGTTCTATGCTGTTCCTTTAATGAGGCTGTCTTTCAAATCCTGAACAGAATAGATAAAGATCCTGATGCCAGCACTTCCCAGGTACTCTGAAAATTAAAACAGCCAAGTCCTTATAATATAAAAAAGCTGGCTTTCTAAACCCTAAAACCCTCATGTTCAGAGGAATTGCTTTTAATATTCTGTTATTTAGTTGTACAGGCATTCAGGAAGAGGTTGCTCCCAGCCACCCAGTGCAATTCAATAAGTGCTCCCCTGAAACCTAACCACACAGTGCCCTCTGCTGCAGTTTTCCTCGACATATTAAAAGAAGAAAAAAAGAATGGAACAAGAAAAAAAAAACAACAGCCATGCTTTGCTGCCTATCCTCTGGCTCAAATTGAGATAAGCAGATGGTTTGTTAGTACTTAAGAATGACTCAGTAACATCCAAAGTACTACATAAAACACTTTAGCCAGAGAAAAGTCAAAATAACAAAATGAATTCCATACAAGGGACAGTGAAAGCAATTGAAAAAGCAGGAAGGGAATGCAGCAGTGCTAGAAGCTCCCTGCCTTAACCTGGCTGGCCCTACTTTCCAAGCAGAACTCCAAACCCAGTGAGTTAAGCTAAGTAACTAGTTTCTATACTCTCATTGCTTTGTTCTTCCCACCACCCTCAACCCCATCCACCACACCTTCCAAACACTCACAAGAGCAGTGTGAACGAGCCAAGGACATGGAAGATTCAAGACCAAAGCCCACAATGCCTTCACAGTCCTGATGCCAGGTAACCCACACCAGATGGAACAGGCTCAGCTCCTGCTGAGCACCTTCTCAGGAGAGAAGGATGGGCTGGGAATAAGTAATTTTTGTCATCTTATTCTTGATTTTGACAGCAGTGCTAGTAGTTGACATTCCAGGGGACAAGGATCTTTGTGGAATATTATAGAAAAGAAGGACAAACACAAAACAGCCTTGGGAAACTCAAGGCCAACAAGGCACTTCAGCAATTCTTACTTTGAGCTACTATCACTTCGGGCTCAGTTAATTAAAATCAATAACTGCATTTGTTTTGGTTTGGAGTTTAGACCTTCACTGAACAGTACTAAGGCTTTTGTTCACAGATTCACCAATTATAAAGTCAATAATTTTAAATTAGCTAGACACACTGTGAATATTGTCTTGGTAATGTAAGGCACCTCTGAACACAGGGATTTAGGGAATGTACAGGCATTAGGATTTTAAAGCAGTGCTGCAGATGAAGAACAAAAATATTTCACATACTCCATAAGACTATTTTCAGACTCTGTCACAGACCCAAACATCAGTGTTTGGGAACATTTCATTCTGATTTCTGGGTTAACCTGGTAGGAAGATAGGGTCCACCTGAAAACTGCATCAAGAGTCAACAAGATGGCAATCTCTAAAGACTAGAGGGTTAAGTCTTGCCACCAAAGACTACAAAACTCAATTGGCTCTAAAACTGTACTATTAAGAAATGCTGAGTTTGTTGCACAGTTGGCCTGATACTCAAGATAGTCAGACCCATGCTTCCAAACTATTGTTTGCACAAGGAGCTTAAAAAGATGATAAAGTTTTTTTTCCCTATCACTCTCTTTCGCAAAATACAAAAATGGAGAGACTTTTAAAATCATGAGATCTGACAGCAGTCTGGGTTTGTGCCTGAGATGGGCTGTCCTTCAGCAAGAAGAACATTTGAGAACAAATACATGTTTATTTGAACCTTCCCTGAAATTTGAGCTTCATCCATCTCTAAACCTTTAGAAAACACCAATCTGTTAAGCTCTCTCCTTTCCACGATACCTTCTCCTGTGCTTCCTGCATCTTCCTGGGTCCCAGCCAGGCCTGGAAGCACAAAATAACCACAAGGAAGATTGTTCCTTGTGATCACCACCCAGGAGCAGAAAAATATTGTGAGCTGTTTGGGCAGGCCTGTCTTTACTGAAGGAACCACCTTACTGAGCAGATGTGAAACCTTGAATGGAGCCAAGAATTCAGCCAACAGCTTATCAGCACTAGTAACCATGAAAATCAACTAATTCCACTGAAGCAGCAGAAATTCTAAAAGAATAGCTTCTTTTGACACATGGAATCAGCAACATTATTCTGATCAGCAGGGAGCAGAGCATGTGTGAACCAAAATGTGCAAAAGGCAGAGCTCTTAACTCCAAAGATTCAAAGATGTCCAGATTGGTGAGACAGAGACTACAAACTATGTGGGAATCTACATACAAAGATCTCTCTGACATAGCTACCCCAAGGGTGAAAAGCTGGGAGAATCTCTGTTCAGTGCAGTACTTAATTACCTAAAGGAAAAAGCTTGTAAATAGACTTTAAGAGACACACTTGATAATAAATCTATGACAAAAGGCAATGTAGACATCTGTGCTTTTGAATTTATTATCTGACCATCCTGCTGAGCATTCCCATGCAGCTGCAGGGTAAAATAAATTGCACTAGCTAAATAAACTGTAGGAAACATTTGAATATTCCCTGTTCTGAGATATTCACCTTTGATAATTTTGACCACCTCTCTCTCAAGTGGAGAACAGCATAGTGGACAGATGAAGTCACAAGGAATTTCACTGGAAAAGAGGATTGCAAAATGGAGCAGACCCCAGCCAAGACTCCTGCACTGGAAGTGCAAGAGTTGTCTTGCTAAAACTGATTAGAATTAAAAAACCCAAACCACAAAACAACCTTCATTAAAATTCTGGGAAATATGCAGCATATGACTACTTAAAGGAACTGGTTTTGCTTAGAAATTCAGCCAAGTTCCCATATTTCTGAAAGATTAAGGACTTTTTTTTATCCTTTATGTCTGCATTTCTTTTCCTTTCTCCTTTAACAAGCTTTCATAAGAATCCCAGAAAGAGAAGGTGACTTTAGTGCACAGCACATGGACACTATGCTGCTCACTAAAGCCGATAAATAAAGGGCTTATCCCATAAAGCAGCTGAGTACCAGAACTTTTCCTGTCAGCTGTAGAAAAGCTTCTGGCTTGCAGCACTTAACACAACTGAATTGTGGAGGCCATTATTTCAAAGGTTTAGATCCAGCCTGAGTCTCTCCCACTTCATTAATGCTTCAACTGCTTAAAGGGAGACCCTGGTCTTCATAAATCCTTGGAGCCTCCTCACTACTTTCCCTCACACTGCAGCCACCTGAGGAAGAAGGCCTGGCATTCTCTAAAGTACTATTTATTGTAAAATAACATCTTTTTGATGATGAAGATCATCAGCAAGCTCTGTGCCCCATGCCTATAATGGAGGACACATTCTCTGAGCCTAAGTGTTGGCAATCTAATTAAGGCACGTTCAGAAAATCTCATGCTCACCTCAGAACTTCATCTAATGACACTATATAAAAACTAAAACACTGCTCAAGGGACATTAACCATACATTTTAGACTGGAAGTATGACAGGCTAGATTAGATGATTAGAGTACATTCAGCAGACCACCACATCACCAACATCACATTTGCAGAAAATCAGATACACAGTCATATCTCTCTTGCAGGCACAAACTAGCAGATGGTTTGCAAAACCAGGAAAGTGAACTTGAAGCACCCACTCTGTCTTTGACAACTTCATAAGCATGAGTTTTGCATGGAAAAACTACATGTGTACATCATTAGCAGATGCAGGTCCTAACTCTCCCACTTTGATTATTTCCTTTTAGCTGTCTTGTGTCTGATGCCTTCTGAAAAGGAGCGCAACAGCTTCTCACTATTTATTCAAGATCTTGAAGAAAAATTATTCCTGGTGGGTCTTGAGCTCCCCCCACTGACTTCTCACTAGCTCATAACATCCAGGCCTCATTTCAACACTCAGCCACTGTCCAGACAAGCTTTTCTGGGTGGGATGTTGAATTTTTACACCAATTAAGATGTGTTTGCCCTCTGCTGTGGTATGCTCACTGTATTTTAGTTGTACCACTGCTAACAGAAGTTATTGCTCTGCCTGGCCCTTCCTGGAGAGTGCTGCTACTCAACTGTAGAGCTTACTTTCCTCTTTCTTTCAATTTCTCCCTAGCTCTTCTCCCCTTGCTCCCTGGCCAAAGTCTTGTGTGATCTGAGACACTCTCCTTATCTCAGCCTGGAACCCAGGGTTATTACAGGCTCTGCATTATGTTCACCATCAGCAGTCCAACGAGCTGACTTAATGTACTTAATGGTGCCAGAATTTCTGAATGTGCCAGAAGACTTCTGATATCATTTGCCATGAACACTAATCCATAAAGTCTGAGCTTCAGGCCATCCACATGTCACCCAAAAGGCTGGCAAACAAATCAGGTTGTCAACAGCCTCCAGCATGCCTCAGGCTCCACTGACTCTCCATTGCTGATGTTGACAAAGGGTGTAGCCATGCTCGTGGCTAAGGAGTTTGGCTGTCTCCTGGCTTATGACCAATTTCTACAGTAATCCAATGAGAGACACTTGTTATTTTTTCTGAATAAATAACCAGCATCTCTTTTCTGCCTTCTACCCATGAAATACTTAGGGCTTTGGGGAGATCTGGAGCTCCTCCTCCAAAACAGGAAGTGCAGTGCTAAAATGCAGCACCTTTACTTGTCTCCTGGTGCAGATAGACCAGTGAAGGCATTGGAATAATGTGAGAAAGACTGAGGCCACATTTTAGGCGTTTTGTCACTTTCTTGGTCTTAAAGGTACATTCTCTACACTTCCTTATTTGTGTTATGCATTCTGAATATATAAAAGAGAAGGAAGCAACTTCAGAGGATACCACTTCATAGACAGCTCCTCAATGAAATATAAAGATGGAGACAGATCATGCTCTTTCTTTTCCTGGCCTGTGAACAAAAGGATATGGCTGGAGGGAGCTCTCTGATTATTCTTCACCATTAAATTGACTGCCTTCAGCAGCATCAGGACTTATAGCTATCTGACTGCATACAAGGAATGGGAGCAAGCCCAGGTGACAGATTAATTTGGTTTTAGATGAAAGAATGGCTAAAGATTTTCACAGGTTTTTCCTCCAAATATCTTCTTGCAAACAAGTTCATTTAGAAATGCTTCCAGGATCTGCTGTCTGCATGGACTTGTCTTTTGGAGCATTTCCTTTATGGCAGAGATTGTGTTACTCCATGTTTTTCAGAATGGTGTGTAGCTTTATTCTTTCAAATATGAGATCAAACCTTTATAATGCCAAGAGCCCTCTAGTCCTGTGCAAGAGCTGAGAAAATTATCCATATTCTATTCTATTCATAAACCTCCCCTACCAGTTTCTACATCAATAGAACTTCCCATAGCACACAATGCTACATTATTATGAATTATTTTATGTGGTTGGTTTATTACTAATCCTCAGACTAAGCTGAGTAATTCCTAGGAGAGAACTGTCATAATGAGACAGTTTATATTACAGAAAGCAGACCAAGGCCTTTCATGTGAAAGGTGGGGAAGCTTATCATCATCCTGTAAGCACTTTGTACAGCTGCTGACTGGCCTGCAGGGAGCCACAGTTCAAGCAAGCATGTTTAAACCTTTATTAAACAAGTCTCTCACACTCCTATCCTTAAAACAATTTCCTGATCCTTTCCATAAGTCACTTACCCCTTCTTCAAAATCTTTTCTTGCAAACCACTTCATTTATAAATGTTATACTTCTAGTGTTTCAAATAATTTGGCATAATCTCTTAGTGAGTGGAAAGGTTGCCCAAAAAGCTATAGAACATCTTACATCTCTCCCCAGCACACCTGAAGAGTAAGATCCTGAGAGCTGAGTATGATCTGGTATTCTGTGGGAGGGCATCATCTGCTAACAATAATCAGAGCCATTAGTGGGGTACAGAGACAGGTCGCTAATATGGCAGTCCATTCACCTCTAGAACTGAGCAATAATTTTTTTCTTTTTCTCCAGAGTTCAATCCTTTCCTTTTCTGTCAACTACCTACAGTGACTTAAAGCAAATCTAATCAAGAAACTGCCTTCATAGGTTCCAGACTACCCCTTTGTGCTGCAAGTCCTGCTACATTGTCCTCCTCATCCATTCTCCATAGAATTATGTCACTACAGAATAGTTTAGGTCGGAAGGGACCTTTAAAGAGCACCTACTCCAACCCCCTGCTATGAGCAGGGACATCTTTAACAAGGTCATGTTAATCAGAGATCCTTCCAACCTGGGCTGAAATGTTTTCAGGGATGGGGCATCTACCACTTCTCTGGGCAACCTGGTCCAATGTTTCACCACCTTCATTGTAAAAAAATTCTTCTTGATATCTGATCTGAATCTACCCTCCTTTAGTTTAAAACCATTACCCCATTCTTGCTCTAAGGCAATAGTGGTAATAACAACCAACAGCAGAGCGCACAGAGCAGAAAATAAACCCTCAAGTGACTTAATTTGCCTTGGACATTTATTCCTCATGGGACTTGGCACATTGCCATCAGCACAGAGCATGCCAACAGAAAAAGATATTTTGAATATTTATTTGTTTCTTAAACCTTTCTAGAGCTGATGGATGTTTATCTTGAAGAAAACAGACCAAGCTTAATACGAAAACCTACCAACCTTCAGACAGTGGCACAAACCTTTGATCTTTGGATATTAATTCCTGTAACAATAATAAAGGGCAGCACTGTTTCTCACAAGGTAAAAGGAGTCTGAGGAGAGAAAACAACAAAAGCTCGGAACCAAACAAGCAGTTTTGTTTGAACTAAGAACAAAATATTGTGGTAATTCTGGCCCATACATGCTATGCTAAACCTCAGTAACTGCAGGTGCTGCATCCACTTTTCTACATGCTGATACTGAAATAAAAGGCTGGAAAACTTAGATTTTTTTTTCTCTGTGGGAGTGTAGAAAGTCGTAGTCTACATTCATTGCCAACATTCAAATAAATGCAATATACATTTTTCAAGCTCACTGGGCAATGAACTTCATAGGTACATGTGATCCAAAAAGGAATTAAGCAAGTTAATTCAGTTGTCTCCCACCAGGCCCATTTTCATCACTGGTGGCAATAGTGATTATATGTAGGTATTTTTAGCATTAGTAAACAGCAGTAGGACTGGTCTGTGGCAGGTGTGGGAGGGAGCAAGAGACTTCATTACTTCCGTTGTTAAAAACTCCTTATGAAATCTTATGAAATCACTCGGTGCTTTCCTCACATACACAAAGTAACGCCCGTCACTCAGAAGCTCGCAGGGTTTGATTTGGCGAAGTTCTTAGATGTTAAACCAGGATTACCCCTTACGATTGCTCACAGAAAGCTGTTGCTGCAATCCGCAAACACCGGGCCGCTCTGGGGAGAGATGACCGAGCTCTCGGGGCCTTGGCCCGCCACCCCCAGTGCCAGCCAAAGCCCTCAGGAGCAGGGCAGTAACCCCAGGGCTGCTCCCGCTCCCTGCCCTCGCACAGGCTCTCCCCCTGCCCGGGACAAGGGCGGCTTCCCCCCTTCAGCCCTGGCAATCACTAGGGCTCGTGGGAAGAGAGTAATCCATCTCATCAGCGATGCATGTAATAAGCAATAGCAGATGCTTCAGCATGCCCTTCCTTTAACCCCGGAATGTGTAAGAAAATGAAACTTTTTCTGCTCTCTTGGCTAATAATCCATTTTATTACAGGAGACGCTCCACTTGTACCCGTTCTCCTCCCTGTGCAGGAGACCCAACGGGCAGGAGGAGGCAGACGAGGAAGCAGCATTCCCGTCATACTTCGCCCTAGCTTAGGACAGCACCGAGGCAGATCAAACCCGGCCGCCCCAGGACATGGGCCGATCGCTCCAGGCCGGGACAATCGCCGCCGGCTGTGAACCGGGTAATCCGTGAGTAAGCAAACCACAACCCCCACTCCACCCCCTGCATCGGCTCTCCAGCACTGCACATCCTGCCCAGCCCCGGCCGGGTGGGCACTGAGGCAGCCCCGCCCGGCACGGCCCCGCGCCCCGCCCGGCCCCGCCCACCCGCTGCGCATGCGCACTCTCGCCGGCCTCCTGTCGGCTCACTTCACGCCCCCTCGCAGAGGGGAAACAGGCTTTAACAACGCAAGTTTGTTCTTCTCTGCATAGTCTTAAGGCAAGTAGTGACACTTTCTCCTGTGGAATAGATAACTTTTTATTGTTTTTCAACGGTTCATATTGCTTGTGGCTGAAATTCAGGCGAAGAGCCCTCCTTGGTATTTTGCGCCCCCCTCGCACCCTCCGAATAGGCCGGCCCGGCTCGTCACCCTGCCCGCTGCGGAAGGGGCGGGCGCGGCCGAGGGGCAGCGCGGCCACGGCAGAGAAGGCGCCGGTCAGGCCATGGCGCCGCCGCCGGGACAGACCCGGCTCCCGGACTGGGACGGGCTGAAGCTCCGCGTGCGGACCCTCATCGCCTCCCACCGCGTCATGATCTTCAGTAAGAGCTACTGCCCCTACTGCAACAAGGTGAGGCGGCGGTGAGAGCCCGCTCGGCGCGGTCCCCCGCGGGCTGTCCCCTCGAGGGATACATGGGCAGCCCTGTGCCCGAGGGCGCCCGCTCGGCCCGGGCAGGCCGCGGGGAGCGCGGCTGAGGGAGGGCGGTGTGGGGATGCGGCGGCTGCTGTCGGCGGCGGCACCTGCGGGGTTTGGAGCGTGCACAAGTGGCGCTGTGTGCATCCCGCTCCAGCACCACGTGCCAGCCCTGGAAAACCACTTACCAGGCTTGAAACCAGGCGAAGATCCATGGCGTTCGTGGTAGTTCTTTCCCTTTGCGGCGCTGGGAGATGGATGTGTGGCGAGTTTTGCTCAGTGTGCTTGTTCCTCAGCTCTGCAGTGGCTCGAAGCTCAGGGTGCTGGCTGTGTTCCTTTCTCGCAGGAAATTGGGCACCACACTGGTGTTCAGCTTCGACAAAGCTGCCCTGCCCACGAGAGGGACGAGTTTAGGTTTCTGCCTTTCTGAGAAAGGTTGAGTCTGTAGTAAGTGCATAAGTTCTAAATCCTGGTTGCAGAATGTGTTTAAAAGAAGAGAAAATCTCTCTTGGGTAATTGTGATGTTTAGAGAAAATTATTTTTTTAGCCCTGATTATGCACCAGTGTCACAGGCTGGCTGTAGCTAGTAAGCCAAACTTACTCAAAAGCGTAAGGCCTTCATTAGAATTTTATTATACCAACACATTGGTCATAGTCCACACAGAATCTGAAGGTTTGTATGCCTTGGGTTTCTTCGATATTTACAAAAAATACGTTATGAAATGTTATTTAAACCTCACACTGCCATGTTTCATATGGTCATGGTGGAACAGCGATTGGAACTATTGGATCAAGTCCTGGTGTTTCTCAATAGAACTGATAATCAGGAAGATACTCAGAAGCTTCACTCCCATTTCAGGGTTAGGTTTAGTTCTGGGAATTCTGGAGAAAGAAGAGATAATGTGACCCCCTTGCAGAAAACTTAACTGAATACATCATATCTCACTTGCAATTTAATTGAGGTTTTGAGAAAGGAAACTTACGTGTTTGGGAGGATCAACCATACCAGTGCCTTGTGTCTAAGAACCTTTTGGCAGATGGTAGAGCATAGTACGTAGCTCAGCTCAAATCTTAACAACGTACTCAGAATTTCAGTAAATGAAGAGTTGGAGTCTTGGTCCATTCTCGTCCAGTTGAAAAAGGTGCTATCTTCTGCTGAGAAGTAATTTCATGAGGACTTTAGAGTTGCCCATTGAGGAATACTTAATCCTGCTTGTCAGTATTGCCCTGTGTGCTTTTAGTGTTTGTGAATGTAAATGCCGATGCTCATGGCACTCACTTCAGGGGGTTTGAGATCACCTGATGGCACGGTAACTTTTTAAACCTTGTGCCTTTTTCCTTCATCTGTTTATGGTGTTGCAGAGGCTCTAGACTAAGACAAGAACAGGAGAAAAGACATGGTTGCAGTCTAGTAATTAAATTCCAGATTGTTCTTTCCTGCATGTTTGTTCATGGCTTCTCCATTAGACAGATTGCTTGGTTCATGGAAGCAGTCAGATACAAGGAGTATTATCCTTATTGTCTTGCAAAGGGGAAGAATGAGTACAGGGAGTAGGAGGGCCCTCTGTCATGGCTCTTTCTTGGAGGGGGAGCTGAGAAAAGCTGCATGAGTTTTATGAAGAAATAGGTCATAA
Organism: Anthoscopus minutus; assembly: GCA_013399455.1. Lineage (NCBI taxonomy): Eukaryota > Metazoa > Chordata > Aves > Passeriformes > Paridae > Anthoscopus > Anthoscopus minutus. Next base: position 25,366 of record VWYI01005920.1, on the reverse strand, counting down.
ATAGGGCTGGGGGAAGAAGAGCTGACTGTCCTGGTAGGCAAATTTCCTTGGCTTATTTTCCTTCTTGAAACAGAAAGGTAATATAACAAAGAAAATCTGGAGGAGGGGGTATAGATTGCAGACAGAGAATTAGAAGAAGGAAGCCTCACATGAGACATCAAGTTATAAAACAGAGGAATATCTATAACACTAAGGGTATTAACAATCCCTCCTACCAAAGACTTTGAAATTAGTGAAAAGAATGGGAAAACAATGGGTAATGCAGGATTCTTGTTAGCTGATCAAGTCTATAGAATTAATGAAGTGGATTTAATTTGAAAGTGTAGTTACAGCTTGGGTAGTCACATAGTTCTGCGTTCTTAGACAGATATGAATAGTGTGCATTGTATTGTCTTTTACTGTGGATGGTTGTTAGCAATGTGCTTTTGGTAGGATTAATTGAAAAACTAAAGATGTTTAGTGCTCGTGCTCTGAAAGGACCTAATTTGGGGGTGGAAAGAATTCACTGTTTCAAATGGAGGTAGCCATGCTAGATGAAAATTGAAATCCCACTTCTCTTCAGAAACAGAACTGCAAATAAATTCCCCAAGTGAATTAAGTAGGTGATTATATTCAGGTTAGCTAATAGCATGACTTGGCAATTGTGCTCTTGTTTTTCTGCAGATGCAATTTGTTGTTCAACTACTTTTAACTGGGCAGTGGTGGAGCGGGGGTGGTAGTAGAATTACTTCCTTGTCATAACTTAACTTGGCTGTTTCTTCAATTTCTTAGCATACAGAAAAGATAATAAGTAAGATAGAAATGCATAAAGAAAACATTTTTTTTTTTAGCATGAAAAGATGGCAAGGCTAAACATTGTGATGTGTTGAAATTTTAAGAGCAGCATCTGTGATTGTATAGAAGTTACTTGTTATTTTAGTTATATTTTATGCTATTACAGATTACATTCTCTGCCCTCAGGGGGTTCTGGCCAATTCAGCTGTAGCTATTATGGAGTGTTAGCTGATACTTGAAAAAGCAGACCTAGGACGTACCATTATTATTTTATGATGTGAAACTTGTTTCAAACCTGCTTAGCTGTCCTAGTGACAGAAAGCGTCTCTGGGAAGAATTTCCTCAAGTTAGACCAATTTCTTGGTTTCAGAGGCTTTACCTATTGTTTAATAATATTTGGAAGTGTTTCTAGTTCATCACTTTATGTGAACACTGAAAGGGTTTAGTAGGTAACTGAGACCATTGCATTGGTGAGAAGGGGAGTAAATGGTTGTATCAGTGACCCTGCAGCCTTGTATCCCATCCCAGACATTTGGAAAAATTATAGTTTTGGCTTTGTGTTATAAGGAAGAAAATCTCCCAGTGTGCTGCTGAAGTTGCCAGTGGTGTGTGTGTGTGTGACACAGGAATTTCTTGACCTGAGTCTGTATAAGTTTTATTGAGTTCAAAGTTTTCAGTGGATCTTCTTTTTCATTAGTTGGTCTAATAATTCCTGTGATCTCATTTTAATTTTGTCTTTTACAATGCCAAACAGCAGTAAGCTTTCTGGTTGTGTTCCCTAAGGAGGTTTACTTCTTTTCATTTCAAAATTGTTTTCTGGTAAATGCAGTTACTGCTGAGTGCTCCAGTGAATATTTCTGAGAAGTCATTTCCTGTTCAGCTTATCTAGATATTACTCATGATTAGTGTGTTATCTTTCTGCTTCTCCTAATCATTTCCTTCTTCAAACTGAAGTAATCTATTATCTCTTGCCTGCATTGAAGATTTTGTAACTGCTCATGTGCTTGCTATGATCCTTCTTTCAATTTCATTGGCACAACGCAAGTATGATTTGTTCATAAGTGTAAAGTTGCAATAGTTACCTTAATTAGGATGCCGACGTTCGTCTGATTTTTTTTTTTTGTTCTCTCTGCTGAGTATCTTCAGTAGAGAATAAAGGTGGTCTAAATGCCTTACATCACTCTTTTCTTGAGTTTAATGTTTCTTGGTTTAGTAATGTTCTGTCCTGTGCTGTCCTCTTTCCTGCCAGATGCTGTTGCAATGTTTTGTCGGAGCTTTTTAAAAAAAAAGAAAACAAAAACCGAAGAACATTTGCCTTTTAGTCTGCTGCTTTGCTGCAAACTAAACCAGCAGCCAAGCAGCTAATTTTCTGATTTGCCTCTGCATTTATAGCACTTCCTAGTAGCAATCACTTTAAGCTTTGCTTTTTAGATCTTGCATGGCATTTAACTTGGGATTTGTAAGAGCAGATGCAGAGCAGGAGGTCTGGAGTGGTACCACTGCTGTTTCCCTTTCATTCTGCTTGTAGCTGTAATCATTCTGGGAGCAAGCATGAAGGTAATGGTGAGCTTAGGACAAAATATTTCAAGGATCATGTAGATGGCTAGATGTGTGAAGGAGGAGCTCAGTTTGTTGAACCTTGATTAGGCTGACCAGGGGTTTTTTTAGTTGCTGCCTTCAGCTGACAGGTGGGGAGACAGCCAGACTGTTCTTAGAGTTGTGGAATGAAAGAAGAACCAATAAACATAAGTTGCAGTGACAGACCCTGCAATGGGATAGAATGGAAGTTCTTTACTGTGAGGATGGTCAAATGTTGAGCCAGTCCAGGGAAGTTATGATGTCTCTGTCCTTGTGATGTTCCCAGTGAGAGGGCAGTGCTTGAGCAATGTCATCAGCCTTCACATCTGGCTCTTCTTTGAGTAGGGAGTTCATGCAGATGGCCTGAAAAGGTCCCTTAGAACTTCCACTATTCTAAAACTGTAGAACCAATATAATCAATTACAGAGGCAAAACTCTTTTTTGAGTGTTATGGTTGATATATGATGTGGTAAGAAACTGAATTTGTAGTTGGCACAGAATACAAAATCTTGTTTGTCTGCATAAAGCTGAAACTTTATCAGAAAACATGGAAATTCAGCATAGTAATGGTGTGAATCACAGCAATATTAAAAACATTTTATTCCTCGTGTGTTGGACATCTTTAAACTTACTAGATGTGACTGAACATACTCTTAGTGAAGATCTGTCAGTAAATTTGAGGTTCATCAGAAAGCTGGTTGAAAAATGTTCAGAATCCATGCTGTCAAGTGTGTCCATCCCACATCAGTGGTTCTTGCTAGAGCTATTTTCACATGCCAGTTTAACAAAAAAATCTTACTGTGGAAATCTTGTTTCTAAAAGGCTGACTGATATGAATCAGGTAATGTACACTTGTCCATCCAGAACTGAGGTTAAGAAAACACCCAGTTGAGTGCTGAGTACATTTGGAAAATGTTACTTCCTTCTGCAGCTTTTTATAATGTCCTTATTCCTTTTTATTTCCTTAACATAATTTTGTTTTGCATATTATCCTCTACTCCCTTTTTTCCTTTTTTTTTTTTTTTTCCTTAGTTTTACCAAGGAATCTTGCTGCTGCTGCTTTATCTCTTTTTATATACAGCAGTCACTTCCGTGGCTTTTGGTGTGTTACAGGTGGAGAAGTCAGCAGCTAAGCAAATTGTATCTAGAAGCTTTTCCTTAAGGTACTGGGACTTGTATTGGAAGGTTAAATGCTCTGACTTTAAGTGTGGAACATGCAAAACATAAAAGTACCAAACTAGCAAAGCTGTGTGGAGCCTGTGCCTCAGAGCACAGTGACTGAGCCTTAGAGATCAGCTGTGTGTGTCCAGCAGGAAGTTTCCCCCTGAGCTGAGGAGCCCTAGCACTGCCATGGTGTCTGTCCTTTTGCAGGTGAAGGAACTCTTCCGCTCCATGCGTGTGGAGTACTACGCTCTGGAACTGGATGTAACTGGTGAGTAGGAGAAAAAAAAAAGTATCACATGCTGCTGCTTAATGTAACTAAAAATGAGTGACTCTGCATGGTTCCTTAGGCTGTCTTGAACTAATTGGAGGATATGTGGAACAAGTAAAATACATTTTAATATACGCAGAGATAAAGACAATTAGGCTTCAATGTGGATTTTATACAAGATGTATTTTTAGTATAACTGAAGGCTTTGACTCTGTAAAAATCATTAGGTGATAGAGAAAGTGAGATCTGATTTCTCTCCAAGGAGCTATGACTTCTGGGGAAAAAGTCTGATTTTTTTATCTTACTCCTGTTTCTTTTGTGGCTTCAGATGAATTGTTAATGTTTGACTTGGTATATGCGTGACCTTCTTTGGCAAGGGTGCTGAGTCACTGGAAGGAAGGGTAAATTCCAGTAACTTGGCTGCTGCTAGTTTCAAGTTGGTTTTCTCCTTAGAGTCCAAGCTGCTTTACTTTTAGGACATGTGCAGTGCCTTACGTGTATATGGACATAATGCATGAAGCTTTTAATGAAGTTCTAGTAAAAATAGTTTCTTATATGGTTCTTCTTTATAAGCTCATAAATGCACTTTGGGTAAGCTGTTCAGTGTCTATTAATTTTTTTCTGGACAAAACTTAAGTTTCTAATGCTTTTTTTAAAGTTCTAATGCCTTTTTGAAGATTTTATTTGTTTTTTCTTTTGCCTAAGCAATGTTTGGGAGAAATGTATTTTTTATTCAATTCTTCTTAGTTACTTTTACTTTGTATTCAAGTTGTCATACTGTGAATTAATTATAGCCCAAGATATGTAAAGTACAATGCACAGTGTTTTTTCCCCTGGAATTACTTCTAATTAATTATATATTTCCCTTGCAGTTGCTCTGATTACTGATGCTAAATAGATGCAATCTTGGAATAAAAAGATTACAGTCAAAGTGATTACTGTAAATTCCCAATCCCACATTTACTGCTGAGAGATCCAAATTGAGCCTGTGTGTAGGTGCTGATGAGTCAGATGACCGGTCAGGTCAGGCAATGATAATGTTAAAGCTGGAAAGTTTCTGACAGTGTGGTGGGTAGAAAAAGTAGGAAGGTAGCTTTAGGGTAAGTAGAAAAGCATGTTCATACTTTCCTTACCCGTTGTCTCGTAATACAAAGCTGCTGGGCAGAATTTTGTGCCTGTGCACTGAACATACTCTAAGACAGTTCTCATGAAGGAATAGGTGTCTGTGTGATCTTCTGTGATAGCTGGAAAAGAATTCTTGTGTAGTACTAAACATGACACTGTCAGAGACAGATAAAAATCCTCAAAATACGAGAACTTAACTCTTGCTACTTCAGTGTTACTCCATTCTGTAGAATTGTGACTTGAAATTAATTTGTGTTTAAGCCTGCTCCTTTAAGAAGTAGTTTCTGAAGACTTACTTAGGTCCAGGAAACCTGCAAATGGAATATTTATAACAAAATTGTTGTCTTGGCTGGCCTACAGTGTATCAGTCCAAATCTTTAATACTTCAGGTTTTTCTAAAAGCTCTCTTTCTGAAATCTGTTTATAATATACACATTTCTTTTATTCTTAGATGATGGAGCCAGTATTCAGCAAGTACTGGCAGAGCTGACCGACCAGAGGACAGTGCCTAATGTATTTGTGAATGGGACTCACATTGGTGGCTGTGATGCAACATATCAGGTAACTTGGCTTTAAAAATCAGCTGGAAGTAGACAAGACTGAGTGAACTTGATGTTTGATCAGTTAAATTTCCTGTGACACAGACTGGGTGACGTAGGTCAGAGGAGGCAGTGTTATCAGTTGTTTGAAAATGTGTGCTAATTTGATAAGTTTTTTCTTTTCTATCCCAGGCTTACCAGGATGGATCACTGCAGAAACTCCTTGGGGATAACCAAATTACAGAACCCTATGAATATGATCTCATCATTATTGGTGGTGGCTCAGGTGGACTTGCATGTTCTAAGGTATGATGTGACAATGACATTAAAGAACAGGTGGTATGTAAAACTTCTTCATAAGTTAATCTCTCTATTAATAATTTTGGTATAACACAGTCTATATTTTGATGAGTATTACTGTTCCTCTTGTTAATTAATGAACTAGTAGGGGTCTAGTAATGTGCTTGCTCAGGGGATAATGGTTTAAGGGACCGGTTTCTTACCAATGTCAATGCAACCTCTAATAATATATTTTAGTTTTCTGGCTCAGGGTGGAACCAAATGCTTTTTAATTCTTGTGCATATGTAATACACAGTCACTTCCCAACAGTAATCTAGAAAACTTAAGGGCTGCTCTTGAAGCCTTTTGACAGTTTAGGATTCAGTATCACCAGTCATTGAAACTTAAGTTCTTCCAGCAGTTCCCTTCACGGAGCTGCTTCACTCTTTGGCTCCCTTTTTGGCTGCTTTCTCAGAAAGAGTAGCTGAGATTGTGTAGCCCTTACACAATTAGCTGCTGTTCAGAGTGCTGCAGGAGCTAAGGTCCAGATTCACTTTTCTCTGCTACCCAAGGGATTTGGACACACAGTCCCATCTCTCAGCCAAGTATCCTAAACTGTAAGTTTATGTTTTGGACAGGGTGAGGCTGTTCTTGACAGCCTTGACAATTGCTTAACAATACAGCCAAGCATGCAACCTTCTTTAGAAAGTACAAGGCAGGCAGGAGAAGCTGACAGTCGAATTCTTCACTTGGCCAGTTGTGTATTTTCAGAGTGTTGAAGTCTTTCCTCACAGTCCCTTCTGCGACATCAGTTGTAAACTTGGTGCTAATTGCCAAATTGTTCAGAGTGGTATTCATAAGATACAAGACAGTGGGCTAAATCTTGTTTGACCAAGATTGCAGTTGTTGTGCTGGAGTTCTTAAACAGATTTGAGGCACTTAAAGATTTGATCAAAGTGCTTGAAAAATCATACGATGTGTACCTAGTAATTCCTTGGATAGAGGAATAGGGTTACTCCAGTTGGAATGGCCATTGGAAGAGTATCTAATGTAAGCTCCTTGCAACAAGAAAGCTGTGAGGTCGCATGGGATTATGCAGGAACTCATTCATTAGGCTCTTGAAATAAGCCAGGAGTGGAGATGGCATTGCCTTGCTGGGAAACGTACTTGATTGTCCTCATGGTGTGAAAGTTCCTTATATCCAGTCTGAGTCTCTTGTTTCAATTTCAGCCACTGTCTTTTTGTCCCTTGGCTACTTGGCCACTGTGAAGAGCCTGGCACAGTCATCTTATTGCACTTTTCATAGGTACTGGAAAGTTGCTCTTGGGCCCCCTCGAAATTCAATTGTTTCCAGGTTGAATGTATTAAATTCCCTTGCCCTTCTCACCCTCTCTTGAGAGTGTGCTCCAGCCCCCTGAACATCATGGTGGTTCTCCATTGAATGCATCCAGTTTTCTTTTCCATCCGTGAATACACCAAGTCAGTTCTGTCCTTCTGAAAGAAAAGATCTAACAGCATAAATATGTCTTTAGGTGAGGTAGAAGAGAATCATAGGCTACTGAGTCCATCTCATACCTTTTTCAGATCATGGCTTTTGACAGCATAGGATGCAGCATTGAATGTGCAAGGAGCCATTCAAAGTTTGGGAAAAAGTCAGTTCTTGAGGGATTTCAGTTTTTTGTCTAGGGAAGGAGATAGAAGAGGCACATAGGATAATGACTAACTAGTGAAGGTAGAAAAGAAGCCTTCTATTAGTGCTAAGTGTATCATGACCATAAATGAGTGGACAGTTGCTTGGTTCAGGTCAATGCTGACTGGTCTTCTCCATCTTTTATAGGAAGCTGCTGCCTTGGGAAAGAAAGTAATGGTATTAGATTATGTTGTTCCAACACCTCTTGGAACCTCATGGGGTAAGCTCTTTTTATCTTGTATTTGATGATGTTTGAGTTGCAATGATACATACTGAGATGTTACATATTACGAATTTGTGCTATTAGGAATTGAGACAGAATTCCTGTAATTCTGGTAGACAGATAACAAGCCTTATTTTCCTGGTATGCCTGCTGCTTTTCTAGGTGGTTATTTCTGGTTTGGGCATTGCTAACTGTTCTTTGTCAAAAGTTTTTCGAGCTTTGATTACTTCAAACCATGTCTGGGTAGTATGTGTGTGAATGTTCATGTTCTAATGGTTTTGGGGTTATTTTGCCTTTTAGTTCATCCAGTTCTATTCTGAGGACAACTGATAGGCTCCCTTTAGAACAGTGACTCCATGGCTATGTGTGTCTCACCTTTCCCTAATTAAGGACAGCTGCTGGCTGACCTCATTAGTGATGCTGGTAGCTGAGACTGAGTAAAGGAACTTCAGTGAAGCTTCCATTGAGTCAAGGAATGAATATGTTCTTGTAGATGGTATTGCAAACACAGGCATAGTTTAAATTCCACATAATAGGCGATAGGAAATTGTAGGAACTCTGGGCTTTTTGCCTTGCTTACTTAACAACCTGACTAAAATCTGAAGCCTTGTGGAGTGAGTAACCAGGGCCTATGTTTGACATGCTGTACATGTCTTGGGTCAGTGAGGCTAGTAACATCTCTAAACCAAATACAAGCTTAGTGTGTTCATTGTATTTTAAAATGTCCCTTGCAACAGAAATTTTGTTACTGTTGTGACTCTAGCAAACCTCCCTGAGTGATGTGAGTGATTATACAAAGTACATAATAGGGAAAGCATAAATCCTGTTCATGGAAGCAATAATGTGGTTCTTTCCATCTTAGGACTTGGTGGCACGTGTGTAAATGTAGGTTGCATTCCTAAAAAGCTGATGCATCAAGCAGCACTTCTGGGTCAGGCACTCCAAGATTCAAGGAAGTATGGGTGGCAGTATGAAGAACAAGGTTGGTAAGAGCACAAAGGGCAGACCAAGATTGTACAGATGAGATGCTGAACTCAAGACTGTTCTTGTACTTTGGGCTTAATAAATTAATGGTAGAGATCAGTACTTTTCTCAGCTTAATCCGAAGGTGTCCTCCTTCTTTAGTCACAGAAACCTTTGGGGTTGAAAGTTAATTGTGTTTTGTTCCCTGTATTAACTCAAATAAATGACAGAACTTCTAGAATGGGCTTAGTTCAGATAGTAACAGGTCACATAAATATTAACATAATAGGACAAGACCTTAATATGTATCCTTGTTACTGATAATGATGCTTTCTTAGCATGATAAACAATGAATAAGTTAAGTTTTCCTTAAGGAACACATTGCACCTTTATTTCCTTAAATATGAAATTAGTGTCTTGTTTCAGTTAAACACAACTGGGAGATCATGGTGGAAGCAATTCAGAACTATATTGGTTCTTTAAACTGGGGCTATCGAGTGTCCTTGAGAGAGAAGTCTGTGACATACCTCAATTCTTATGGAGAGTTCGTGGAACCACACAAAATTAAGGTATATTCTGCATTTAAAATACTTAGTTGGGAGGAAAAACTCATGTTCTAGAACTGCCCTATAAAATTCAACACCAAAATGGCTTTGTCTTAACATTGCCACATTAGGTCAACTGAAGTTAATAACTCATTAGTGAGGTTACTGATTAAAATAATTATTGTACTTTAGTACCTGCCACAGTGTTTGCAAACCTAGTTATGTAAGAGTGATGTGGATATGTGTAAACCTGTGTCTTGTAAGGATAGAGGAAGGTGATCTCAGTTTCTACTTTCATGTCTGATTTCAACAGCCTGAGTGAGGAGTGGGGGGAAAGAAAGGAAACTAGCTGATTTTGCAACTTGGAAAATCTTCACACTAACACATAAAAACTATTGAAAATAAATTTAGATTAAGAGCTTGCATAAGAGCTCTGCTAGAACCTTGTGCTTTATCAGCATACAAATTAAAGTGTCAGTTTTGCAAGACAAAGCTTGTTCTGGCAATCTTGCTGCCAAATGATCATACTGAAGCAAGGTTAACCTAGAAGTGCATATTGAAGGCAACTGTTGCACTCAGTGAGTGTAATTATTACATCTGTTTTCAGTATCAAGGCTGAACTACTTGTGTTTTAGAGCCTGGCACTGAAAGATAATAGTAAATTCAGTTTACCTAGTGTACCACCTGTTCAAGTGTCCAGGCCACTTAAGCATCCCTAATCAATAAATGAAGTAGAACAGAGAGGCTTCCTAGCAGGAGGCTGGACTAGATGACGTCCTGAGATCCCTTCCAACCTGAATTACCTGTTGATTCGATGGGGAGAAAGTTTCCCTTCATCTGTGATGGAAAACTAACAAAGAGCAAGAATGAAGGTCAGATTTTGGGAGAGATGCCTTGGCAAGATGAAATTTCCAAAGACCAAGGGTGTCTAGAGGTCAAATCAGTTAGAATTCATGCGAGGTTGGTCTTAGGCCCTCTGAGCTGAAATCATGTAACTAGTTACCTTTTTTAATTTTATTTTTTTTATTTCTACAGTAGTCTAAGAACTAATTCATGTTATGGCGTCACTTGCATTGTGTTGGCCTTTTATTGGGGGAATTGGGGGGTTGTCTTAATTTGTTGTGGCTTTTTATAACTTTTATAACTCTGAAGTTGTTACAAATAATCCAATTAAATTAGTAGTTAAAATGGGCAAGATTCAAAGAGTAAGTGATTTTTAAGTGCTCTAATGAAAGAAAAGCCCAATAGTCTGTTATTTAAACCTGTTCTTCAGTGACCTGCGTTAGAGTGATGGCATCTCTAAATGCATTAGTTCTTGTTTCAAGCTGCTTATTTTTGAGTTTTAGACATATCTACAATAATTAAGGAAAGTATTACATAATTTTTATCTTAGAGCATATGAAAATGTCTGTCTTAACTCTGTCTTCATCAACAGGCAACTAACAGAAAAGGACAAGTAACGTATCACACAGCAGAGACTTTTGTCCTGGCAACAGGAGAAAGGCCAAGATACCTGGGTATCCCTGGAGATAAAGAATTCTGCATTACAAGGTGAGATGAAAAGGCACAAAAGACTGAGCTTGTCTGCCCTAGTGTTTGCCAAGACAAGCTTGTGTTGGAAGAACCTTGTAACTTAGACTTCTCTTTTCAGTGATGACCTCTTCTCCCTGCCTTACTGCCCTGGCAAGACTCTGGTTGTGGGTGCTTCCTACGTGGCTCTGGAGTGTGCAGGGTTTCTGGCTGGCCTGGGTCTGGATGTGACAGTCATGGTGCGTTCCATTCTTCTGCGAGGCTTTGACCAAGAAATGGCGGAAAAAGTTGGTGCCTACATGGAAACACACGGCGTGAAGTTCATCAGGAAGTTTGTACCTGTTCAGGCAAGTGCTTCCTTCAGCTTTCTTCTCTTCAACACTTTAAGAGAACTAACTTCTCTTGACACTGTACTTTAAACAGCCCATGTAAAATGCTGGTGTTGTCTGGGAAGGCTTTGGCTCTGTGCAGAAGTAAATATTGTATGAGTCTGAGCTTTTTTTACTGCTGAATGATAGGTTAGTAGGTCAAGGCTGGAATGACAATGGAAGTGAGCTCTGCTGCTTCAGGTCATTCATTCTAAGCTTACAAAAATTTCCACAGGTTGAGCAGCTGGAGCAAGGAATGCCAGGAAGACTAAAAGTGACAGCAAAGTCTACTGAGGGAACGGAAATCCTTGAAGAAGAATATAACACTGTAAGCATTTCTGGATTTGAAATAAACGGCTCTAGATGCATATGAAAAGTACTGAAATACTTCTTCTTGAAAAACTTGAAGGGAACTCTCTCATAAAAAGTTGTTCATGTAGATTACTAGCAGAAAAAAAGGTGCATATTCAGTATTTGTCTTTATTTGAACTCTGTCAGCAAAATGAGTGAAGTTTCATGTGCCTGGAATTTAGTTCATGTAAACAGTGTTGTTGCTTCTGGTTTTGTTTTAGCTTTTCTGTTTGTTGCATCTCTAAAAAGTTGTACATGGAAAAGAGTTGTTGATAACTCTTTAAAATTTTAGAAAAAGCAATTTGGAAGTCATTTTATTCATATGCTTCAGTTTTTTCACTAAAAGACCAAGGGAAATGTTATGTTATACTTCTACATAAAGTTACTGCATTTAATTTTGGGGTTTTTTTAGGTTTTGATAGCCATTGGCCGTGATGCATGTACCAGGAATATTGGTTTACAGACAATCGGTGTTGAAATCAATGAGAAGTGAGTATTGCTGAACTCCCTAAAACCACTGAATGCAAGGATTGTTTGTTTTTTTTACCTCTGTAAAAATATCTCATTATACTGATGTTTTTTTAATTCCCACTCTTACGTATGGCAATTATGTGAACCTTTGGAACCTTTATTGTCTTGGATTAGGGTACATTGTTCATTAACTTAATTTCCATCGTATGCGCTTTGTAAAACAACTATTTTGAGTGAATGCGTGCTAGTTGGTCATTTTGCTGAAAGCACAGAGCTATGTAATAATCAGGTGAAAGACTGCAAGTTGAAAGATGTCTGAGTAGCATGATTGCCATCAGCCAGGCACTGTTGTTCATGTCAAAACTGGCCCACTAAGTACAGACTTCAGCTGTGTGTCAGAGCTGGAGGTGATTGATGCTCTGAAGAGTTTGCAGTTGAAGTAAAAAAGGCATATTTAATGAAGTGATCTCAGCAGTTAGAGTTTCTTGCCTGTTTTTTGCAGAGATCTGAGGAAAGTGATGCTGAATTCTGTGGTCTTCTGTTTGTTTTAAAGGAATGGGAAAGTCCCTGTAAATGATGAAGAACAAACCAATGTGCCTTATGTTTATGCAATTGGGGATATCTTGGATGGAAAGCTTGAACTTACTCCAGTTGCCATTCAGGCAGGGAGACTGCTGGCCCAAAGGCTGTATGGGGGTAGTTCCAGAAAGGTAAAGTTATAAGCCAACAACTTCAACTTCTTTCTATGCTTTTTGCCTCAAAACTGCAGTAACATGAGTTAATTTATCCACTTTTCTTTGGGCTCTGCAAATGTTTTGCATAAAAGAAGAAAAGTTCTTTTGTAACTTTTTCTGTTATGCGCTGTATAGAACTTGCATAGTCTACATATGATTTTTTTTTTTTATTTTTAGTGTGACTATATCAATGTGCCAACAACAGTGTTTACCCCTCTAGAGTATGGCAGCTGTGGGTATCCTGAAGAAAAAGCCATAGATGAATATGGAAAGCAAAACTTGGAGGTAAGGACACCCAAGAGTCAATTAACTTGTAGCTTGAGGGTGTTTTTCTTGGGCCTTGCTGCTTTATTCTCAAGGCATAGTATTAGCAAGATTAAAAGTTTAGATGGGTAGAACAATTGTGGCTGTGTTTTTATTGGCCAGCAAGGTACTGTACTCACAGAAACCCAGGACTGGACTTAATGACATTAGAATTATGCATAACTATTTGCAGGTGGCTGAGAAGCATGTGGCTTCAGGAGGCCAGACTTGGGTGCAGAACTTGTAGGAGTGTTTTTTTGTTCTCATGAATTAAAGACTTTATTGCTGAAGTGTACCAAACTCCTGGAATGGACTGTTTTCTGCTGGTTCACTGTACTTGAATTGTGAATTTATTTTTTGCTGACCTTAACATATGTCTATAGGAGTATTGAGGATACCTTCCCCATTTTATGGTAATTTCTGGCTTTTGCACATCTCTGAGGAGTTATGTTGAAGCTGCTTGAATGCCTTGTGTTTAACTCCTTCCATCTTTCAAAATGACATTATTGAGCTTCTGCTGTTAACTGTTTTGCATAATAGGTTTAAACTTACAGTAACTGGATACTAATTTTGCACTTCCCTTTCTTAAAGTTTGATTTGCAGCTACTGTATATTGTAGCTGTTGCTGTTTTTATCAAGTACTTAAACAGGGCTACATGATTTGAGTCAAGTCTTCCTCTGCTGAGTTTTGGAGGATGGACTCTCTGGGCTGAGTGGAAAAAAATTACTCTTGTCTAGTTTGTTATAGTCAAAAATACAGGGGATTAAATGTCAAACTACCTATTTAGAGATGTATTAGAAAGTAGAATTAAACCTGAATCCATGACATTCTAATGCTCTTTTTCTTCTTTTTCTTACAGGTTTATCACACTTTGTTCTGGCCACTTGAATGGACAGTGCCTGGCAGAGATAACAACACCTGCTATGCAAAGATTATCTGCAATAAACAGGACAATGTAAGTAGCAAGCTGGAATGCATATGCTGAGGGTATTCTTGAAATGGAAAGAACTGCAGAGTTACTTTATTTGGAGTAGTTAATTTCTTTTTAAAGGCTCTGCTGCTGACCTGCTTGAATAACATTTTTTGTGTAGTGGGAGTTACACACTAGAGCTTTTGTCAAACTTTGCTGCTACTGACTCGTGTTTTTCTCTCATCTGTTGTAAAGAATCGTGTGATAGGACTGCATATTCTTGGACCCAATGCTGGTGAAGTTACCCAAGGTTTTGCTGCTGCAATCAAATGTGGTCTCACCAAAGAATTACTTGATGAAACAATTGGTATCCATCCTACTTGTGCAGAGGTAAGAAAAGGGGAAAGTACAGCCTGATTTAAAACCTGCTCTTGAAGACAATTACCAAGAGGAGATCAGTAGCTGTGTGGATGATGATGCAGGCAACAGTAAATAAGCTCTTCCTTTGGTCTCTTACAGGTGTTCACTACAATGGATATTACCAAATCTTCTGGACAGGACATCACTCAGAAGGGCTGCTGAGGTTAAACCTGCTGTTTTACATGTTTCCATGTTGTGCACTCTTGGTCCTGTGGAAGCTCTGACACATCCAACTGTTTTTCAGCAAAGTAAACATTTGCATCAGTACCACTGTACGTGTTGCAGCTGGGAGCGGTGCCTTCGAGATGCTTCCTCAGTGTGAGTTGTGTTGCACATGGGAACAGTAATGCAGCAGGGAAATCTCAGACTGTAAATCCTGACTTTGCTTGGAATTAGCACTGTGGTGCTTTTTTGACGTTGTAGCTCAGAACCTTCTCATGAGGTGAGCTATGACTGATGGCTGCCAGGCAGGGCTGGGAGGTTCTTGTCTAGTCAGATGACTGAACTCCTCCTGAAGGAAATTCTTATATTGCACAAATTAAAGCTAATGCTTCTAGTTCCAGTGTCTTGTACAAATGCTTGAAATAGAAGATAAATATATAATTGAGTGATTCTTGCCAACAGTTTACAGTTGACTGATTTATCTTTTTGATGCATTTTGTTATACTTAATTGTATGTTCAGTTGAGGCGAGATGGCATAAATGGATGCAGTGTTGAGCAGTGCAGTTCAAGCACTAGTCTCCCATCCCAACTTGTCTAAAATTTCAAAGTAACCTAAGATACCTCTGTTGTCCACATTCACAGTTTTTTGACCTCAGGTGACATCATGTCTTCAAAACAAAATTTGAGTTGTAGGTATCTTGTGTGTCAACGCTAAAGAGCATAAGTACAAGAACATGTCGGTTTGCTTAAATCTGGTTTCAGCTCTGTAATTTAAAGCCTCACAGAACCCAGAATTATGTCTGTGCTGTTATGTAGAATGCTGAAGTCCTGGAGAAGATTCTGTCCCACTAACACAGTAGGTGCCTGTCCATGGAGGCAGGGGGTGTTGTGCAAAGCTGCTCTGAATCATGTGGCAGCCCAAGGCAACAACCTCCTGTGCTTTGTGTAGTGTTGTATACTGTCAGTACTTTGAAGCTCTCTTCCACCCCTAGCATTCTGTCCTGGGGGAATTGTGCTTGAATCTGGCTCATAGTTTTGTCCAAAGAGCTGCTTTTGAAAGACTGTTCCAAACATTGTATGATAGTAACCAGTTTTTAACTATTTAATCTGTGACCTATTGTGGAATTTGAAGTTCAATAAACAATGCATATAACACTCTGTGGTGTCTGGCTTTGTGGTTTATTTTGCCTGAGATTTTATTTGGTTTCAGTTATGTTCTGTATCCCACAGAGTACTGAAACCTCTATGGACTTACGAATATTGTAGTCTTTTAAATGGAGAAACAAGCTGTTTTGTCACCCCTGGGGGCTTGCTCAAGATAGCAAGTGTGCTTCTGTTTGGGTATACAGAATTGAACTTAGATGAGTTCAAACATGAAAGAACAATTTTGTACCATTTCTGTATATTCCAGAAAATTCTGAATACCTTAAAGTTGGATTGTTTAAGTGCAATACAGCTCAAAGATGCTCAGTAGAATCTAGTTATTTGGTTAGTAGCAAATCTTGCTGGTGTTCAGGTTTAGTAACTCTTGGAGACTTTGGGGTTTTGCTCAGTAGCACTGCCAAATACCTTCACTTGACAGGGGAGATGCTGAGCTGCAGGTGCTGCTTTGCTGCAGAGGTCTGGGGAGTTACTTCTGGTCCCATGGAAATGATGACAAACTGACTGGGAGTAGCAAAGAGTACCTGGTGTAGCCCTGTTGGAGAGGAAGGGAAGGAGGAAGTCAAGTCAATGAGTGCTAATTCCTGAATTTGCTATTAGTAAGTGCTAATTGAGTTTTATTTCAAATTGAGATTTGATTTGCAGGTTCATGTTAATTGATCAATAATTACCACTTGCATATCTGTGACAGTATCCTAATTGCAGATGTTCCCTATGTCACCTTGCTCTGGCTGTCAGCTCTAGGTGATACACAGAATTGGTGGCACTTCTATACAGTTAATTCTTTTAAGATTTCAACTCTCCAGTTAAAATATACAGTGAGTAGCTTATAGCTGGAGGAAGTGAACATGTCACTTGTTCCAGTAAGGCTCACATGTAAAATAAAATGTGCTGTGACAACAAGATACAGATCAAAGCCAAAATTTTAAGCTGGACAGTAGATGTTAGAGAAGGTAAGGTTTGAGAAGTGGAACTTCAAATTACCCTGAATTTGGGTAGTAAGGACACTCCAGCAGTGGTATTAACAGCAAATTAGTGTTTACATTTCTGAACAGCTGTTCTTAAAACACTGGCATTTATTCATGCTCTAATACCAAGAACCTTTTATAAGCTGCAAAATGAAAATGAAAATTGAACCTTTTATAAGCTGCAATTGTGGCTCAATCTCTGCTTAGCTGCTTGTCTAGATCACTGGTAATTATGGCACCGTGTATCTCAACTGGAGCTCTTGACACAGTGGATGAACAGTAAAGCTATGTGGATTTTTTCTTAATTTATTGGTGAAATTTATCCATTTCAGGTCAGAAGTGGTTATGATTATAGTTACTGTAAACATGGAAGATAATAATCAAATTAGTAGATGGTTTTCCACATAGCATAAGTTTTAATTACATCTTGAGTAACACAAGCAGCTAAAGTTCGCCTGTGCAAGAACTATAGGGGCAAGTAAGAGACAAAAGCTGAATATTCCATAATAAGCCATGAAATGTCAAAATTAGACACAAAAGACTTCCTGGGTAACTGAACTGTTTAAAGCTTCTGATTCTCACAATTCCCCCTGAAGCTGCTTTTGACAAAGACTTGAAGTGTTTACCCTTTTTTAGCACATCTCATACTGGCAGAAAATTGAAAAATAGGGTTGGTTTTTTTTCCTTAGCTCTAAACTGAAGTTAAAAGTACATGTTTAAACTCTGTGCTTGTCAAGCCTTCTCTGAATATTGGCAAGGGAAAAATTCCTGGATGTGCCTTAGAAGAGTTGGGAACAACAAAGGAAGGAAGAATCAAGCATTTTAACTAAAAATAGTAGTGGATTCTGTTGAATGT
The DNA here is from genome assembly GCA_013399455.1 of Anthoscopus minutus. Taxonomy (NCBI): domain Eukaryota; kingdom Metazoa; phylum Chordata; class Aves; order Passeriformes; family Paridae; genus Anthoscopus; species Anthoscopus minutus. The sequence goes on along the minus strand of VWYI01005920.1, from coordinate 7,981 downwards.
CACGTGCTTTGTGGTTCATGCTCCTGCAAGGAGAGAAATGTTCAAATTACCAGAATCAGCCATAAAATTGTCTGCAGCAGATGGATATGAATAGAAGAGAAAAAAAAAATTACTCTTACCTAGAGGTTCAAGTAGAGAGAGCCAAGTTTACAGGTTTTTTGACCTGTAGTATTTACTAGTTTTTCTTGAAATAATATGCTGTTCTCAGAATGTGTGCAGTTCAAACATTATAATGGTGAAAATCTAAAGACTTCCAGTTTCTACATAGAAAAAGTTGTCTTCAAAGGACTTTTTGGAAGATTTATTTGTAGAGTTTGCAGCTATTTAGCAGCTTTGTGGTTTGAGCACTGAGACAGCAGAAGTGTTACTTCTTTAGTTAACTTGGTTTAAAATTACTGCTGCACTCTTTTCTGAAATACAAGAGTTGGGAGGCTCTGTGTGTACTGTGGCATGTAAGGAGTTTGGTTTGTCTCCCACTACACCCTGCTGGGATGGATTTGCCCTGTTTGTGCTGCTGCTCTGTGTGTGCCACTGCAGGTGCACCTCAGCTGTAACTGAGTGGGCTGAGGACGCAGTGAACCTGAGAGCCTGGACAAGAAACTCCCTTTCAGCAGTACTTGCACTGCTGTTTGCTTTTCACAGAGGCTGGTGGCTGTGGGTAGATGCTGAGAGGATTCACCACTGCTTTGTCTTGTAAAAACGTGGCTCTTGGAAAGCTGGCACTGACTCCCTTACATAACCTTCCCTTGGACGTGCTCTGACTTGGGGCTTGCACGGTGTGTGGGCGAGGGCAGCTCAGAGCAGGGATGGGGTCTGGGCCATGGCAGCTATGATGGAGTGGAAGTCATGGGGCTGGAATTGTGCATTGGGAGGGCAAGGGGCCCACACTGGCACGGGGTGGGCAGAAGAGGAAAAAATTGGTGGAAGGGGAAGGAAGAGCCTGTGGTAGAAGTGCTTTGCTGGGAGTGTATCAGCCAAGTTTGTTGCCAGGTTATGTATCTGTATGTTCCATCCTTTCTGGGTGTAGGAAGAGTCCAGTGTGTAGACTGGAAAACAGACTTTACTATGCACAATTCCAGTCCTTTGCAGGAAGAACTTTCCTGAGCTTGATTAATTCTATTCCTCTGCTCATCTGTCCCTCTTGACATTACTTCCTCCCATATGGGATATGAGATCTTCCTACTCTCTTTCACCAAAAACAGAGGCCCCACACTTTCCTTGGAGCAAACACTCCCTGCTTTAATTCTCTTCCCCTTCTGTCACTTTCCAGGCTTATCAATTACAGCTCAATTGCATTTCTATTGCTCTTGAATGTTAATTTTGTTGACCTTTGCCAATCCCTGCCCTCCTCCCAGTGAGGAGCAAGCTTGAATAGGATTATTCCTCTTGAAGGTGATGAAAAGTGCTCCTTGATTGCCAGATTGGCATCTCTATAATGTTCAAGGTCTCTGCTGGGCCAGGGAGGTGGAGGAAAAAATTCGGGAACCCGGCCAGCTGCTTCCCACATTGGATGAAGCATCATTAAACAGCCCCTTCCCTTCAGGCTCCAGTTTGTCTCTCCCTCTTACTCAGGAAGCTGAGTTTTTAAATTAGAAAGCCCAAGATTCTGCTGCTGAGATGTTCACATTTAATTTATCTTGAACTCTACAGGGGCTGAAGTTCATCTCGCTGATCCTGACCTCAATCAGCAGGAAATTCAGACTTTTAAGTGTGTTTGTGCCTTGTGCTCAGGTTGGCTAATGTGGGCTGTGACAGCAGAGGTTAAAGCTTTGTTTTGTCTTGCACCTGTGGTGTGACTGGGTTGGTTACTTAACATCTCTGAGGATAAGCTTACATTGCATGAGTGAGAGGATTAGTTGGTGTTTGCACAGCACTTTAGAGTTCTGAAGCGAGATGTGTTAAGGGCAATGTCTCTGACAGGATCAATTTGACACGGAACCGGTTTTGGCTGAGGGCCTGCAGTTGTGTCAGATCTTGGGGATCCTGAGCAGCTGAATTCCTGGGCTTCCCTATGCAAATTCTTTAAGCCAGGTGAGGTGGGTTAACCTTGGATGGCATCATATGCCCACCAAGCTGCTTTCTCATTCTGCCTTCTCTAAACAGGGAAAGGAAACACAGAGAAAGCTTTTGGATAGGGATGAGGACAGAGATTACTCAGCAGTTACTGTCATGGGAAAAACAGACTCAGCTTGGGGAAAAATAATTTAACTTACTGCAAATGAATGCTGGAGTAAGACAGTGAGAAATAAAAACTAAGCCAACCTTCTTGCCTGGCTCAGCTTCACTCCCAATTCTTTCACCTCCTGCCCAGGAGCACAGGGAGATGGTGGATGGAGTGTTGTGGTCTGGTCCTAGCACTTCATCTCCACTGCTCCTTCCCCACACTGTGCCCCTGCTCCAGTTTGGGGTCCTTCCTGGGGAAAACAGTCCACAAACTTCCCCATGTGTCTTTCCCACACACACAGGTTTGCATTACTGCCTTCAATCCTTTTTATAATATCAAGCACAAATAAGTAGTTAATGCTTTTGGCCTGGGAATTTATGGCTTGGCACTTCTCCTGTGGTCCTTCTGCTGTTCACAAAATACCAGGAATAGGGCAGAGCTGTTGTGTTTAGTATCACACCATCTGTGCATTGCTCCAGTATTCCAAGAGTCTGTCCTTATAATCAAGGATTAAACTATCTGCAATTCATCCTAGTGGCATATGATAGCAAGCATAGATTGCTCCTAAATATTGCAGAACATTGTTGATCCGTGAGTTACTTCCTTTGAGCATGGTAGGAAAGACAGATGTATTTGTTAGACATGGACAAAATAATACATTTTAAAATTCAGAAAGTTCTAAAGATGAGTTCCTGAGTAGAGTTTGGGCACACTTTCCCTACATAGTTATTTTCTTCTGTTTTAAAGGAAAAAAAAATACTGGTTTCAGCACATGTCATCACTAATAATTTTTTTTAGTGCTTTTTATATGTAACAAAATACAAGATAAAAAAAAATTATCATCTCTAAACCTAACATAAATGAGATTACCTACTCACAATTTTGGATCCCTTTTTAAATATCTGCTACATGTTTTCATGTGGAGACTTGGGGGGTTGTTTGGTTTTGGGGTTCTTTGGGTTTTTTTAGATTTAATAGCCCAAGGAAGGGAGACAAGGAGGGGAAAGCATAAGAATGGATCTAAATGTAGCTGTCCCCCAGAATCTTTTGATTTGTGTCAGGAAGGGGAAATATAGTTTTCAGCAGAGATGGGATATGTTCATCTCTGGCCAGCTCTCTGGCCTTTTCTATGTCTTACAGGAGACATCACTGCTTCCTCTGGCAGAGGTGACTTGGTGGGCTGCACCATGGGGAGCTCACCTTGCTGCTTTTTCATTGCTTCTGTGCTGCGAGCAGAGGGTTAATACCTGGAAGATTAAAATAATTTTTCCAGCTAGTCTTAAAAATAGTAGTATTCATTTAAAAACTTAATGATTTTTGAAGTGAAATATAAAAATTTCAGGATAATTCATGCTCTAAACTTTTGGAGTCTTTTTAGTTTGTGGTTTCCTAAGTCATCCTTTACTAGAATAATGGTACTTTAGATGTATTCATTAATTATTACAATGTGAAAGGTTTTAGCCTTTAGTTTGAGAAGGATTTACCTGCTGTGAAGGAAGCTAAGTGGTAATCTAATACTCTTTATGACTGGTTTGTGTTACATTAAAATTAGGATGCCAGTATCTGGAGCAAAGGTAGAATATTGTATGGCCCCTTTTCCAGCCTCCATTGCTGCTTTGCTTATTAGGTGGTTGTTTTCTTAGGTGAGCTCAAGTAGCCAGCTTGCAAAAGTGCTGTTTCCAAAGGACTTCATTTTCTGGGACAGCAGCAGGTCACAAAGCTCAGGCAGTGCCTGCTCACCAAACTGAACTCTAACTCAGATATGTTTGTATTTTTCAATTATCTTCTCAACTGCTTGTAAAAGAGGTGTCTGTTTTTAATTGCCTGTCATCCCTCAAGAATGTCTCCCTTAAACTTGTGCCCTTAAACTTGTGAGGGAATTGCTCATGATAAACTTGTTCTTAGGCTGGCCCTGGCTTTACATTTGCTAATAAGCAGGAACATCTGGTTGTTGCTGTCAAAGCCAATGCTAAACATTGGAAAAATGTCAAGACTATATAATTTTGTAGTGAAGTTTATCAGGAAAAAGTCTTGGGCACTTTTAAAGCTTCTTTAGAGGTTTAAAAAGCTCTCTGGCTAAGAGCCAACTTCAGGCTTTTTTTTTTTCCCCCATTACAAAACATTTTTTTTCCTTTATACGGTTTTCTAGTAATATTTTCAGGAAAACAATTGCATGAAATTATTTTTTATCTTCCTTGGAATTAATCTTGTGTAATCCAATAGTTTTTTATTAAAAACAGCAGAATGCTGGAGTATAAAGGGCTGTTTGCACATGTCACAGACATACCTAAGCTAACAACCAGACAAATCTCCTTGTCCACTCAAATATTTTTTTAAAATCTTTGAATTCTCTGATGGAGCAAAGAGATTGTATCAGTGGACACAAAGCAGAGGTTTTGCAAGAATTGGTGAGCGATGAGACATTTGGTTGAATTTCAAGTGACAGGAGGTCATCCCTGAAGGAAGAATATTTATATAAAAATGTGAATTTCAGCATTAAAGGCAGATTTTTGAGGTGCCATATACTCCCTGCTCTGGTTAAAAATGCCAACATAAGATTCCTTGTTCAACTCCTACAGTCAGGCTTTGGACAGCCTCTACTGAGCCCTCAGCTCTCGAGACAAACATCATCCAGACATTTCTGCTGTTTCCAGTTTTCAGGTGGGTTTTTGTCAGACTCTGACCCCCTCAGTGCTCAGTGTTGTGCTGCCAGCAGGGTCTGCTGCCCTTCATGACAGCTTTTACTGAGCTTGAGCCTTTCTCCCAACTCTTGTGCTTTTGAAACTTTGGGGCTGGTGCTGTCAGTTTGCTCTGGTCTGGGAGTCTCTAAGTTCTGAAACAGAAGGAAAGAGCCCTACCTTGACCAAATAAAAGTGGAGTTTTCAGTAAAACTCCTCTTTCAAATCTGGATAAGAAAAATGTCTTTATGTAGACAAATAGAACTAGTTTTCTTGAAGTGTCACCAGAGCAAAAGGGTGTTGGGTAAACAGATGATGGAAAGAAATCTGAATGTTTCCTATGACATGCACAGATAGGCTCTGCACTCTTGCAAGATTAATACAGGATCCTGAGACATGGCAAAGACTCAAGGCTTCTCCTATCCATGGATTCTGGCAGAAATATTCTTTGGTGGGAGCACATAATGATGCCAAAACTCCTCTTCATCATTTCATCATTATTACTGCTTTATTTACATGAAGGTTCAGCATGAAAAGAATCCTCTCCCATTAAAAGACCTCTCCAGTGAAGTGTTACTGTTTGTGCTGAAGCTCTGATATGCAATGGACTTTTAATTCACAGCAGCAACAAAAAAATGAAGTAAGGGCTTTTAGCTTATTTGCAGTGCATCTTCCGGCTAGTAATGAAAAAAAGAAAAAAAAAAAAAGACAACAACAACAAGAAAACTGCCTTTCTGAACCATATGTAACTCAAAATCTGAAAATTGCTTTGAAGCATTGGCCTTGTACAGAGCTACACTGTGTAATTGGCTTTTTCAGGAAACCTCTGCATCATATGCTTTAAGGTATGTACTAAGTGATTTAATGGGGTATGTCATTTTTAATTACTGTGGAAGAGCATGCATAAGTATAAAAATGCAAGTCATGTCCTCTTGGCATTACTGCTTCTAAAAGCATTTTTATGTAACCTGCAGGAACCAGCACAGTATTTTCTTTATCCTCTAAGTGCATGATAGTTTTACATTTTTGTGATCTGCAGGATGAGTTCAGTAGATGATTTGTGGTAAATTAGCCTTAACTGAGCTCTCAGGAAAACTGCTGCCAATATCTGAGTTTAAATGGTCTAAAATTAGCTTTACAATACATCACTGTCTTAGAAGCATTCCATTTTTCTCCACCCTCTCAATGCCATTTAATGCAGCATAATCTCTGCTAACAGGAGGGAAAAAGCCATGTCATTGTGATTGCCCATCAGTGCCACAGCTGCATCTGAGTCCAGTGGCCATCTGTGGAAAATAATTGATTTTTTTTTTCTTTTTCTCTTGATATTGAGTTCTCAGCAAATCGTTAGAATTTAAAAATGACATAAAACCTCTTTATAGGAGAAGGTGATTTGCTTTGAGAAAGTGTCATGTGCAATTTAACCTGCAGTGTATTGTAATTGATGTTGGCTGCCTTTGACAGTTATTTCATGATTTTCTTCTCTGTGCCTGTGCTCTGGCCCTGCATGCTGAAAGGAAGCTGATGCCTGACAAAGGAGAAGCTGCTGTGCTGTTCTTGTTGCAACCTTCAAGCATTTGAATGGTTTTTGTCCATTTCTGAGTTTCAAGGTCCTGGCTTTACTTTTGCCCTTTCCCTTCCTCAAAACACTGCTTGTCCCAACTTCTGCCCTTGGCTGCTGAGGAGTCCTGTCCTGTCTCTCTCCCTTTCTTGGCAGAGGAAAAATTACAAATACAGTTTTCTAGCTGAAGTCAGATGAGATGGTGGTGAGGGGGCGTGTATATATGAATACAGATTACAAGATATATCTGTATTGGTGCCTTACATATTTCAGTGGCTTCTGCTTGCAATGTCAATATTGGCTGTCTTCCTTCTACAGGGATAAACATTAGAGAAGCCACAGAAAACAAAACAGAAAGAGACTCTGAAGTTCATTCAATGCATTTGCTTCATTTAAAGTAGACACAAGTCTCCTGAAAAAGATCTTGCTGGAGCTATGGTGAGCCTTGAAATGCCCCTGCTTCTGTTGTTGTTTGTATTTACACAGGTATTGTAGGAAAGAGGATAGAAAGTGCTGCTAAGGAAAAGGGAGTGGGAAGTGTGAAGCCATACAAGCAGAAAGTGGGGATAGGATTGCACTGTCCTTGCTGCTTGATGGTAGCCTCTAAAGTCTGGATTAGACACACAACAGCCACTCCATCTTACCTGGGCCAGGGGAGTGTAAAGATAGAGGTGAATGAGTGCTTGAACAGGTAAGAGTTGTTGGTTCTCTGCTGCTGTTTGCTTTTCCTGCAAGCCCTGCTTACCTGAACCTGTTTATGGCAAATGATGTGTTGAGAGTCTCAAATTAAAAGAATGCTTTCACATCCCTTTTTTATGAACCTCACATTACAGAAATTATTATTCTGAAAAAGCTGTGACATGATTATAAAGGAAGCTCTGCTGATGTAACCTGATGTTTCCCTTCCTAATACTATTAAAAATACCCAGGCTTTTGTGCCTTAATATAAGCTTTCACCTTGCTAATACTGCTTATTCTCCTAGACTGAATAGGAAACTGCTAATGCTGAATTGTAACCTCACTGAAGATGAGGAAAAATGAGAAAAAAATTTTGATAGAAGAGTAGGAGCCAGAAAATTCACTTCCATTTTAATGGGATGTTATTTGTGTTCTGAATATGCTTCAAGTTTAAATCCAGCACTTATAAAGCTCATATTATGAATGGGATGTATTTTCAGTGAAGAAATATGTGTGTTGTCTCCTGAAGCACCCAGTGTGGCACATGCAGAGAGGATTGAGTGTGATGTGTTTATTTACATAGGTGTCTGTGGGACTTAGAAACCTTACAATATGTTCAGAGTCCATTTGTATTGTAGACAGTTTGTTTGGGGTTATATGAAGGCACATTAGATTAAAAGAACTAAAAGAACCCATGAGGATGCTTCTAATCAGGGAGCTGAATTTACATGAGCTGTAGTCACAGCCATCCAGTGGTCTTATCTCCTGCAAATAAGCAAGATTATTAATTTTATTTCCTTTTTATCTCCAGATTATATTTATAATTTCTGCCACAATGAAGTCATAAGAAAGAAAAAGAATGAGCTTGAGTTTTTTGCTAAAAGAACCCAGAAAAAAAAA
>VWYI01005918.1:0-31098 GCA_013399455.1 Anthoscopus minutus | reverse complement strand
CCAACATGTAACGGTCAACTGCAATGGTTCTCATGCTTTATCATAATTAACAGAAAGTAGAAAAGTCCCTCAGGTTTCTAGAAATTGTTATAATTAGGATAGGTTTATATTTCTAACCCAGAAAAGTAAAACAGAAATTCATAAAATGGAAATTATTAATGGATTCAGTATTGCCATCTTATTGCTAATGGTTTAAATAAATTATTGGTATAGAGATTCCCTTAGCTGTTTCAAAATAGCACAAGTATCTCCTATAATTCATGTTTAATGTTGCTCGGTGAATGAGTATGAATCTTTGACCTTATTAATGCCTTGTTAAAAATGAGATGGATGTGTAGAATTTTGTGGCTCATACAGCAGCTATATAAGAGTAGTTAGACAGCAAGAGTTATAGAATAATTAGAACCATTTAAAGTTAGGAATTTTTACTGGTACTCAACAAGAATTTTGAAATAGTCTTATGTGTCTGTATGTGAAAGCACATATAGACATGTCCATGTGTATAACACAAGAGACTTTTAAAGAACACTACACAAAACAAGAGCAGGAGAGTCTCTTCAGTAACAAAACTAAAAGAGACTATTGTTTGTTATGTTTTGGAAAAGAAATAATGGTCTCCTCCTTGAAGGACCTTATAACTTGCACATAGGTAATGCTTTTTAAACTGTACCTGAATTATCAAATGCCTAATTCTGTTAGGTTGGGTATAACCAGAAAAATCCCAGTGCAGGCCTATGACACAAGCAAGTAATCTCCTATTTCATATGCTTTGTGGTAATTTGAAATAAAATATTCTTTTCTAGATCCTGTGCAGTTTTTGTGTTTGATATCCCTAACATTCTAATTCTATCAGGCTACCATTCTCCAAGCTGTATCATTTTGTTGAAGTTGCTTGACAATGTAGAGCTGTATCAAACTGTGGGAAAAGCCAGCTCTGTTTTGTAGCTGCTACTTCAAACTGCAGCTGTAACCTCGTTACTGCTTTACATTTTGGATTCAGGGTTATAAAATTGTTCATATCCTCATTATTTTATGTCTGTCCTGTCCTAGTAGGGGATCCCTTAATTGTTTAACACTTAGATATAAATGAACAAACAAACAAACAAGAAAGAAAGAAAGAAAGAAAAGAAAGAAAAAATATACGAGTATTCATGTGAAATTGTGTCATAATACAGATACATATTTAGGTGACTGAAGAGAATTACTAAATTCACTGACAGAAGAAAAGAGCAACTAATTTCATTTATTTGGCTGTCTAATCCTTTACCATTCCTGGTAATGATGGTCAGATTCAGAGAGGCAAATATTCTTTCCGTGTTTGATATAAGTGACATCTTACATGTAGGAATAAGGAATAAAAAAATCTTGCACAGTATTGCCGTACTCACCAGGAAAATAAGGATCTGTGACTTGCAGAGTTGCAAAACTTTTCTAACATTTTCTGTCTTTTCGCCACTCTTGATCCAGTTCCCAGGATGTTTAAGACTCCCAGGATGCACCTACATCACATGCCAACATAGAAAACCCTCAGCAAGAATGAACTTTGTCTCCTGTAAAAGCGAGTGTAAGGAATAGAACTATCCTGACTCCCAAATCAGAGGATGCTTCTTATTTTCCTAATTATGCATCATGCTACAAGTGTCGATCCCCAATTTGACCAGCGTGGGAAAATGTATGTCCTCAGATTTGAATAAATGTAGGCAAATCTGAGTTTCATATTCTGTTCTGCTCCACAGTCATTTTAATGATGATCACAAAAAACTGAGAGCATGAAGGAATTACTTTCCTGTTAGGTATGGTACACTATGGTACAATTTTGTGGATTTAACTGTGTTTCAAAACAATAACCTCCCAAAGAATATTAACTAGCTTTGTAACTACAAATATGTTCAAACTGGAAAGTGCTTAGAAGGCATTTACCGTTTTTTTTCAAATGGAGCATATTTCTTTTTTTTTTTTATTAACTTACCTGGAATAAGGCAGCATTCATTTATCTTCTGGACAGATATAAAAGTATATCAAAGAGTTACCTGCAAAGGCTTGCAAAATTTCTGTGCATCTGCATATTTCTACAGTACAGCCATTCAACAAGTAAATAGTACTCTTGGCAAAGTAACTGGTTGAAGGGTTAATAGCTTCTGCTACTTAAAGAATATCTAATATGGTTTTAAACTATAACTGAAGAAACCTAGCTATCAAAAATTTCAGTATCCAATACTTTTCATATTTTCACTACATTTTATGTACTTTTAACCATTATAGAGTGATAGGAGGTTTTATTTTTTGATATGAATATTTATGCACTTTCATTATTGCCAAAAAGCCAGCATCTTCTCAACGGTCAGATGAGGTTGTCTCCAAATTGTAGAACTACAACATTAGTTCATTTATTATTAATAGAGCTCATAAATACCCATGCCATCCAAAATAGCCTTAAACAATTTCACTTGAGCATAATCTGAATTATTTTTTTTCCTCAGGGAGTTCTATTTTCTGGTGTATAATTATGTGTCATCAGATGTGTCTGGAAGAACTCTGCTCCACCCCATTTCTTACAATAAATGACAGATATTGTAGCCTACAGCTAGTAAAATATTTGACTAACTAGAAAACAAAAACAAGCAACAGAGTGGTTATTATTTCTGACAAAAATATAACTGGATTACTAATAAACTTTTTAAAAGTCTGCTTTATATACAATTTGAAAGACTGCTCTTGAAAGAGATGCAGTCCAGCAAAACCCCACAGCAAATTTAAAGTCATTGCAGAGAAGAATGTATTAAGTGACCTTTAAAAATAGTTGAACTGTGAATTATACTAGCCCTTGTATATATGAATTAACAGATTCACAAATAACTAGAGAAACCATTATCCACAGCTGCTTCTAATTCGGAGGTTTGCAATCCTTTGCAATGAGAGCAAACTACAAACTCCTGGAAAGAAGGAAATTTTCACTGGGGCTGTTTTTCCTTAACATACCAATCTCTGAAGTGAAGATATTTCATTATTTTTTGTTGAGTGACCTGTTTATGCATAAAGGAGAGAGACCAAGGCAGAACCCACAATAGGTTCAATACTTTCTGCAGCAACTCAAGTATGTTACCATGTTTGTGATCCAGTTTCCTAAAATGTAATCCACTGGAGAAACCTCAGTGTAACTTCAAACCCAGACTCATTATTCTTGCCCTCTATACACTTCCTTGTTTCTTTAAAGTGATTTGCTTTCAAATTATGAGCTATGAATTAATAGTACAGTGGATCATCCACATGGAATGTTATCTAAGTAATTCTTAGTTCAATATTTAAAAACACATACATTGTAGCTAAGATGGGAACAAATGCTTGTCATACACAGAAGAAATTAAGTCAGACGGGATGAAAATAAAAATGGCTAAGATTAGAGCTGAGGGGATAAATATATCTTGACAAAGTGCTAAAAGAAATTGCACTGTGATGGGTTGATCTTGGCTGGATGCCAGGTGCCTACCAAGGTGCTTTTTTACTCCCTATTTCTTATCTGGACAGAGAGAGAAAATAAAATGGAAAACCATTCATAGGCTGAAATAAGGCAGTTTGCTAAAGCAAAGGTGAAAGGTTGTGCATGCACAAGCATGAGAAATAAAAAATTTATTCTGTCCTTCCCATCTGCAAGCGATGTTCTGCCACTTCCTGGGAAGCAGGGCTTCAGCAAAGAGAGCACTTGCTCTGAAAGGCAAACAGTGTAAATAAATTTCCCCTTTCCTCCTCTTTTTCTTAGATTTATATCTGAGCTGACATCACATGATATGGAATATCCCTTTGGTCAGTTTGGGTCAGCTGGCCTGGTTATGTCCCCTCCCAGGATTTTGCTCACTCCCTGGGATGGGGGGAATGTTGAGAGACAGCGCTGCTGCTGTGCCAGTCCCGCCCAGCAGTACCCAAAACACTGCTGTGCTACCAACACCTTTCCAGCTACCAATGCACTGCACAGCACTGTGAGGGCTGCCATGGGAAAAATCAAATTAATCTCAGCTAGAGCAAATACAACCACATATGATACTGACAAGTCAAAATAATATTTAAAATAAAATAGTTTTCTGGAAGGAAAAGAGGCAACAAGCTCAGCAGTGGAATAATGACTTACAACCCTAACAGTGGAGTAAATACATGAGCAGTTTTATTCCAGACTCATCATGAAGCCTGTTTTATAAGTACTTGAGATGGACGTACATAGTCTCTTGAAGTGGGAATTAAAACAATACAGAGGAAAATAGAAATCCTTTAACAAGGGAATTTGGCTTAATTCTGCTCATTTAACAATGAAAATTTACATTTACTTAAATTAAAAATGGTTGTCAGAAAATTTCTCCAAGCTAGAAAAGAAAAAGAGGGAGGTAAATGGAAAATGCCTGTAAAAGACAATGTTATTTTAGAATTCTTCCTGTGGCCTTGGTCCTATTGATGTTAATTTTTTTCAATGGGACTCTAAGGTTATATTTCTTACACTGCATGTATGTTGAGGCTCAAAATTAAATGTGTTCATTTCCTGATATTTTGATATAAAATGAATTTTACATTAAAAAAGAAACAAGCTAACAAAACTCCATCTTGTGAAAGAACAACAAATCAATAGGGCACTACTATATAGAAAAGTGGATAGAGGTTTTGTCTGATCATATTTTCAAAAAATTAAGATGCTATGAAGATGAAGGAGAAGGAGCCTACTGGAGAAAAAAATAACCGAGAAAGAGACGTATTCGACATTGACTGGAAATGCTGAAGAACCTCTTAACCAAAAATAAATAAATAGCTTCTATTATTGAGATTAAACAAAGATATTTGAGATAGTACCCTCACAATCTGCAGATTCCTTTGTGTACAACTATATTTGCTACTCTATTTCTCTTGTAAAGCATTCAGTGACTATAATTAAGAGAATCAATAACACTTATCTGTTTATCTTTGGACAGGATAAGATCTTAAAATTAAGATCTTAGAAGTACTTGGATTAGACTTTAAAAAAATAATTGCATTCATCTTTTTTTCATAGGATCATAGAATCATGGAACACCTGCTAGGAAGGAATCTCTAGGTTCATCTGCTCCAACCTGTCTTGGCAAAAACATGGTCTAGACAAAAGGGTCCAGACTCATGTCCTGCAAAATCCTAGTCCAATGTTGGGAAATCCACTTCTTCCCTGGGATGATTATTCCAATGGCTGATGGATCCTATTGTGTAAACGTTTTCTTTTGTGTCCTGTTAGAATCTCCCTCAGCACAACTCCTACCCATTACCTCCTGTTTTTTCCATGTGACTCTTTGTAGAAAGGAGTCCCCATTTTTTCTGTACCTTTCTCTTCCACCTTTCAAGTACTGGAACAAGGTCTCCCCTAAGCCTCCATTTCTCAAGACTCAAGAACAAGCTCTCTCAGCCTTTCTTCATGTGTCAGGCTTCCCAGTTCTTTGAACATCTCTGTGGCCCTTCTCTAGACCCTCTCCAGTCTGTCCACATCCTTTATCGTTCTGTGGGGAGCAAAAGAGAAGACAGTACTCCAGATGTGACCTGACAAGTGTTAAATAGAGTGAAATAATCTTTTATCTCTGCTGGTGGTACCGACATTGATGCACCCCAGCAACCTATTGCCTTTCTTTGCTGCAGCAGCTCACTGTCCACCCATATGGAGCTTGCTGTCCTTCAGATGCATTTCCACAAAACTTCTCTCCAATGAGGTAGATCACTACCTGTGCTTCACTCCTGGACTATGTTATCCTATGTGAAATGTGGGGTGCCCCTGCCCAGGGAAGGCAAAGATTTGGTTCCAGATAAGTATTGTTAAAGTGAGAGGCGTGGCTTTGAGTCCCGGGAAGAGTGGACCCCACCCCTCTGCCTTGGGGGAGGTATCTTCTAAGCCCAGGAAAGGTAAAATTCCACCCTTTCTCTATAAATCACATCATGCTGCCCCTGTTTGTGGTTCTCTGCCTCTGGATTAAGCCAAGTTTGTTCCTGTATTTGTCATGCCCCAATAAATGGATTTTTGATCTTAAACAAGCAGAGACTCGTCTCCTTCTGTCTCATGCCAGACACCAGACCTCCCTGGACTTGATCCTGCTGCCGCAGAGCCTCACAGTGAAAGACCTTAAATTTATCCCTGTTCTTCAGAAGGCCCACTCTTCCAACCCTTCCAGGTCTTTCTACAGGTTTACTCTCCCTTCTGAAGTGTCCACTTCCCTATTCAATTTGTCAGCAACTTTCATCAGGGTACTTGATCCTAGCCAAAATGAACAGATTAAACACTTTGTGGCTCAGTATTCATCACTGGGGGACAGCATTTGTGACAGGCTGACAGTTTGAAAAGGAGGTGTTTTCCAGCACCCTGTGAGTGTGTCTGGTCAGTTCTCTGCCCATAGCACAGACCATTAGACTACAGTGCATCAATTTCTTTAGGAAAAGGCAGTGAGAAACTGCATTGAAGGCCTTAAAGAAATCCATGTAGGCAATGCCCAGTGCTTGTTCTACATCAGCCAAGCAACTTTCTTTGTCATAGAAAGCAATCATATTTGTCAAGTGTGATTCACACTTGGTGAATCTGTTGGCTTTTCCCAAACACATGCATTATCCGACATGTGGCAGCCTGCAGGAGGTTTCATTATGTAACTTCTTCATGTCCTGAAGTAAGACCATATATTATAAAGACTTTATATTTTTCCTCATATACTATGCTACTTTAACCTAACATATCTTGAAATAAATGAAATAATGCAGTGTAACCCAAAATGTAGTCAAGAATTAAATTCTGGAATCTCTTTCGTTTAGCCATTAGTAAAATAATTTTTCAGGCCACATTTTTCTCTTGACAACAGAGGCTCCTGGTATTCATTTTCTGTGTTCCTATTATTCAGTTTCTGTGTACGTTCTGTAACTGAGGAGTTACTAATGATGTCCTTTTATATGTAAGAAACTCTATTAAAGATTTACTGAGGTTATTAAGGATCATGTTAAATAATGCCATAGGAATTAAAAAAATCACCAAGCACTCAGAAGACACATACACACACACATACAAATTTGAAAATCGAATTAAGCTACTTTCTACCTATTTATTTAAACAAAAAGAAGGCAGTTTAATAAAGCATGGTTTTCCTGAATAAGACAAGTAGCTGGGGTTAAAATAGGATTAGTTTCTTAACTGCTGAGGTTTTGCACCTAAAAACCAAACAAAACATGATTAATATATTTATGATTAAAAAAAAACAAATGTGCACTACATGTTATCAGGGCAGTGCATTATTTAGTAATGCACAATAGAATAATCACTGAGTAATGGTTCCAAACATGTTTTCCTTCTGACTTCTTCACATGTATACACAACAGAAAAATTAATTTTATTTAATGTATGTCTTTACCTGTATTTTGAAGAACATTTTTTTCAGCATTAGTTTGTCTTAAGGGGTTTCCAGCTACCAGTATCGTAGTCCTTATGCCATTTTTTTTCAGCCAAGATAGCACAACTGTTTGCAAGTCTGGACTGTGAGATTGAGAAATTGATCCAGAGTAAAAATAAGCCATTTTTCTTATTTTTAACAAAGGGAAATTAAGATAAGGAGCATCACAAATGTAGAACCTGCCTGAGAGAGCACAGGTGCTGAAAGGAGTGTTTATTAAACTGAGCCTTCCATGTCTTATTCTGCCAGATATGTGCAAAAGCTTGAATTTAGAGGTAATTCAATCATGAGTGCTTACTGACTGCAGTAAGGCTACATCATATCCTTTTCCTTTTTCCCCTTTCTGGCTATTACCAGGGCATGAAGGAGGGCCTTAAAACAAATTTGGGGGTATCTATTTAAAAATATATATTTAGTACAAATTGTATTTGAGCTGGAAAGCACTGTGATTCATAGAACATCATGAAAACTTCTCTAAACAGAAGCAGAGACAGAAATCCCACAAAACTGTAGATATTATGATAAAAATGCTGTCTCAGGGTAGTGTACACCAAACAGAACCTGACTATATTTTCAATGTATCTGTTTCTCTGTTTTTCCAGAGCTACAAATAGGTCTTGAAATTATGTCTTACATATTCTGAAGATTTTGACACAGCATCTTCCTACTCTCAAGAAGTCTAATTATAACTCATAGGGTATGAAGTTGAGCCTCAAAAATCCCTGAAGCAAAGCTGTGTGTCAGCCTCCCTTAGTGCTAAATACATTCCAGGCTGTGGTGATGTAACAAAGCTAGGTCTAATACAAGTGCAGACTTCAACTTTTGGTAGTCTTTTAGCATATAAGTGCTCCAAAAAAACCACGATAGCATTTCAAAGGTAGCATTTTTATGTGTTTTCTACTACATGGACACACCACTTGCAGCTGCACTCCACTGTCTCAAATAATCAGGAAAGGAATTTTGCTGTTTTGTAACAGGTAGACTTGGTGATTAAAAATACCTATTGCCTGAAATCTAATTTAACACAAAGTAACATGCTGTTCTCATGGCATATTTTCAGCATGGGATGCTAAACAAACATATTGCAGTAGTTTACTTGAAACTAAATGAAAGATCTCAAAGACAGCATTTTCAGTAAATACATATCAATAAATAATGATTAGTAATCACAATTAAAAAATTAAAAATCCAGCAGAAGTGTATATATAAATGAAATTTTCAAGCCTTATTGTTTTTAATTTCTCAGAAACTTGATTTCAAAATATTTTGTGGAGGATTAAATTATAATCGGTCTTATCCATAAACAAAGAAATATTTAATAATAATATTTAATAAAATAAAAATTTTTACCTTGGTGACTGATCAGTGTGACTGTTTGTCAAAATCACATATTATTATATTATAATTACAGTTTATCAAAGTAACATCTGAAACACTTTTTCTGAGTAAAATATATATTGGTGTTAAAAAATTAAAATAATTCTGAGACTACATATGATATAGGGAAAATAATGTATCTTATTCAAATAATATGCATAAAATATATTCTTTTTATTCCATCAATTTTTAAAATTAATTTCATAATTTTTTTTAGAAATCAAGTCATATATGCCCTGATAACAGTTTTGTTACTTCTAGTATTATTTATTCCCATAAACTGAGTTTTAATGTTGAAGAAAGAGATGAAAACACTTGAATTTTCATGCACTTAAAAGAAATTCCCTCTGAAGAAACAGTCTGTGCTCAGGGTCCCACATGATGCCAGCGAAGCCTAGCAGGGAGAGCAGCACCAGTCCCAAAGGCAGTCCAAGTGCCTCCTTGAGGCTCCCTCTATGCCAGTCAGTATTGGAATTTAATCTGCATTGACTTTAGCATCTGGATTAGTGTCCTGACAACGCCTTACCATGCCAGGCAGCTCTCCTGACTGATGTGACTTTAGGTTGAACCGGGGTATAGAACTATCCACTGGCCCTGGAATAGTTGCCAGATGGCACGGTTCATCACCAGAGCCCAGGCCAGCTCAATGGCACACACCGGCACTGTGCCAGCTGTGGGGAGCTGCCTCGGTATTAGATTCACCAGAGGCAGAACCCTCAGGGCTGCTCACTCTAGGATGCAGGATGGGTGCATCGGATGAAGGAGAAAGGAGGAAGCTCTCTGTATGAGGCTCCAGCAATGAAAAGTTTATTGATGCTGAAGAGATGAGGCATCGAAGAGCCCTGAGCACCTCTGTGCATGGGATTAAATACGTGGAGATTTCAGGGGGTGGGTACAAAGATTAACCAATCAGGAACATACAGGGGAGGAGCAAAAGGCAGGGTTTACAATCCATAAATCGAAGAGCCCACACAGGGGGAGGGAACAGTTTAATTTAAACACACCAATGGGGCATCAAAAAACAGGGAATTGATAGGGAAGTTTCCAGAACAAGGGGTAGATACAAGGTGGGATTGACAATCCACTGGTGGAGGAGACAGGGAACTTTCTGGGTAAAGGGGCAGGGTTTACAATGATGGATAGGGAAGGCACTGGAATAAGGGATTGGGTAACAATGATAGGCATCATAGGGGAGGATACAACTTAAACAATCTTCAGGGAAAACATGGGAGAATATAGGAATAAACCATAAAACTATGAACAACAAATTGTTAAAATAAACACATGCCGCAACAACCGGAGAACATCTGTAAGACACTTCTGGAACTGCCCTCCCTTAGAGCCGCTTATCCTGAGCCTCCCTGCACAGCCGGAGACTGTGTGGACAATCTGCATAAATGAGTCAGTCCCACCCCCCCTCCCTCCCTCCCAGAGATCGACACCAGTGCTGGTTTGTCAGTGCTTTCATGCTTCCATTGGTTTTTCCAGTATGTATACATTCCTATTTTGTTACGTAGGAGAAAGTTATTATTCATTATTTAATAATTAAATCATGTCTTATAAATGGAAACATTTTTTGGAACTTAAAAGCCTTTAAAATATTTTAATACTCAGTATTATTTTTTGTCTTATTTTATATTCTGCTCTGTTGAGTATATTTCTGTATTGCTTTGTGACATGTTTCTTTTCAAATCTCTATGTAATTGTAGTTCACAATCTACCATAGAATACCATTGGAAAATATATCTGTGTACATGAAGTGGAAATCCATATTGGAAACTCTAATGTGTCATTTCCATTCTAAGAGATTTTCCAAAAGAAACATGACACTAAACAAAATACATTATCCATGGTGTCCAAGACCCAGCTGCAAATAATGCCAAAGTTTATGAATCTACTGTGCCTTTAAACTGATTTTTTTTCTAAAATCAATTTGGCATTATGAATTAAAGCCTCCATATGAGCTTTCAAAAATTCATATTTTTAATTTTATTATTTTTCAGCATCTATTTTTGTGCTATCCAAGTAAATACTTTTAAAGACTGTAAAACAACTGTAAAGTAAAAGACTGTAAAGTATGAGGAAGGTGGTTAGGAATTATCTTTTTCTTCCTTTTTTTCCATTGAAACACCAAGGAGTGACCCTACTGTTCTTTTTAACTACGTGAAAAGAGATTGAAGCAAAGTGGAGGTTGGTCTCTTCTCTCAGACAGCCAGAGAGAGGACATGGCCCCAAGCTCTGCCAGGGGAGGTTTAGGCTGGTCATTAGGAGAAATTTCATCACAGAGGGGCTTGTTAAATATTGGAAAGGGCTGACCAGGGAGCTGGAGGAGTCACCATCCCTGAGGGTGTTCAAGATGTGACTGGATGTGGCACTCAGTGGCATGGTCTAGCTGACAAGGTGGTGATTAGTCAAAGATTGGATCCGATGATCCCAAAGGTCTTTTCTAACCTAAATGATTCTGTGATTCCGTGACTACAAATAGATTTCACAGAATGTACTCCTTATCCAACATATTTCATTTTCAACAATTTTTAAAATTTTTATCATTTCAATTGATTTAATGTGCAATATAGAATTTAATGACTTGTTTCAACAGTATTCACTAAAAATTCAAGATATATTGATTAGTAATGATTGTTACAAAAGTATATTGTATTTTGGTCTCTTTTACTTATGACTTAAAAATAAAAAATTTTTACCTCTTTATACACTTTTTCATAAAAAGGAGAAGACAATTTTAACAAAATTTAAATCTGTTCAATCCTTTGATATTATAAGCCAGAGGCTTGGAGCAGGCTACAGCAAGATACACTGGACAGGATGAGCACTTATATTTAATTGCTTTTGTCATGTTTCTACAGAGCAATTAATTTAATTTGGAAATATTATATTCACAGAGAATTGTATAGTCAAATCTATTTCTGACTTATTTAATTGCCTAAGTAAGACAGTTAGAAGGTTTGAAATTCCTGTTCCTCAATTGTATTGTAAAGGAAAACGTTATTTTAATAAATATATGATTTCTTTTGTGAATAATCACTCAGATTAATAGTACTTCATCATATATTATATTCTGTCCATGTTTCTTATTGTATATATGAATAGGGACTGAATGTCATTATTTGGACCCTAGTCCATAATATATGTCACATTCAGTGAATGGTAAATCCACCTGTATAATTTCAAACATCAAAAGGAGTAAAATACAATATTTATTTCCCTCAGAATATGTTTTTAGTAGACTATGTGTTAAGAAGTGAATTCTAAAGCTAATATTGGGAAAAACTATTTATGTTTGAATTTATCCTTATTTTTGTTTCTTTCATGTTTATTAAAACAGGGAAAAGAGGGAAATCCTATTATGACATTTCTTTTATTTCAATTATGTTTTTGAAAAGTGAGGGGTTGTAGATTAATGTATTTTATACTTATTTGGTATGTGCTGTCTAGATTGAGTTCAAGCAATAATCAGAAAAGCCAAATCCAAAATTAGGCTGCATTGGCACTACTTGGCCACTCTTAAATGTTTGATTAATGCTAGAACATGTTAAGATGACAGGCATTTCTAAGGGACTCCCCAAAGAGTGAGGCATTTTAATGAAATATTTTTCATTTTGATTTAACTCAGAATCAAGTTGTGATTTCACAAGAAAGTGTGGGGTGGTCTCCTTCACTGTAAGGAACTTAACATTTACAATTAAAGCAGAACAGATCTCATCCTGGTGAAGGTGTCATATTACAGGTCAATGTCAGGTGCATAGTTTTACAATGACTAATTGATATATATTATATGTATAATATGAAATTATGTATAATAATGAAATTATGTCTGAGTCTAATATCCCCACAAATACCAGGGATGGAATGAAAAGCATAGCTAACTACAGCTGAATGTAAAGGATATTGCACATTTGAGTGTCATTATTAGGAGTTATTTGATCTATACATCATTATGATATGTTCCCTACAAATTAAGAAATACATTTTTAACTGCTCAAAGTTGAACATTTTATTTTCATCTTGGACCATCCCATGCATCAAGAGTTCATCTTCTCTTCATAATTAAGTCACTAAAACAAAACCCAATTAATTTTTCCTTCCCACAATTAGATAAAATTTTATTTTATTAGTGCAACAAATGCACCTTTAAAGGCATTGATTAATCCTTTTGACCAAATCAGGGTTACACTGACCTTCAGATAGGTTTTTCCAAGATTTTATCAATTCTTATAATCTTTAATTATTTAGTGACTAAAGGTTTTGATCAAATATTTTTTCCCATTTGCACACAAGTTAGTCAATGCCTGTCTTGGTGACCTTTAATATGTTTGGAAACTGAAAAGAAGTTATAAGTACGGATAATGTGAAATTTTTTCAAGGACCCTCAAGATCCAGGTCACCCAGAGAAAAACCTTTTATGCTGAAATATAAATAAATAGAGAAGATATGCAGAAGTAATGATTACTTCTGCATTTGCTGTGCTGTAAGACTCTGCCTTTCAACACAAAGAGAAAAAAAGGTTTACTAAACTCTTACTGACGCCTTTTTTGCTGTAGTATATGGAAAATATTATTCTTTCATGATACACATTGTTACACTAAGGACACTAAGTTATTCTACACAAGTAGAATAACTCCTAAATTGTCTAATATCAAGGTTATAAATTTTTTAAGACACATTTTGGAAGTAATTGTAATTTCATAGTTATAAAATAATTTAAGCTGGAAAAGACTTCTAGAATAATTGAGTGCAATCTTTAACCTACCACTTCAAAGTTCAGGACTAAGCCACATCTACAGTTCTTTTAAATACCTCCAGGAATGGTAACTCAATCTCTTCATTACGTAGCCTGTTCCAGTGCTTGACAAACTTTCCTGTGGTGAATTTTTTTCTAATATCCAATCTAAACCCTTGCTGGCATGACTTAGAGGCCATTTCCTCTTGCCCTGTAACTCATTACTTGGGAGAAGAGGCTGACCCCTGCCCGTCCACACCTCTTTTCAGGTAGTTGTAGAGAGCAAAAAGGTCTCCCCTGAGCTTCCTGTTCCTCAGGTTGAACAATCCCATTTCCTCAGCCAGTCCTCATAAGAGCTGTTATTAAGGCTGTTCACAGTCCCACTGCCCTTCTCTGGACACACTCCAGTGCCTCAGTTCCTGACAGGAGTGACCCAGAACTGGACACACACTCGAGGTAAGAGCTCAGTACAGGCGGATGATCATTGCCCTGGTCCTTCTGGCCACACTGTTGCTGACACAGGCCAGGCAAGGTACCATTGGCCTTCTTGGCCACGTGGGCACATGCTGGCTCATGTCCAGCCAGCTGTCAAACAGCACTCCCATACAGCTTTCCAGCTACTCTCTCCCAAGGCTGTAGCGTTGCCAGCAGTTGTTCTGACCTAGGTCCAGGATCCAGCACTTCAGCTTAAACTCATCAAACTTGATATGGCTTACCTTTTGGTCTTGGTTTACCCCCCATCTTGAGATCCCTCTGCAGAGTTTTCCTACACTCATGCAGATCAACATTCCCACCCAAACTTGTGTCATCTGCAAATTGGCTGAGGGTGCATTTGATCCCCTCATTCAGATCGTTGATAGAGATATTAAACAGGGCTGGCCCCAGAACTGAGTCCTGAGGAACACGATCTGGATGTAACTCCACTCACCCCTACTCTGGGCCCAGCCATCCAGCCAGTTTTTTTACTCAGTGAACAGTGCATCCCATCCAAGCCATGAGCAGACAATTTCTCCAGGAAAACGCTATGGGAAACAGTGTCAAAGGCTTTATTAAAGTCCAGGTAGAGTGGGCAGGTAATCAGACAGTCCACAAAAGATTTAGGTTCTTAACTGTAACGTGAAGGTGTTCCAGATATACAACACAAATCCCTCCTACTACAACCAGCTATTTTTGTTTTGCATTTGGTGGCAGCATTGACAAGAAATGATTGTTCTCCTTGCAACGACTGCTGTATTGGAAGACCGTTAACATATGATACCAAGGTTCTCTTTTCAAGACTAAATAAGAAAGGCTTTTAATATTTTTCATTCGTTCTTTGAGAGTGGTCATATTTTCCACATCTATTAACCTTTTGTTGCTTTTATCGCATCGCCTCCTTTCCTTAGGACTTAAGACTGCATTCAGTAATCCTCTTAAGGCTCTGCAAATGCTGACTAGAGTTAAATAGTTACTCCATATGTCTCAGGACTTATATATTTTAAATCATCCTTTTTCTGCTGGTTTTGCAATATTAGCTAATGCAACTCATTGTATAATCCTTAGGCCTTTTTCTGCAGTGTATCTGCCTAGCAAGCCATTCTGCATTTTACATTTTCCTTCCTAGGCAGTTTGCATGTCTTTGTTATATCTTATTTTATTGCTTTGTACCATTTCTCCAGTTTATCAAAATCATATTGAATATAATTCTACCTTCCAGAATTTCTATAACTTTCCTGGTAAGTTTTATCAACAAATACTGGCCCTTCAATTGTAATAAAAATATTACATAATGTTGCACTCCAGTTATTTCTTTCAGACTGTCAGTGTAGAGATGTGCAGATGTTTCTGCTAAGTGATTCAACTGATTTTACTGTAATTTCAAATGAGAACATATTACCATACTTCTGACAGTGTCATATAGAATTGCCACATGTCAGCAAAAAAAGTATGTAAATACTTTCCTGTTGCTCGCTTAATTGCACTGCCATGGAATGGTATCAGGCTGGCCTGTTGTGATTTGCAGCTCTGTTGTGATTTCAGTTAACTCTCTTGTGGTTACTTTTAATCAACTTCAGATTTTCTAGGTGCTCAGAGAGAAAAATCACTGGTTAATAATTTATTGACTTAGCATTCTTAGTGTGAGCTAGGGATGATACATAATACCCTTTTTCCTTTCAGTTTACTAGTTGTATTTTTCCATTAGATGTCCCCGCAGCCTTTATCTGTTCTGAAAAGTTCTCAAAGGTGACAGTTAATGGTTCAAAAAAGATTTTAGATCATAAATACTTTAGGGAAAAATGTTGTTAAGTTGTGGTGATCTATGAACTTTTCTGTCTGTTACCCAATTCTGGCTTATAGTTCTACCACGTAGTTGCTTATGTTAATTATTTTAAGCTTCTGGTCACAATTAACCTCTTTGGTGAAGAAATAAGAAAAAATATAGTGAAGATTTTGCACTTTGTTATGTCATCTGTTATCTGGTCCTCATTTCTTGTAAATAATAGAAATTTATTTCTTTCATCTTTTCCTTATTTTAATGAATTTGAGGAACTTTTTCACATTTCTTTTTACCCAAGTTTCATATGCGGTGTGTTCATGCATGATTTCTTCTTTATTGTTAGAGCGCCATAATACTTAATACACATACAGGAACATAGCCTTTTCTGCTTCTTACTCCACACTAGTAGTGAGGCTGGGAATACACAAGAGATTAAAGGGGACACAGCTGGGACAGCTGATCCAAGCTGACTCAAGGGATATTTTCTACATCATATATTCTCATCATATAAAGCTGGGGAAAGAAGAAAGAAGCAGGGTGGTGACATTCAGAGTGATGTTTTTGTCTTCCCAACTCACCCTTCTGTGTGATAAAACCAGGTTGTCCTGGAGATTTCTGAACATTTGCCTGCCCATGGAAAGAAGTGAATTCCTTTCATTGTCTTCCTTGTCTGCACAGCTTTTGTTTTCTCGATAGCCTCAGCCCATGACTTTTCTCACTTTTCTAACTCTCTCTCCTGATTCCACTGCAGGGGAGAGTCAAAGCCCCTGAAACCAGTTTAGTTGCCAGAAAGGGTTAAATCACAGCAGCCCTTGGAGCAGAGAAATGCTGTGCATAGGGTCCCAGTCACACCCTAGAATTGAGGCAGCCATGGAGGATTGACCATGGTTGGATGTCAAGTGTGCCATAAAGTCACTCTATTACTGATCTCCTCAACTGGAAAGGGAAGAGAAAATATAAAAAAGGCTTGTAGGTTGAGGTATGGACAGGGAGAGATCACCCTCTCAATTACTGTCACAGGAAAAAGAGGCTCAACTCAGGTAAATTAATTTATTGCCAGTCAAAACCAGAGTAGAGTAATGAGAAATAAAACCAAATGTTTAAAGCATCTTCCCCCGCCCCTCCCTTCTTCCTAATCTCAACTTCATTCCTGGTTTCTCTACCTCCTCCCCAACAAGCAGTGCTCAGGGAATGAAGGTTAGTTCAACACATGTTGCCTCTGCCTCTCCTTCCTCAACAGGGGGAGGATTCCTCATACTCTTCCCTGGCTCCAGCAGGATGTCCTTCACACAAAAGACAGTCCTCCACCAACTTCTTCCACCTGAATCCTTCCCACAGGCTACAGTTCTTCATAAGCTCCTCCAGTGTGGGTCCCTTCCATGGGGTACAGTACTTTAGGAATTGACTGCTCTGGCATGGATCCTCCATGGGTTCACAAGTCCTGCCAGCAAACCTTCTCCATTGTGGGCTCATTTCTCCAAAAGTCCACAGGTCCTGCCAAGAACCTGGTCCATTGTGTGCTTCCCACAGGCTCACAACTTCCTTTGGGCATCCATGGGCTGTGGGTGGATCTCTGCTCCACTATGGATCTCTGTGGGCTGCAGGGACACAACTGCCTCACCATGGTCTTCACCATGGGTTGCAGGAGAATCTCTGCTCCAGAGTCTGAAGCATCTCTCCCCTTCTTCAGTGACCTGGGTGTCTGCAGAGTTCTTGCTGTCGCATCTTCCTCATGTCACTGCTGTTCCACTGCAGTTTTTTTCCTCTACTTAGATATGTTATCCCAGAGGTCTTGGTCAGCAGTGGGCCCATCTTGGAGCTGGCTGGAATGAGCTCTGTTGAACACGGGGGGAGCTTCTGGCAGCATCTCACAGCAGCCAGCCCTGTAGGCCCCCCACTACCAAACCTTGACATTCAAACCCAATACAGCAGCAGAGCCATGTTAGTGCAGCTCTCCACCTGTCTAATTAGGTTGCCTCTCAGTGGGATATGGATTCATAGTTTGTCAGTGTCTCTGTATGAAGCTATATTTCACAAAACTTTTTTAAATTTATTAACAGAAATTTATTCACAGCTAATTAACTTTAGTCAGAGCTCATCTCTGAAAGCAGTGCCTCTGAGTAACACATCCTGAACATATTCAAAAATAATCAGTTAGAGCCCTAAAAAACTTAATGCATATGATAAATATTATCTTTATTATTACTTTCAGACATGTTTTACTGCATGGAATTTTCAGATGATCCTTTTTTTTCTTTTGAACACTATAAACATCAGGATCAGTACTAGTGTCCCACAAAATTAGTCAGCTTTCCTTTAACTTTTCTGTTCAGACCAACACTTTTCCTGTTTGATTACTTTAATACATAAGTTCTCTCTTTTTTTGTGAAAAGTGTTAGATAGGCATACATTCAACAAGCTAGTTTAAACCATTCAGACACTGCCTTAAGAAGGCATGTTGAACAGGTCCAGTTTTTGGGAAGACTCACTGAGAAGTAGCACACCTCTTGTCCCCCAAAAATATGTTGATAAAAAGGGAATTTGCAGTTTTATATACTACAAACATGGAAATTGCTTCACGTGATCAGCTCAAAAACCCTTTTGAGATGGTGATATACAAAACTTTATTTATTTACCCTGATGCTACTGGCAAACAAAGTATACATATAAAGTCCAGCTCCACAGCAATCATAAATTTGCCCCCAGTGGCTCCAAGAGAATTAAATGTATTGTTGACAGTTGCAATATCGCCCTAGTAAGAATAAAATCAGTCGGACTTTGCATTGATTAACCATGTCTTTTAAGGAAACATGGACAGTTAACATTTACCACTATAATACAGCTCTGCTCTGTAAAACACAGTACCCAAGAGTTAATACAAATATGAAAGAATAAAGTTTTCCCTCCTAAAATCTAATAACCCCAGGGCTTTGGTGCACCCATCATCTGTGTTTTCATTGTATCTTTATCCTTGTCAAACTGCAAACAGCATCAGAATGCTATACATATATATGATGGATTATTGCTATTATGCTCATGAGAATGGCAGGCATGAAGTATAAGAGCAGAGTTCAGCCAGCAAGTATGACATAAATTATGCATAAGTAGCTTTTAGTGTCGAGCACTTTGAAAAGTTCAGTAAGTGCATGTAACAGAAGTTAATCACCCTATGTCACCACAGGACTGTTTCTTTTGAGAGTGTGTAAGGTATTTTCAACATGCTTAAAAAGTGTATGAAAGTAACTCAATTATGTAAGCAAAACATTTCTGTGGATGTAGAAGGAGAAGGTTGGCAGGATCACTGTGAGGCCTGAGAACCTGATTACAACTGAAATCCGATTTAAGATCTAAACTAAGATTTTATGACTGGAACTAATGGGGTTCAAGTGTTTTGAGTATCAGCCCCAGAGATTTTCTATACTGTTACTGTTAGATTGCACAGAGATCCTCAGCATGCTTTCCCCTCAGCTTGAATTTTGAGGATGTGCAACTTGGGACAAGGCACAGAACCAGGTTTTTTTACCCTCTTTCAATCACTGTATCACTCATGTTACATTTGTACATGCTTCAGAATCTGCAGGCTGCTGTTAAGGTAGGAAGTGACAGGTTTGGTACAGCAAAGATGATGAGATCTGACCGCTCCCTTCTTTAGTTGTACCAACTCCTTTAGTGTTTGGCAGACATTATACATTAAATAATTATAATCAAACATTTTCCCAAGGTATTCAAAAGCATTCAGGAAAATGAAGGGAGTATGGGTTCATTAATTGTTGAAAAATGAACAGAATTGCATTACCTTTTTTTATGGTTTATTTGCCTTTTCTTATTTTATTTTAATATAATATTTGATAACATTTTATTGTTGTTAACTCTTTAGTATATAAGCAGGTGGGCTGGCTGAAGTAACAGCATATAAATAAGATATCCTTCCTTGCAAGCTTGCAATGATGCTTGAAGGTGAAAGAATTTCCTTTTGCTCTAACATACACAGAGGCACAGGCATGCCAGCACACACACACACACACACAGATCCCAGTGGGATTAAAAGCACTGTATCTGGTGGAAAATCAGGAATCACAGAGGAAAGTAATTTCTTGTTTGAAGATTTGAAAGAACCGTTCTAAGAGAAAAGGGAGGAGGCTTCTAACGTTAGGGATCTTGCCCTTTTCATGTTTTAAAAAGACTAAAGGAAAGTTCCTCTTTTATCAGCCTGAGGTAGAAAAGAAGTGGCTTTCCCAACTCTAAATATTTAAAGAAGCTCTCATAAAACTTGAAAAAGGTTTGAGCTGTTTCTTTGTGGGACTAAATTCCTAAGGGTATAAAAAGACATACATTGATATTTACCTCTTATGGTATTTTACTTCTTCTATAATAGATGCATCATGGGACGCTGGTATTATTTTCTATACTTCACAATAATTTGCTTTTATATACTTTCAAAGAATCTATACAGTGTAAATCCTAAATAGAAAGATTTTTAATATTCTTCTCTGTGGGAACACAGATATAAAACAATCAAAAGTGAAAAACTACTGAGATATATCCATGATATATGTTTACTGGTAGATTTCACTGCTGACCTGAGACAGCCAAGGTAAGGCTCATCATGTAGCAGAGCTCACACAGCATGCCAGGACACACGAGGGATTCCACTGGTGGATTTGAATCATTATAGAAATGGGGTGGAAATAGCTGAATTTGTGGGCTAGCTAATCTTTGAGCTGAAATCCATCAAACTAAACATCCCAGAGTTTAGCTTAAAGAAGTCTTCTTTAAAAACAAAAAAAATCACTGAGAAATGAATCAATTTGCAGTTCTTAAAAAGCATTTAAAAACAGTCTCATGTGACCATTTAAAAGTTCCCTTCTTAGAAAACAAGACAATTGCAGGACTAAAGATTATGATTTTCTGAATTTTTAAGCATATAATCTTTCCTGAGTTGCACAGATATTCTCTTCATGTGAATGTCAATTATTCTCAGAATAGTCAATATTTGTAAAATAAGAGAGTTTATTGCTGGAATACTGAGGAATATTCTCTCTTGCTCCTACATATTTTGTATAGCATTATTTATTTGCAGTACAAGGGTACCTAAAGGCATCAGAAAGTGTCAGACATCCATTGTACAAAGCAGTGCACAAATACATGGGAGGACACCAGTGATGTGCTGGTTCACAGGCCAGCTGACAGCCCCCAGTCCTTCAGGCACACATGACTATCAGCTCTGTCTGTGACACCCTTATATGCCTTGAGCAAGCGGTGAACTTTTAAGGCTGGCTCCTCAGCTGGCACAGCTGAGAAAATGGAAACAAAGCCATACTTTTATTCCCCTGACTTTAGAATCAGCCAGGGGCAATCTAATCCATACTGCAATTTACAGCAGCCCGGCTGCCCAAGAAGTTATTCTGGCAGCTGAGAAGCACCAGAGCCTAAGGTCATTCTCCACTTCTCCCAAAAGTGCCTGTATGTAAGGGCTAGAAAGTGAACAATATTAAGCACTGTTTTTGCTTTGCCAGCTGAAGTGTCTCAAAGCAGCTAGAACAGAACTGATGATTGTCCTGTTAATATTGTGGTTTCTCTTAGTTTCATTATTGGAAGCAAGTAGCCTTTGAGAAATAAAAGGATGCTTTATTTTAATCATTGATTTATTTTTCCTATATGTGTAAATGTCAGCCTGTGGTAATTCCACATATGGATATTTGGTTTTTTGTGAAATGCAAACAGATTGTTTCACTGGTTTTAAAAATCATACACTGCAGCCATTTTGTCTCATATTTACAAAACATTTTTATTGCTTACTCTTTTGTGACAATTTGGAAAATCTGTCTCATAACGGGGGTTGATTTCTGGTTCATGGCTGGGAACTCTTTAAGAGTGCTTGCATCAGGATACAGTTTACATTTTAAATGAGGAATTTATTTTTCCACTTTTTCAAATTACAATGTTATCAAAAAAGGCCAGAGAAATTTAAAGCAGAAATTCTTTCAGCTCCAAAAATATTCACTTGAAAAATGTTCAGAGGTAAAATAGGCTACCTTCTCAAATATTTAACCACCCACAATCCCTTGTAGAAGGAAGAGTACATTTTGAATCAAGGTGATGCAGGTAAGTAGTCAGTCACTATTTCAGGGGACTGGCAAAAAGCTCTCTCAATGGATACATTAGAATGAAGGAGCCTGAGGCCAAGCCCAGAGCAGAAGGCAGACAGTGGAAACAGATAATATCTCTTGTTCATCTGGTGAGTATACTCTCCAGAGGAACCCTACTCCACATGAGACAATTTAAGCTGAAAAGCCTGGAGAAACTTATAAGACAGAAGTTTTAAAAGTTTGTCTTAAATTTCCAGATTTGATTTACCAGCAGAAGCTAAGTATTGCTGGCTCATTAACCTTCATGGCATTAGCTGTCTTGGTGGCACAAATACAGATTTGGCTGGGACAGAGTTAAATTTTTTTATAGTATCTTGTACAGGGCTATGCTATGGGTTTGTGACTGTCCTGGTTGGAGAGAATGGGTGCAGCTCAGTGCTGATTACACAGGGTTGGTTTGGTTATTGCTGAACAGTGCTGACAGAGCCAAGAACTTCTCTGCTCCCTCCCCACCTGCTGGGGGAAGCTGGGGGTGCTCAATAAGCTGATCCCAACTGACCCAAGGGATATTGCATACCCTGTGGTATCATGCTCAGCACATACAGCTGGGGGGAGAAGGATGAAATGGGGATGTTTGGAGCGATGTCCTTTGTCTTCCCAAGTCACTCTTAGGCCTGATGGAACCCTGCTCTCCTGGAGATGGAAGAATACCACCTTTGCCATGAGTAGTGGTGAATTAATTCTTTGTTTTACTTTCCATACATTCAGTTTTGTTTTATTTATAAAACTGTCTTTTTCACAGCCCACGAGGGTTTTTTTTACTTTTATTCTTCTGATTGTTCCCATATCCCACTGAAGACTACTGAGCAAGAGGCTGTGTGGTGCTTAGCTGCCTACCAGGGTTAAACCACAACAGCACAAAAATGAAAAACTCTGGAAAAGACCAGGAATATGCTGCTGAAATGCTGTTTAAGTAAATGCCCCCCAGAGCTAGGTGGAAACTGAGCAGAATCCTTGCAGATAAAACTTAAAATTCAGTACCTAAATCTAGAGGTAGGCTTCCGAAGACAGAGATTTTAGACCACCTGAGGATCACATTGAAAGCTTAAAAACATCAGCTGGCCAACATCAGCTGGGCAACTGATACACACTGAAGTGAATTGGAAAGCCTTAAGATACAACTTCAGATATTCACTAGCAGTTACAAAGCAGAATACATTGTAAAAGGCCTTTGGCCACACTTTTTCTTTCTTTATCCCACCCATTTACTTTTCAAGTTAAATATCATGGTCATTCTAATTTGAAGAAGGAGGAATTATTTTCTGCAAAAATTTGTTACAGAAATACTCCTGGAATGTCATTAGGGTTTCTTCTGCAAGCTGGAGTTCATGTAGATTCTGTGCTTAGAGCAATTCTTTAAAACTGAATCTTTAAAGACTGTAATAATTAAGAAGTTCTCAAGGAGGAGGATGTGTGAGGAGTAGATGTAAGTTGTTGTTGCCTCGTTACCGAGTGAAAGTAAGAAAGTTAGAGATAATGCTCTGTTATGAGGCAAGGCAGAATATTGTCAATGCAAGTCTAGAAGCAAGGATGCCCGGATGTTGCCACAACATAACCATAACTTCAAGTCTGTGCTCTTCTTTTTTGCAAAAAGATTTGAATTAATCTATACAACTTAAAAATACTTCCATATAATATCTTTTCCCTTAGAATAAAAAAAAAATCAATTCCTGCCACCTATACTAGAAATTGCTAATAGAAAAAACAGTTTTGGTGACTCAAAAACTAAATGCAAAGGAACTCCAGAGCTCTTGCTGAAGACTAGAGACCCAGCTTTCCTGCATCCCAGAATTGTTTGATTGTCCTTTTAGTGAATGCCAGTGTATTTGACACAGATTATGTCAGAGGAACAGTGGGAAATTTACAATATTTCAGATTTAAAAACTTTCTTTTCTGCAAGGAAAATACTATTGAGTATTTCTAAATAGAAAATGAAACCATTGTAAAACTTCTCCTTTTCTTAAATATTCCCAGATTCTGTATGTTATTTCAAAAAAAGACTTACTTCATATCACTGGGGACAAATGCAGTAAATTATTCTAAATCCATGAAATACTTGTATCTGCCTATGTGGGTATAGAAATAGAAGGGCTACGGAAGTGTTCTTCCTATAACGAACCAAAAGGTGTTTTTTTCAGTTGCTTTCTACTCTGATGAAAATGGTGGAAGTGCTAGAAGGCATATCAGAATATCAATGCCTTCAGATTCCTGTTGTTTCCCATACAAAGTTATTAACCAGACAGAAAATCCCTATATTCATAGTCTAAAACACACACTTTACTCCTGTTCAGTTCTTGGCAGATCTGAGTAGGTTCTTGCATAATTTTCCAGGATGAATAAATTTCTGTGTTTACAGCTCTGGCTGCTGTCTGTTGTGCTCTAAGATAGCAGAACCTCTGTGCTACATCAGAAGATATTAATTAAAATGAAAAACACAAGCAAGCAGCCTCTACCAGCTTTTGAAATGGTACCCAATGATGATGGTGGTGATTTACCACCATTTAATTGTGAACTTAATCTTCCCTAGAATGTCTAATGATATCTAATACTAATGTAATACATTTTTTTTATCATAGCAAATTGAATACATTGTTAATATTTCTACTTGAGTGGTTTGGTTACAACATCCTTTATTGTACATTGTAAAACTAAAGGTGAGAAGTGTTTTATGGGGAGTAGAATGTGAACAAAGTCCAGACTCTGAGAAATACTTGAGAGTCTCACAGCAATGACGGCAGCCTCCAGAAATGTTTGGTGCCTGTCTTTCAGAGGCTTACTATAAATAACTTATCAATGCTTTTACTGCTCCTGAATATGGCTTCTGGGGCTAGAGCAAATGAATATATTAATCCAGGCTTGATATATTCTGGAAAATGCCATGTGTATAGGAGGAAGGATCATCTGCCCATGTTAAGATCTTGCACTACATGTTGAGGTACATAATACCTACCAGTCAGACAAAAGCAATCAGTCAGCTCAAATCAAGATGCAAACATGCTCCTCCTCTCTTACAGAAAGAAAGAATAAAAAAGAAATAAAAAATAGTTTAACTTTTCCTGTGTTATAATTCCATAAGACTAAAAAGCTGAATCTTGCCTTTGCTTCACAGTACATACAGTATGTGTCTACGTACAGAGGGGGAAACATTCTTTCCTTTGACACCCTGTTCCTAATTTATCCTTTGAAGAGGTTAATTTAAACATGTGTTAAGTGTATGAATGAGGGCAAAGAAAAACGAGTGAGACAGATTTCTATTTTATTTTTTAGTTCAATGCCTTGCTTTCCTGTCTGCCTCTATTAATATTGCAGGCACAGGTTTCCAAATTTATTCCAGATTTAATATTTATTTTTCAAAATTCTACCAGCTTATTGAAATTAAAGGAGAAAACAAAAAATTACCTCAGCATTGCTGCAACTAGGAGATAAGTTTTGCCTGATAATCAGAAGTGACCATCTTATTTTAATTAGGCTTTTCATTAATTCTGTGACAACTACATATTTAGTCTCTGTTTTTATTTATTATCTTCCCTTTAAGATACTACTTAGCTTTGTTATTAATCTGACCTTTTGTCTCTTAATATATCTTATTTTAAGCTTTAATTATTTGTAAAGAGTTTCTATCTTGATGAGAATTATATCTGCACAGTTTTTACCATGTATATTTGCAAAAAGTCTGTAGGTTTTAAACATAAAAAAAATCTTTTAACTTTTGTGGAAACTGCCAATATCAGACTTTTCTGACTTTGATGTGGAGAGTCAACAGTTCAAAAAGTAAATAAATTTAGTTTTCTCTTTAATGCAATTAAAACTTGCCCCTTAATAAAAGTTACAAAGATTTTTAAGTCTCTTATGAACTCTACATTAGAACACATCTTTGTTTAAAGATCCAAAGCAGTATGCAAAGGATTGATGAAGGTGAAGAGCTATAGCTGCATCTTCATTTGAAAGAAAAGTAAAACAATAAAGATCAAAAGATAAGGACAAGTTGGACCAGAGACTTCACTTGTTATCATAATACATAACCTACAAGTAAATTAAATGCTAAATATATTGAATTGGCATGTCAGAGGCCAGTTTTCTCATAAGAGCAAAAAGGAATGAGATGAATTGCATATTGAAGTTTACTTCCTTTCTTTGACATAGGAAAAAAATGCACATATATTGCAGGTCAAGGCAGAAAGCAAGATTTTTACTAAAACTATACAGATTGTCATATATATGTTTCCCCAATATGTCAGAACAATAATCACAGAGATCTGAAGTGATTTTTGTGTTTGCACTCATTGTTCCATTGTAATGAATGGAGTATATTCCAAGTAAAAAATTACATTTGGAGACACAGGGTATTAATGTATTTCTTCTTGAAACAAACTGAAATGCTCAAACTCATCTTGGCAGGGTCTAAGGAAAAATGAGAATTACAGATATGGATTGTTACTTATACAGTGCATGTGTCTGTACATATATGTACAATATCTTGGACTTCTCCTTACCAGTGGTGGTAATCATGTTGTCCCACCTCATGGGAATATTCAGAGGCAAACAAGAGGCAGTGAAAAATATTTTAAAGAAATGAAGTGACTGAAGCAACAGAAGGTACTTCACCCTGCTTTTATGAAATAACACTTCAGGTCTCTTTCACTGAAGAACATAAATCCAAAAGCATCATGAATACTGCTCAAGTCTCATGGAAAAGTACATTTTGTCAAACAAAGCTGGCAACTGTGTTGAGACAGCAATTTTAGACTTCTCTAAGCCTTTTGCAATTCTGTCACATGGCATTTTTAATTTTCTATAATGCAAGATTTTTAATCAAGAGGAAACACATTAAATGAATTAAAAAAGGTCTTATTGGCAGGTATCAATGAGTAGGGCTGTCCAAGTAAGGTCTCCTGAGAGAGATTCCTGGTCCAACACTATTCAGTACATTCTTAGAAACAATCTAGATGATGAAATCAAATCTTAACTGATTAAATTTGCATATGACACCAAGATTAATGGGATACTAAAAAAAAGGAGGGCAGTTTACTGTTAGAATTTAATCTAAATCACTTGGTCAGATTGTCAGAATCCAACAAAATGCAGGTACAGACCAATGCACTTTGTAACAAGATCTACAGGTTATACTATCAGCTAAGAATTCTTGTCCATAGAAAGCAGTAACTTATAAAATATTTGGAGGTCACCTTTTAAGGCTGCTTCACCCTAAGCTCTCAGAGCAATGTTGTGGCAGGCAGTGCTGGAATGATGTCTCGAGCAAAATTTAACAACTTTAATCTTAAAGAAAATATAATCATGATAACTAATGTAGGAATAGCTTTCAAAGGATGGTAAGGGAACAAATAAACAATTATGGCAAGATGAGGTAACTCTATATGTAAAAGTATATAGTTTCAGAATAAATTTACATTTTCTAAAATAGTTTCTTTATTAAAAAATACTTTATTTATTCAGTTACCATTATGATTTCTAGCAGCCTTTAGTAAATGCATCACTGGAAAATCCACTGGAATCAACCTTTTTTGCCTTTTTTCTCTTTTATGGCTAAAGATATCTTTTTACTCACAACAAGCAAAACTACATATCTGACATACAAAATATAGGATAGATGTGCAAATCTGTCTGTTTATGAGTGTGCATCTGTACGTATAGAGATATATTTTCATGCATGTTCATATGCCTATACATCCTACACATCTTGTTATTATTACTTTTTTTTACAAATGCAGTATTTCTATACATTTTTAAGTGAGAAAATATTTTATTTATATATTCTCGTACATAATCTGCAAATAGATATCTTTCTTTCTTTAAGTAAAATGTAGAGTCAAGAATTAATTTCAGAGAGAACCACAAGTGATGAATTAAAACTCCTGTGAACCTGCAAGTCCTGTTTTTCATGCAGTATGTAGACAATTAAAATTAACAAACTTTTTTATTAAACTTGCTCTTCTGACTTCACAGTAGTTCTGCAGTTTACCATCAATAATATAAATAAATTTGTTTCTTCAAAGTGAAATATCAGCAAAAAAACATACTGTTTTAAGATGAACATGAAAAAGCTCTGAGTTGTTCTGCTCCTTTTAGGACCTTTTTGATGATGGAAAAGAGCACATGTGGAACCTATATCCTTTCCAGCAGTTAGTCCTGTGAAGTGAATGTAGGATCTTGGAGATGCGACACGGGAAAGAGGGAAGGAGATGTTATTCACCCGATTTTATTGTGGTTATATCAGTATTTATATCAGAAAACCCACCAAGAAATTTTCCATGTCAGAGCCTAACACATGATGTGTTGAGCTGTATTATAATAAAGCAGAAGAAATAGGCAGCAGAAATCTGTGAACCAGAACTTAGGAATTCACCAGCAGTAATTCCTATCCACCTCTAGTATGTGACACACTGTATATTTAAACTACATGTGCTATGCATCACATACTGCTAATAACTTAAAAGAATAACTTAATTTTGTAAGCCTTGTTACCATTTCTATTTTGGTTTAAATGGGGGAGACTGGATATTTTGATTTTTTAATTTCTATGAGCACAGTCTTTGAAAAAGTGACTGAGAAAAACTATATAATTCATGTTAATGAATTAATATATAATTTACTTTCAAGAGTTTGACCAAAAATTGATATTTATGCTATGTGAGTGAAAAAATATTCAACAAAACATTATGTATCACTCAAACAGGTGAAAGCTCTAGGGTTTTGTTTGAAAATCTTATTTATTCAGAAAAGAAGTATTATAACATTTTTTCCCTGGATATTGTGAAAATGGGTAAGCAAGGACCTGATGTCTCAGTTTAACCTTAACTTTTGGTTTGCGTGCCAGAGAAATCTATAATAAATAACGTAAGCTGCCAGGTTTACATTTCATCCACTTATAAGATGATTTTTTCTCTGGAAGGGTAGATGGGTAAATCAGATTAAAATCATACCTGACTGACATCCAGTAAACCCACTCTTCCACTTATGTAGTTCATTTTTCTCTTACCTCTTTGAATGAGTTTCAATGTCTAATAAAACTTTATTTACTGGGAGTGCCAAGAAATGAGTCAATAAATTTATTGAGCAAGATATGAAATAGAAATGTCAAAGATGAATAAATTTTAGCACAGTGTTTACTTTATAATTGTATTTTTTTCATGGAATTCAATTTCTCTGTAGACTCTGAAGCATAACAACAGCAGAAAATGAAGTCACAGTAACCAAGATGAAAAAAATGTAAAATAGTAAACGTCTTTTTAGAGCAATAACTGAAAACATTATCAATGTTGTGAGTATTTAATAAAATACAGCATTTTCTGTTTTACCATGTAAATTCTAATCTGTTCATCTCCATCTCTACTTTCCTGGGAGGATTTTGTTTCTTTCTTTTAATTTTTATGTCTAAATAATTAATCTGGGATACTCAGCTTGTTCCTGTATGGCCTGAGCTTCTGTAGTACTTTTCATTTGTTTTGCACCAGAGGCAGTAGAGCCAAAGCAGGAACATAAAGCCTTTAGCCCAAGCTAAAACAAAAGTTGTTTTATATTCTGCCATGAGAACTTGAGCAGAATTATTCAACTCTTGATGATTTTGAAAAATAAATGGCTTCTGGGATACAAACTGATGTATTTTCTATCTCTATTTTAACCACAAAACCTCCTACTTCATTCAACAGAAACAAATTATCAATTCAGCTCTTCTCAGCAGAGTTGTGGCTTGTTCCTTCATCAGACTTACCATCTGGTATTTTTCTGCATACATACTGTATGCTACACACAGTTGAGCCCATGCTTTTCCAGACAGCTTGGATTCACAAAGACAAGTCTTAGAATTTTCTTGGACAGCAGGAAGGGTATGTATGAACCTTCATCACCAGTGTCTGCAATACAGCTGCTGTCATTATAGTGGGATCTAGACAGATTTGAGTTAGCAGCTAAGCAGACCTGTCAAATGTAATGTTTGAGTCCGTACCCTTCACTGGACTTTGATGTTCTGAGGACTCAAGTTATCTAGCTAAAAATTAGTACGGGATTACTCAAGTCATGGTGACAACTACAGAGCAGAAACATGATTTGTTACTCTTCAGTGCTTTTCACAGTCTTTTAAGTTTCAGCAATTCCCATTACAGTGCCCACATATTAAGTGCAAATTAGGATGAATGAATTCTCAGCTGAAAAAAGTCTCAGCCTCAAAATGATAACTGCTTGACAGCTTGTAAATAGACAATATTGAAACTACGTTATCTGACCCTCCAGCTCTTTTTGTTTCTTTGGTCTAAAAATACAGAATATTAGAAAATGCAATAAAAGTATTTATAGGTCTTTCCTACAAGCTCAGTGAAATTCTGTTCTTGACTGAGCTTTGTAAGGGCAATAATTGCAACATTATAGCTCAGAAAGTATTTAGTTAAAGATTTTAAATCAATCACAAATAAAACAAAAGGAAGAATTTGACTTTTTTAGCTGAGATTCAAATACATCTACAGAGGTTATAGATGGGTACAGTACTGTGTTATCACTGACCAGCCTTATCATGCATTGCTCCTCAGAATAAAACCCATATAGAAACAGCATAGAAATAAATATGACAATAAGACTAATACAATTTAATTTCCAATTGCTTTAACAAAGCAAGCATACCTTCTTTAAAGAATGGGGGAAAATAATGGAATTTTTATGAAAGGCTTCTTAGAGTAGACCAAAAATACTGGATGTATTTCTTATGTGAATGTAGGGTACAACGGAAGTACTGAGAGAAAATTAATGAAAACAATTGAGTAGTGCAAATTTTAAATGGCCGCAAAGATATATCAGCACCTGCCTTTGTTGCTGCTCACATAGACCTATCCAGTGCTAAACTATTTCAGCTGAAAGCACTGCACAAAACAGGTGAGATCCTTCTCCAAATAGGGGGTTTGTCTGTCAGCTATTTGAATTCCTGTCTCAGTTTCACAGGTGACAATGTGAATGAACATTAATAATTTGCCAGAAATTTATGACTTGCTTATTATGAAAGTTTTTATAGATTATCTAATATTTTTATTTAATTAATAAATGGTCTTTTTTTTCAAAAGTGCTTTAACTCTACTATTATATTTTTATCAACAATATAATAGCATATTATCTTATATGAACTGTGTTGCCTTCTGATTCAAAGGCAGGACG
>VWYI01005914.1:7923-65926 GCA_013399455.1 Anthoscopus minutus | reverse complement strand
GACAGACTTTAATTTTAAATGTCTTGGCACAGAGTCCAGTAAAACATCTAAATGGTTATAATGTATTCATTGTTTAATTCCTTTGAAAAGAAGTCTTTACAGCCTGTAAAAAAAAGCCAATTAAAGGATAAAACAAACCCAAAAGTCAAAATTATGATGATTCTGAAATTAATGTTCTAGTTCAGAAAAACAGCTCGGTGCTTTGAGGACTGTCACAAAGCAATTGTGAGGGGCCATGGAATCATGCTTGAATGTTCTTTCGACAGCCTACAAAACACCAAGGGAGTGCTGTATTTTCTCTAGTAGGAAAATACAGAAAAATTTTAACTTAATCCGTCCTGGTTTTGTCCTGCAGATAGAAATTATAAAGTAGACAGTATTCTGAATTTAAAAGAAACAGTGAGGCTGAAATTCATTCTGCTGAAAGAAAGATTTTAAAGAAAGCAGGAGCTAATCTAAAAGAGCCACTTTATGAAAACAAGACTTCAAAACTGTGAAAAAAAATTATTAAACTAATATAGTTTCCTACACACAAGCTTGTCATACCTGGAAACTTTATTGTGCAGGCAAGCTGAACAAACATGCATCTGTTTGCTTCAAGCTCAGATGTATCTTTGCACATGTAAATGATCATAAAATATGTGTACTAGGAGATGCTATTGAACAGAGGAACTCTTTACATCAAGATGCCAAAAATGAATACTGAAATTCTCTTTACAGTAAAATCAGTGGTGTTTCCCCCACTGGCTTCTAGCCTGATAGAATTTCATTTTCAGATCTTCTTTTTCAAATCATAATATCTGCAAGGATGCTTAGAATGTTCTCCTGGAAGAATTTGTACCTCGTCACTCTCTACTGGGTTGCTAAGAGTCAGCTCAATTTTTGCTTTTTTCAGATGGCTGATTACAGCATTTGTACCTGAAGGAGAGACTGATGATTGTGGTCTGAAGAGAAGTGGGATATTCTTTTTCACAGGCAACAAGCTCTGCACCATATGTTTTAAAAACGCAATAAGCACATTTCCCTGCAAAGTGACATGCACAGCCTTACACAAGGAACTGAAGATTACAAAATGCCTCTTTTCTTTATGTTTGTTATTCTGATTTCCACTTTCTAACAATACTTTTCATTCCTACTGTGTGAGCAAACCATCATTTACAGGTGACCTCTAACAAACTAAACATAATATAGTACTGAGTTTCAGTTACCTGAAACTATTAAAGATATACTCACAAGAGCTTATTTCTAAAGAATTTGCAGCTATAACCACACAAGATTTTAGCTGATAATGTGTCACTTTTACGTGCCTGGCTGCCTGGTACAATCTCTAGCCTTATGGGCAATGGGGCTGTCTATACAGTAATCAAAGAGTCTGATAACAGGGATCAGCAAAATTAGCGTCCTGGAGGGGTGACCACTATAGGAAATACTGAGGAGACAAATAAGCTTGTATTTTCACACCATTTTCAGTGATAGAAGATCCTTAGAGGGTGAAAAGGCACTCTTTCTGACACTAAACAGTTATGTTAATTTTGTTTTACCTCTTCCAGTTACTTGTTATTGCTGACAAGGTGTTCATCACTGTCCCTATAGACTGCCTGGGAACAAATGACACACTCATCTCCTTTGAGAAATCAGCCAGGTTCATTTAGATCATCTTCACCGATTTCATAATCATATTCCTGACTGCAGGAAAGCAGTCATATGAAGCAAACATAGGAGCCTTCACACAGCTGCCTCTAGCAGCAGAGCTGTGAAGGCAAGTTCATCCTCTGGAGAGAGAGTACTGGGGTGCTCCTACTTCCATTAGCAGAGCTATTGAAGGAGCTGCTGATTGTGCAGTCATGCATCAAATATTCTGTCCACTCAGGAAATTATCTACTGCTTCTGGTCACATTCTGTCTCAGAATTTGTTGCTTCACACTCTCCTTTTGATGTGGGTTTGGGATTCTGTACAGGCAGACACAGCATGGCTCTCTGTACCTGCTGGGTAGAAGTGCCCCTAACATAAGAAGTGATGGATTGCCTGAAAATTAAGAGAGTCATCAAATCAGTAATTTTGGCATTCTCTTCAGATAAGCCTTCATAATTGGATTTGTCCCAAAAAGGATGGTTAAACAGCATGTGGAATCTTGAGTTAATGGGCTGAATATTTTTGCACATGGCTTGAGAGGAGAAAA
This sequence comes from Anthoscopus minutus, assembly GCA_013399455.1. Taxonomy (NCBI): domain Eukaryota; kingdom Metazoa; phylum Chordata; class Aves; order Passeriformes; family Paridae; genus Anthoscopus; species Anthoscopus minutus. The sequence continues at coordinate 63,746 of VWYI01005914.1, read as the reverse complement.
TCACATCTATCTTAAATTTTCCCACAGTTTTTTAGAATAGTAGATGATCTTAATGATATTATTTTGTGATGCATGTTTTGATAGAGTGAATTCTTTCATAGAATGCTCTTTATAAAGAATTTTAGGAGGATATGGTGTTGACATAGAGTGCAAGCTGTTTATAAAAAAACCCAGAAGGATGTTTCTGTGGGATAGAATGAAATGCTCTTTGTCTCTCAATGCCTACTATTTCAGGTCTCTATTTCCTTCAGAAGCAGGTGTGAGATGAAAGAATCCTTTTTTCATTTTGGAACGCAAAAGAACGAAGTTATAGTGCACCATTTACCTAAATGTTATGACTAATGGTATTTACAAATTAATGTTGTGCCAAAATCGCAATTTTCTATCAAGAATATAATTGTTCTGAGACAGTCTTTTAGTCATGAATAATTTTATATTTGGCTGACTCATTTTGTCTTGCAATTAAATGTGTGTATGTTTTGATCTTTAAAGATGAATACTGGATATTATGCCAAGAAGTAATTTAATTATTTTTGCATGTATTATGTTTTTGCAATTCAGACATGTTTAGCTAAATAGACTTAGTCGTGTTCTCTAATGGACTTAATTTTATTTGGTTTTTAATGACTCTGCTATCTCCTTCATAGTGCAAGATGTCTCCTTTTAGGAGGCTAAGCACTGAGATAAAAATACTATATTTTTATGGTTCTTATGGTTATTTTATGGTTTTTATGGTCATTTATATGGTTCTTAGGAAATAATCACCTATTGGATTGAGAAATATGTAGCTGACCTTCATTTTAAAGGTTGTTTTTAATATTTTTAATCACTTGTCACTACTTCTGCTTAAAGCTTCAACCAACATCTGTCAATGCACTCACAGTCAGGTCATTTTTACAGTAACTTGGCATGGCTGTATCAGACCAATAAATATGCTCATTTTCACCAATCTCAGATCTGCATCATATCTTGTCATTTTGCCATACTGAATTTTTGCTGCAGCTCATGCATTATTTCTATTGAAGTCAACTACTTAACATTCAAGTTTTATGGTCTAAACATCCTTCATCTGTATCCTTTATCTAAGCTTTCAGGTGTATTGTGTAGCTGTAGCATCTCTTGATCACTTCCTCTTTTTAGGGGTATTTTATAACATCCCACAGTGCAGCTCAATCCAAATCATGACTCATATGTCCATATTTTGTATAAAAGCAAACATCATATTAGAATGATATTTTTCATATTCTTTTTCATTTGTTTCCCAATCCTTTCTTTCCTTTACACTTATCCACTCATTAGTGGGCACAAATGTATAAAAACAGGCATGGTATTTATGATTTTATGGGGAAATCCTACTAAACCTTATTGGTTTCTGAAAGAGCCTGACCTTGAGCTAGCACCAAGTCAGAACCTCAGAAAGATAAGCAAATGGTTTAGACCCTCCAGATCCTTTACACTTAAAAAAAGAAGTGGACTTAAGCGTTCCTAAGGAAATTGGGAAGAAACCCAAAATATTCAGGCACCTTAAATGAAAGGAAGCCTGATGAAGGTTCAGTGAAAACTTAAAATCCACAGTTTTAAAAGGGAAAAGGTTTTTTTGTTTGGTTTTTTTTTCTTTTACGGTTATAGCTGCATCACCTTCTATTTATGGCTATGACTGCCCAATTCATGCACAGTTGCATGAGACTTATCTGAAATGCCTTCCTTCCCTGTCACTGCAAAGGAAGTCAGGAAGAAGGTGTTATAGAACTTAAATTTAAATTTTGCATCAACTTCTGCCTGGCCATCTGTGAATAAAGAACTCACTGGACTACACATGTAACCAACTCTTCACTCACCCTCTGTTATTCCATTTAGCTCCACTTTTTACAGGTTACAATGGATGGGCACCCATCCAGACCATGGAAAGATGAGTATCTTGCTGTCCATTAATGTCCAAAGCACCAAGGTTGTTTTAGCCCAAGCATGGTTCCAATCTATCTGTAACATTATAAAATAGTCACCATTTAAAGACAAAGCTGACCATTACTGTTTGAAAAATATTGCTTCATGCTGTCAAATGGATCTCACCAATGCTATAAAATGGAGTAAATAAATAAATGGAACCAAGATACTAAGGAAATGCTTAGTTTATAAACTCTGCATTTACAGAACTCCTTTGCATTTCCAGCGATCTCTCTGCATCACTGATGAACTTTTCACAGCCTTTGAAAGTCATCAATTAATGCATGGCACATCAGTATGAGAGGAAAAAAGGCCCAGAACGCCTGTGGCCATTGTGGGTACAGAATGTTATGTGGCTGGTTTTCATCAGTGATAAAGAATTCTGACAGGTGAAGAAATAAAATGGTTGAAAACCAAGGCATTTCCTCAGAAATGCGCATGTAAACACACACACACACACACACACACACAACTCTTTTATCTTTTCTTTCTTGCTATGGATTTTGTGCTGCTCCAAACTTCTGAGGAAGTACTTCTAAGGGAGTTTCACTCTTTTGTTCTTTCTCTTTCATTACTCATGTCAGCAGTTTTTAAATCCCACGTTATCAAAATTATATTAGAGAGAAGGTCTGGCATAATTAAATGCTGTATAAGTTTTCTCATTCTTCTTTCACTTGATAATGCTACTTTTGAGAACTATTCACTGTAACAAAGAGAGAAAAATCAAACTGGAGAAAAAAAACCAGACCAAACATACTCTTTCTTCAGAGAAGAACAGAATAATCATCCACTTTGAAGTAATATAGGTGAAAAAAATACTTACTTAAATATGCTTATAAGTTTTGATTAGTTAATAACTTTTTTTTTGGAAAATATGTATTATCCTAAATATATTTAATGCCAGTACTACAAGTCTGAGGTCAATAAAACACTAATTAAATATAAATCTTGAAAGAAGCAGTAATCTTTTGAATTTGCTGATGAAATATTTTAGAAAGTATCAAGGAAAAGTCTTGACAATTTTCCCTGTTATTTTGTACTCACACATTTGGAAACCAAGTAGACTCTGAGATCTCACAGTGTCCTACACTCGCAAGAGCTTTCAATCCAGTGTCTGATACACTAGAACTGTTAGCAAGGGCTCAGGAAGGATAAGTGTTTTTTTCAAGATATACTTGTTTTAAATGCCCTGACTTTTCCTTTGGGATTAATAGCTTTGTCTGTACTATAAATAAGGTGGAAACTATTCCAGTTATCTGAAAAACTTTGGTGAAAGATCTTATTGACTTTAGAGACTGTGAGTTCTCTCAGAGCATTTCATATTTATCTGGAATAGAAAAAAAGGGAGAGAACAACTCTAGATTGTCTTACCTTCTGTGAAGAAACAGACTTAATTATGAAGAGTTTTGAGTATTTCAGACTCATATTCATGGCAATATGTAGGCACAGATGAGATAACGGTACCATTTTCAGGGGCTTTGGAAATGCTTTGGCATGAAAATTACTTTTTGGATTCTCTGGAACAGTTTGTGCTTTTCCTTGTTTTGAAGGGCTCCTTGACAGATTTTCATAAGGTTGAGTTGTTAGCTAACTCAGCGACACAAAAACTATGACTTTCTGTGACTGAGATTGCCTAAGTGTTACTTTGAACTGAAACCCCAACAGTTAAGTTTGTGCTTAAAAGTTCTAAACCAATGCCATTGAAAATGTGGCCTAACAAGCAAGCCCTTGTTTTTCATAGGAGTAGCTCCATTGGGTCAGCCGCAACCTCAAAATGGAAGAACAAGAAAAAGAAAACATTAAGAATGTACATCTTTCACTCTGTTCCACTGGGCCAGTTCATGTGGATTTTCCACTTTTGCCCTTTTTTAGGACTGTAGTAAACAGAAGCCTTGGGTACAGGTTGCTTGAGGTCTGGGTGGTGAAACAGAGCCATGGAAGAAAACCATTAAGACATTAATGGCTTGACTGCACAAGCCATTAAGATTGGCTCAGGAAAATGGATAATATAAGAATGGCCTCACTGTTCTTTGTTTTTCTTGACCTCAGGGACAGCCTAAGTTCTCAGGTTAATCTGGGAACATGCAGCAATAAGTGACAAAGAGCTACATCAGACTCTTGTTGGTTCTGTTGTTGTGTCCATGAACCCTCTGGAAGTCTTTGACCAAGTTACAGAGAATTTCCTCTCTTTACTCTTCATTGTAAATAGGTGGAAGCGCAAGAAGCTCTGCAGTGCCAAGTCTATCCCATGCCATTGTGAAGATGGGCAAAGGATGTATGGGCAGATTAGAGGTGGGAGAGAATTTATCTTCCTGCTGGCACAGGAATAGGGGTGATCAGCTTGTAGAGGCTGAGTACAGCCTGTACTGGGGCCAGCTGCTGCTTGAACTCAGTGGAGCTGAGACAACTGACCCTCCATCACACGGAGCCCTACGCCATCGCTGGAACATGGAGAGAGCACTGCTATGTTCTGTGAGCATGTGTGTCCTGACAGAGGCCACCTCGGTGGCTGCTCCCTGTTTGTACAGTGTCTAAAGCACAGTCACTTCACAAAAGGAGTTTCAGCTTCCTCACCTAACATAGAACTGAAATTTCGACTAATGTTTATGAAATGCACATTCTTGCATTTAATATTTGCTAGTTTCATTTAATTTACCTAGATAAAATCTCACATGATAAATCATATCTAATCACTGATCAAGGATTCAAATTATTTCTGCAATAACTTGTGCTTGCTGATACATGAATTTGGGGGCATTTGATCTGCAGCCTCTTTTAGAGAAAAGGATTCAGCATGGGAGTCCAGGATGCAATCTGTGTTGCATCTCTTGAAAAGCTTCTTGATTCCTTTATAGTGGGCTCCAAAACTCAAAGCATTTAAGTTTTAATTTCACACAAGCTGAATTTCTTAAAGGGTTTGCAATAATAATTTAGCATTTTTAAAACTGTATATGTGTTAGCCGGTGCCCTGCAAAATCACTGATATTTGCGAGGAGCAAGGGCGTTTACATTTAATATAGAAAATGGATCCTCCTCAGGCCAAGACCTTTCTGTCTGTTTTTCAAACTTCACCCTTGTGACAAATCTAGGTTTGGCTAGCAAAGCAGTAGTGTATAGCTTCTGAATTTGTCAAGTCGAGAAACTGAGTTAACTCACAAGATAAAATATTTGTTTGGTGACCCCATTCTCCTCTCTAGGGTATCACATTGCAAACAGAGGTGACCTACTAGCTCAGGGGAACAACAGAAAAGGCATGGGTTGAAATCTCAAGAAAATACTCATTTAGCACAGATATTTCCTCATTAATGACAACAACAGAGAAAGCAACAACAACAAAGGTCTTAGTTGCCAAAACAGAAAGCAAAAGGTACAGGCTTTTCCAGGATGAGGTTTAAAGTCCTGGTCTGTTTCCCTTTCTGTAGCCTTCAGTTGCCAGCATGAGAATTTGTAAAAGCAATTCCAAGGAATGCTGGCAAACGGACTGTGTGTGGCTGGACTAATTGCAGTCAAGGTGTTTTGGATAACCAATGTTAACCTTCTATCAAACTACTCAGCAGGAAATCTGAAGCTAAACACTATATTCAATCTTGTTTTGCAGATACACTTTCCTTTCAAATGCCTAGGAAATCAAGGAGCTGCTTTTTTGATTGGTATTAACTAGGAATACCTATTAGCTGGAGATTAAATTGAATTAATTTGCATCAGTTTAAAAATTTCCTCATGATAACCAGAAAAACATCTAGAACGCTCTGTGTAACTATCCAAGTAACTGCCACACACATTCTGGGAATTATGAGTTTCAGGGAAGTCTTTTCCCTGCCTGAAATTCCAGATAGGTCCACTTATAAAAAGTTGTATCTTCATTACTGACACCTCCATTACCAGCTCCCAAACCACACAGCCATGGTGGCTTATCACTTGTCCTTATCACTTTCACATTGTTGAAGAGGGAACTGCTGCAGCAGCTTCCTGGAAACTGTACTAGTGCCTTTTACTGTTTACCAGCTGTCTTAGAAACTCCCTGAATGAGACACAAATCAAAATGAAGTTTTTATTTTTGCAAGCTCAAGTAATAAAAAAGATCCAGCATGTTTAGAAAAAAAGTAAACCAAGATAATAACAAAACCGTGGGCCTTGAATAGATTTTATCTGCATTTTTATTCAGTCCAATATCTTTTTCCTTCTATGCACTGTGATTCTGCACTCATAAGGCTTTCTTTTTTAATTGAAGTTTTTGTGGCCTCTTGTAGACAAGATTTCTCTTTCCATTTAAAAACTACAGAAACATAATTTAAAGTATTTCATATTTAAAGTATTTTTAATTAGATTAAGCTAAATATAAGCTGTATATAAGAAAAACACCAATAGATACATTTTATTTAAAACTTTTACACAACGGGTTATTAATTTCAGTTGGTGAATGGATGAATTATATCTGACCATTGATGGAATTTTCAATAATACCTAGCAGAGCCTTTACATAGAGTTGTACGATTCCTAGTTTGAGAACAATGAATTAAGTTTTCACAAAATGTCTGTTTTTCAGTTGTAACTGTTTTTATTCACTTTATCCTGCAACTGAGAGCTTTGATGTTGTGGTCTGACTGTGGTATTCCAGCACTGGGGTGCCTTTAAAAGGAGCAAGCCTTTCCAGATTTTTGATTATCAAAAAAATGTATCAGTAGTAAAACTCTCATTGTGAAAATTTGAAAGTGAAATCAGCATGTGAAACTTAGAGGAAGAAAGTCAGTGACAGGACAGATGTTAGAAGTAGGAGTAGAATAGAATGTGTGGAATTGGTCTCTACTGGATTTAATAGATTGTCAATGACAGAGCCTTGAGAGCGCTGGTGACCCCAGTGATGTTGACCAGACTCTCATGGAACTCCTACCCACATCTTCTGCCCATGGGCCTTGAAACCCCATTTTAATTCAGGCTAAGCCCCCAGTCCCTATGCAAGCTATCCTGCAGAGGTGTCTGTTCCCTGTCACATTTCACACTTGAGTCCTTGGACCTGAATTGCAGTCATGTGCCCCGTCCTGTCTGCAGCCCTTTTTCCTGCTTCTGGTGGAACCCTCTGGATGGGGCAGTGGATGCACCCTGTTCCCAGCCCCTGTCGCTGCCTTATTGTGCTCAGGGGCTGCAGGACTGTCCTGGTCACTGAGCACTGTCTGGGCTGTGACATCCCTCAGCTCCTGGCTTACTCTTCCTTAGGATCCTGGCCTTCCTGCTCCATGATAATCCAAGATTGGGCAAATTTTTTTGCTTTCCTAAATTGCTATGTGATCTCTACATAATACTCAGAAAAGGCTAAAAAGCTGTGTAAGTACTTCAAGGATGCCCAGTACTCAAGGGAAAGGCAATCCACTCACTGCTTGGAGGCTTGGAGCCTGCAAGAGATAATCTGTGTCTGACAAAAGAGAGGCAGATGAAAGAGAGAATCAGGATAATCCTCCCAACTGCTAAGAGACCTTTATCATGTAACATGAGTGCTCCAACCAGCAGGAAATGTTCTTTATTCTTGGTTGACGTTTAAAGACTTCAAAGTGTGATACTTCTATGGCTGTGACTGAAACGGAAAAATTTTGCTCACAAACATAGCTCCAGGTTTTCTCTCTTAATTTGTATTCAACTATTTTCTTTTATCTAAATCCTGACAAAATTGTTACTTTGAGAGACAACGACAGCAATTGAAAACAGTTTGGTTGACTCCATGAACTCAGGTCATAGCACAAAATACGTTGCCTTGTGTGGGTTGTAACACCCATGTGTTTGCCACTTTATCACTGGAAAAACACTCACTGGTAGTGTAAATGTGGGAGCACTCCAGCCTGCCCAACTGTTTTGAATTCCCAATATCCATTTCCAGGAGACTGATATTAGCAAAACTATAGCTTATCTGGGAACCAAATGCATCAGTTCTAAAAAATTTGCATGGATAAAAATTTCTGTAAGTGCTCCCTTTTAGAAATAATTTCTTTTATTAACTGTGTTGTTTCCCTAAGAGAACAGAAATAGCTATACTGATTTTTGGATGCTGTCAGTCACGAGGATACTTTAGATTCCTTATGATGTTCCTCACTCCTGGGAGCAGCCCCAGATCTGGTTCTCTACAAAGGAAGTAAGAATCTGAGACTTGCTGCAACATCACAGGAACAAGTTCAGAAACTCCCTGGAATCAGCTTGCAGTTCAGCAATGATTTAAGGAGGTAAAGATTATTTGCAAAGCAACATTTCCTTAAAGAAAAAAACAAACCCCAATCACAATGACCCTCTCACTGCACAGTGTTTTCCTTGGTGCTGGCACAATAACTACTAATTATTCATATGTTAATGAGTAGTTAATTATTTATACAAAGTGGAATGCTTTCAACAAGAGGTACGCTGGTGTCCGAATATAAGGTGGGACTCAGCCTGTATTTTAATATAAAGTTTGGAAGGATTGAAAATGGATCTCCTGCTTTCCTGTGACACACTTAAATCCCTGTGAAACAGGATATTCTGGGTAGGATCCGATGTTTTTTTTTAAAAGGAGCTTCTCTTCTTCCAAGAAATGTATTTAGTAGGTGGTGCTTGAGCAGCAACAGGCGTTTCCCATAGGCTTGGAGCCAATGTGTAACCCAGTTCCAGAGATAAGACTTGCTGGCATTCATTACTCTTGAGCATCCCTGGCTGGCAATGCCAGAGTTTCTTTCTCTGCTCCTGGCTTCTGGAAATCCTCTTATTTCATTGCATGTGTTTCATTCTCTGTTGTCCAAGGTATGTTACACCTATTCTAAACTCCACCATGACAGCAGCTCTATTGGTGTCAAGCATCTCCCTGGGTCATTCTGAGAAACTAAGCCCAGGTTACCTGTGGAGCAGTCTACAACCAGACCTGCAAGGTAACACAAAAAAATCCCCAGAGGAGTCAAGTTATTCATTTGAGTCTGGAGAATAGTAACTAAATCATTAGACAGCCTCCTCTCCCAGGTACACTGCATAAAAGGGTAATGTTCTAGGTAGTTATAGATTAATGAGATTCATCTGGAACATCAAAGAGAGGATTTTCCCTTGAGGATTGTGCATACTTTAGTGTAGTAAATCTGTACCACCTTACTCTCTTAGTACTAGGTTGTGGTAGCTAATTAGCTAAGAAGCAGAATAATATATCTATCTGTTCCTTTTCCCAGAGGAAAAAGAAAACCTTTCTCATCCCATTCCACTTAGTTGTCCTTTTATAGAATCTTATTACTATTATTTGCACTTTTCTCACAAATAAAATGAAACCTTCACAGTAAGCTGCTACTGCCATTGTTCACATTACTTCTTGATATTTGAGAAAAAATAACAGCATAGTTATATGTTTTAACATCATTGGGTGATATTTCAAGCTTCAGAACATTTTATGTTTCTTCAGTTGTCTACTTTCCAGGGTGGTTTAGTTAATTTTTGCTCTTGTATTCCAATAGCAACTGTGGCAGAAAAGCCTATTACTATCTGGACAGGCTAAAAGGCTGCAGTTTTCGTCTTAAGATGCAAATTTACATACATGGATGGACAGTGGCATCTTTGTCACAGGAGGTAGAGTTGCCTGCTAGGACCAAGCTTGCAGCATGCAGTGGTCTGCCAGAAAAGACAGATGAAACACATTCCACTAATCTCTAAATTGTTCGTTGGCTACCCATTGGAGCCTGGTTTTAATTCAGTGCACTGGTCCTTGTCTCTAAAGCCTTAATATTTGGTTGATTCTGAGAACATTTATTTTTCTGCCTGCTTGCATGAAAGCTGCAATTGATGAATTTTTTAGGCTTTTCAGCTCTAGACTGAAAGATGAAGGGGGAAGGGGCACAACTTATCAGTTACTTCTTTCCATTTCCCAAGTTTATAATTTTTCCCTTTCAAACTGCAACATATCAATTCAGATTTCCCCATCACAGAACATGAGCAGCAAAATCCTCCTCCATATGCAGTTATGACAGTGTTTTTCATTACTTTTCTATCAAAGAAAACTCCATGTTGGGATTGGTAAATGTATTATTGGCTCTTTTCATGAAGAATACTGTGAGATAATGCTAAGAAATGCTTTAAATATATCTCTAATAATAAAGAAACAGAGTTTTAAAAGAAGCATTTTCATGTCTTTTAGCTGAATCCACAATAAAGCCTAGTATTGACATGTCTGATACATTTATATCATCCAGCAGCTCTTTTATTTCATAAAAAATGTTACTAACTGGATGCAGCAAAAAGATAACCATACCTCAAGACTTTTTTTGGCAGAAAATGCACCTTGAATGCCTTGCAAGTACCACACTCTTTTTCTGCAGGCAATGATAGATACTAATGCAGTTTTGTCATTTCTAGGTTTCAGCCTCAGTCCTGAAATGATTATATATGTGATTAAATTTGTTAACACTTACAGTCATAGTGAAAACAGTGTACTAAAATAAATTATGTGTTTAAATGGTTGCAACAGCAAAACTAAATTGAATTAAATTGCAAGAAGCTGTTTATAATATCCATTTCTTCAGTCTTTTGTCATAAGATGTCTTCAGATACTATTTATATCAATAAATCTTTGTCTAGCATGGTTGTTGTTGCATACGACTACAAAGGTATGCTAAAAATATTAACTGCAGCAACTAGAGAAGCCAAGAATCTACATAAGATGGATAAGGAAATGCATTGGGTTAGCAGCTCCCATTTGTGTTGAACACCCATCTACCTTACCGGTTGAAGCACATTGATATGCAGAAGAGAGAAGGCTTTGTGTCAGGAATAAAGCAAGCTATCACAGATTCTTTTCTATAAATTGTGATGAAATTCACTGAGATTACAGCAGTGATTAACCATTTCCTCCCAAGCATCTTAAAGTGAGTGAGAACTCTGAGATGGAATTTGCCCTATCCACAACAGCAGGTATTGTACACAGGGTGTCTTATTAGAAGATGGTTCATATGAGTCTAGGCTTGAGACAGAGGATTTCCACTTCCTGCGCAAGAATTTTGGTCTATATGGCCGTGTTTTAGAGCAGGCTGGCCTCTCTGAAGAAACTCAGTCTTACAGCACATACTCAATTTTTCTCTCACAACATAGTGATGGTATCTGTGTCCTTGCCAGGAGATTTCAGGAGGCCTAGGTAGGGGAACTGCTGAGCTGTGGAACCCTGCCAGCCTTGACACTAGGCTGGGCAACTGACTGAAGAGATGGGACAGTTCTGTACTTTCTCATGGAAAAGTTCCATGTTTCTGGAGAATAGCAATGACTATTTGTATAATGCTTACAGATTTTTAATTCCCCTACATAGCTACAGAACAGCTGCAGGAACTCAATTCCTATGTCTGGTCTTGCTGGTATATATTCTGCTTCTAAATTTTGTTTCAGCTTTTGAACTCTTTCCTTTATCTAGTCATTAAATTCAAACAACCAGAACCCTGCTCAGCTGGTGCCTAACTGTGAAGAAATCCGAAATTTATGGATAGGTGAGTTTTATTATTAAATGTCTTCACTGTATCTCATGAAGCTGAGCACACACTCTGTGCTTCCTTTAACTGGTGGCATCTGGTGCTAGTCAGGTTTAATTGTAACTGCTTTGGAAAGCTGCAATCTTTCTTATTTCATTTAGCCTGAATTAATCTCCCTTAACAAGCACTCAGAACAGCCTTTTTCTCTCTGAGTATGTTGGCCACAGAGCCATTGTTGTGACTGATTATTGAGACTCCTTTTTCTGCCTAGCAAAATTGAGACAAAGGAATGCCTCACTAAGTTTTTACTCTTCTGCTGCCTTGCATTTAAAAAGCTCATATGAATGGGCTACATGCAAGTGTCCTTCCTGTAGAAGGTCACCCAAGTGAGAGCTAGTGCACAGAACCATTAAGTTTTATTAATACAATCCTTTGGCTTCAACTGTTTTCATCTAAAAGCTTTTTTAAATTGCTAGCAATATTTTTGAGTATAATTGCAATTAATTTACAGTAATTAGACAAATTATGGGTTTGACTCTTATATTCCTGTGTATATTTAGCTCACCAATATTTCAGTGTATAAACATCAAAATATCTTTAAAAACCTAGTGCTCATTCACTCATTTCTCCAGCTTCTTGAGAAATTTATAATGCTCTTTCCCCCTCTGCTTTCTGTCATTTTGGATTGTAAATTTTTGAGGCTGAGAATTCTGTTTTATTGTGTGTCTATGCAGAATAACAGGACAATGATTTTTCTCAGGCTCATTGGATGTTAATACAGTCATTACTGAAATAATAAAGATAAGACCCCAAACAGAGGCTGTAATGAATGGCTGCTCACTTTCCTCTGTCTGGATCATGTCTTACCATAGAAGGTGGAAAGGGAAGAAGCTCACTTACTTCCTCCCCTCCCTTTTCACCTCTATTATGGTGGGAGCTCAGCATAGGAAGGGTGAGTTGATGCTGTTGGAGATGACAAAGTAAGATGTTTTTATTGATTCATGGAGATTACACTCCATAGGGAACATGCAGTCAAACCTACTGTTGAACAAGTAAGTTCTCTATATTCAAACCACAAAGCATAATTAAACTGAGGTCTTTCTTTGATCAGAAGAGTGAATTGTTGTATGCTATGGGCAAAGAACAGAAAATAATCAAGCACTGACAGTTCTGGAGTTTACAGTACTTTTGTATCAGGGAGGTATTGATGTAACCAAAGAAGGTGAAGTAAACCTTTAGAATGTAATGCAGACAAAAAGGAGAATTTTTGTTTTCCCTGCCACTTCTGTATAAATACTCTATCAATTCATCAGGTATGACTAGAACACAAAAACAAAGCTGATGATCTCAGGTTTTGGGAAAGCTGTGATCTTTTACTCCATGCTCCATGTCTTTCTACAGATGGCATAATGTTTTACAGAAACATGGGGGAAAAAGCTGTGGAATACATGTAGACTGTAATGGGGGAAAAAATTCTTATTTCTGATCTTTGCCTACAGAGTCTTGGTAAGAGCCAAGCTTTTCAGGTCATTTAAAAATATATTTAACCTCTTATTTAATTGACAAGTCATAAAGAGCACCTGAATGATCATGCAGTGCTTAACAACCCCAGCTGCCCTCATATTGATAACACAATATTAGAATATAGTCAATCTTTGTCAGCAGTGAAACATGCTGTGTTTCATAATTATTATTTATAATTAAGGAATTGGTAAAAGAGCTATAAGGGCATGCTGACAGCAGTTAACTTAGTAGCAAACCTGAAATTGGCCATAATTGCTGTAATAAATCAATTTGACCAGGATTATTGCTACTGTAAAACTAATAGTCTGTAAGAGCAGTATGTGATTAAAGACAGCTCCCTCTCTGATCTTAGTGACTAGAAATTTAGAATGTGAAACTAAATTCTTAATATAGAATATAAAACTAATTAAGCTGCTGATAAAAATTGAGGTTAAATCTTTCCCAAAGTTTTATCAAGGAACTAATGAAAATTAATAACAGGAAAGCTTGGTCAAATTTTGAGGCTGCCAAGAGAACACAAACCAGCATGTGTGCAACCACACAAAGCCTGAACATCTAAAGCAGTCTCAGTGTCATTAAGTTCCCTGCCCTGACAGTGCTGTGGGAATTGTGTTTTTATATCATTAAGGGAAGAACAAGGGAGACTGCTGAAATGATACCACAATGAAACAATAAGCATTGCCCTTTCAGCTGTTCTATCCAGAACGCTTGACTAAAACTAGCATTAGGATCAATCAGCACAGTCAAACTGTATCTTCAGATTTCTGTTTGTTCCAAACAACTCTTTCCAGCACAATATCTGCATTTAGAACCAGTCATGACTTCTTCTTTCTAAAGTATCTGTAGGACTTTTGGCCAATTTTTCACAAGAATACCCACATCACTCTTGCCTTCAAGGAACCATAATTGAAAGCAAAGGGTGGCTCTTCTCAGGCCATACTTGTCATATTCCCTGCACATAACTGGACTCTAAATTGTGAAAATACACATGACTAAGTTCTCCTGCAGACTACCTTCTGTTTCATGTTGCCCAAGCAGCACTGGATACTTTCCTGTAGTGCAAAGATTTCCAGATTCCAAATATACCAGAAGATGAGTGATGAACCAGTGAGACCCATGGATGCTTACACTACATGTTTCACGGGCCCATTTTTTGCTTATCCCTTAGAAGTGTACCTCAGGGTGCACTTCAAAGCATTATCAGTTTATAGAGAAGAAGGGAAAAATTTTGGTGTGTATTTATTGGTCTCTAAAAACCAGTAAATCTTCCTGCATCCATGTACAAGCCCAGTAGATCTAGAAGTTCACCAAAGTAAGAGTTGAAAATGTTAAGTAAAAATTCAAAATGTTTTTAAAACATTAAAAGTTTTAAAATACCATTTCCTATATCTATCTTAGATGCTTTAAAACTACTGACACATTGGTTTGTAGTGTTTGCTGTATATTAATTTAAAAGAAACTAACCCATAGTTAAGATTAAATTATTTTGAATAAGCCTTTCAGACAAGTACAACAGGAAACAAGTTTGTACATATATATGAATTCATACTGCACTTAGGAGGATTATTTACTACCTTTGTTATGAGAAAGAAAATAAATTCATGCAAACTATAAAATCACAAGAGCAAAATCAATGCTAAAATCAGGGATTGAACATATAAGAAATATGCATAGAACAAAAATTACAGTGAAGCAAGAAACCACTACTACAGTGTTCAGCTGATTCACAACCAACTTCATTAAACTGCTAAAAGGAGAAAGAAGGTCAGTGGTCGTTGTTGCAAAACTCATCTCCCTTTTACTTTATTCATAATTTTTTGAAGAACAACTCTTCACATTATCAGCTGTTACAGAAGCACATACCCTTCTCTCTCACCAGCCCACTTGTGTGCATCGTAAAATTTTGGCTCTGAGAGCTTACCATCCACTCCAGCTCAGAACAGAGGTCTACAAATAGCAAGACTGCAGGACTAATATCACACAAGTGCAAGGAATGTATTGAGTTGAATTAAAAATTTACAGATGATGAAATCATCTTTCCATTCTTGAGACAGGATAGCATCTAATGTTGAAGCTACCTCCACCTTCTTTTCTTGGAGCGGCCATGTATAGCAAGGATGGAAAGCTTGCAGTCCACAGGGAAGCTTGTGTGAATGATGACTGCTGAAACATGCTGAGCAGGAAATTTGGACCCTGGCAGGGGAGAGCCTGGGTGTATTCACTGGATATCTGCATAGATGCAGAAAAAACCAGCATTTCTTTACAATGACTTTTAAACAGACCTGAAACAAAGTGGAATGTGTATTTTAGTAACTCTTCAGCCCTGAAATCTTAGCAGAGTAGACAAAAATTAAGACCAAACTGGGAAACTTAGATTGGCCTGTGAAGTTAAAGATGCCTAATGATAATTTTATCCATTAGGATGTCAGGTCCTGGTGTCACTCACTATTCAGCAGAAATCTGATTCATTAATCAATATATAGCTCACTTTGATGATATTGAAGGTAGATATTCCTCCGCATAGCTACATGCCTTAAAATAATGATGTTGCAACTTTAAGACTGGCATTTTATTTCTAAAATTACTATCCAAATAACACAAGTTGCAGGCAAAATTTTTGGCAAATTGAGTTTTAGCAGCGTATGAGACAAAGATGAGGCAGGCTTCTGTAACTGTCTCCTGCATAACTTTCATATCTCTTTTATAGAAGAGATTTTGTTTAAAGATTATAAGAAAACAGTTTTAAAATTATCTCAGCACATAAACTTTAAGAGTCTCCAAAGTTTTTTTAATTTTTCTTTCTTTATCAGAAAATTAGTCTGGTAATGCTTTGACTGAAGTCAGTAGGATCGTCCTATTCAATTACACCCTAAACCTGCAATGGGATTTGCTAATGCACAAAAAGTCAAAGCCAATACAATACATAGATGATGCATGGTCAATAATGAATATTTTCCTTTCTTTTTTTCTGGAAGACCTAATTTCAGAATCAGAGGAATATTCAATACCAGATACCTATTTGAAAAGGGACAATTCTGCAACCAGTACTCAAACTAAACATTCAAAATCTGTTTCAGACCAGCTTCTGTGACATTACATGATACCTGAAGTGCATGAAGATTGCAGCACCAGGGCTGATGTGAGTAAGGGCCAACAATGACAGAAGGAAACAAATAGAGGCCATTCAGAAGAAATGCCTTCAGAAAATTCTCCCCTCCTTGTTCTTCTGTAGTTAATATTGAATAAAATACTTACTTTCTGAACTCAAGTTCATAAATCTGAAAATAATTCTGCCTATCCCATTGCACGACTGAGGTCATGAGACCATGGCTACCAAGAACTGACAACTCAGAACCTTGTTGTTCTTCAGGCCACCAGTGTACTTCCCACTGTTCCCTTCAACTGTTGCAGAAATAAATGCTGAGATAGAAATGGGAAGCAACTGCACTCCCAGTTGGTTTTTACACCACTGTTAGTGGTATACTCTAGTTCAGACTTTTCTCTACACATTCTCAAAAATTTACAGATAGCTGTTCAGTCTAGGGAAGCTAGAAAAGCTGCAGTGTGGTATACTATATCTACATTCTCTCAAGTCTAATTCGAAAACCCCATCTTTATAGTCATAGGTTTATTACCTGACAATCATGTCACATGTGATTACTGATGGAAATAAACACAATGTGATGTGTTTATTTCCATCAGTAGAGGGAATGTTTAATTCTTTGTTCATCCTCTACAGTCTGCCTCAGATAAAATATTGGCTTCAGTTAACTCAGTGAAAATTTTTCACAACTGGATCAGCATACCATACATTCTGTTTCATGGACTTCAAAATTATAAAAAACTTTCAGTCATTCTAGGTTTTATAAGAGAAAAAAGTAACCACATCTAAGTTTATTTCCCTCTTCTTGCATGGGAATCTTTGTGGGAATCCTGAAAAAACACAAAACAAAACATCTATTCTTATCTGGATACAACTGGTATGCCTGTTTGCATTCTAAAAATCAGAGCTGTCTCCCAGTTCTCATCTCTTGTGTATGCCTGCTGGTGTCTGAGCTGAAGGGTAAAATTTAAGAGTCTTGGCCATGCCTAGAGAACACATAAGGACCTCTGCTGTAGTTTCCCCTAGAGCTTAGAGACAGGCAGCCAGATTACCCAGCAGCTAAAAGCAGGAATGGCTGGCTACTAAAATACACACTGACAAACCAGGCATGGTCACAGCCCCCAGGGCTTAGTTCACAGACCCTGCAGTAGTAATTGCTATTATTCATTCAGACAGCAAAATATTAAATTACAAAGACCATTCCTAAGACGGCTTGCACACTGCACAGCTCTTAATTTTCTGTTATTGGTGTGCTTGATCTCAGAAGCATCAGTAGAAAAGTAATCTTATGGGGGAAATGAGGCCCTAGCATCCTGTAGACAAGCAGGTTTAAAAGAATGAGAAGTATGTTAAATATATGCTTTGCCCTAAACAGGCAAACCCAACAGTACAAACTCCACAGACTGTTTGGCATGAAAAAGGGAATGATGCAAACTATTGGGGAAGAGATGTACAGCATCACAGTGAAACAGGAAAAGAAAAAAAATGAAAGACGTTCCATCTGAATGGCAGTCTAAAAATTTTGTTTCTCAGCACACACTATTTGAGGGGGCCAGAGAGTGTCTCCTGTCCCTTCTATAGATGCTAACAAACTTCCTGCTCAACATGAAGTTCTCTATATATAAAATCCAGGGCTTGCCTTTAATATTCAGTGGAGCATGCCATACCATAGCAAACCTCTCTGGGCATATCTAAATCAGTGGTGCAATTTGGATCATTTTTCAAGTGTATCTCCTAATATCACTGTTCAGTTCTCTTTTATTCACACTGCGGAGTGGTGCCTGAGTGCAAAAACTGAATATGTGCCCCAGGAATGCCCCTCATGTACTGCCACCACAAACAGGCACTAAATCAGGGGACTTCATTTGTTCTAGTCCAGGCTCTATCCCACTACCAAAGGATTAGTTCTGAATGGAGCCAAAAAGTATGTGAGTCATTATTAATATAGGAAGGTAAACATAGATGCTATCTATAATACTTTTCTGCTATTCATATCCTCTCACTAATCCAAGAGCTCAACACTGAAAATCTTCTAACAAACGCAGGCACTTAAAAACTGCCTTCTTTTCTGTGTTTTGTTTGTATGTTATCACACTCAGCTTGCACTGTAAGGTGATATAAGGTACATTATTGATTGTGACACAGAGATGAAACAGCCTTTTTGCCATCCCTCACTGCTTCACGACCTTGACCTAGTCATCTTCTCTGTAGATAGTTTTGGAAATTGCAAAACGCATTTCCTGTCTGAAAATTACAGCAACTGGATAAATAACATGGTAGCTAGCATGAAAGAAGTGAAAACAATTTGTGTTTTGTGTATCAAAAGAGGATGATATGCATAGGTAAGAAATGAGAAACAAGTATTTTGAGTTTTAAATAGAGGTGAAAATAAAAGTACTGAAAAACAGGGACAGTTACATGTGTGCAACTGCCTGTGAAAATGTACCTTTACTCAAGACATCCCTTTGACCCCCGTTCACAATACAAGGAAGTGAATATATAAGTTAAATACCATGATACACTTTACTGTTTCACACTCTATCATAATTTAACCCCAGACAGCAACTAAGCATCACAGAGCTGCTCACTGACTCCCCACCCCTCCAGTGGGGAGAAGAATCACATGGAAAAAAAGTTAACCTCGTTGGGTTAAGACCAGTTCAATAATTAAAACAAAATATAACACTAATAATAGCAATAATGATCATAATGGTAACGATAATTGTAATGAACAGGAGAGGGAGAAAAAGGAATAAAACCCAAGACCAAGAGATTCACTATATAATTCTCACCACCCACTGCCTAATACTCAGTCTGTCCCCAAGCAGATTTCAGCAGCTCCTGGATTACTCCTCCCCAGTTTATATACTGAGCATGGCATTCTATGGTATGGAATGTCCCTTTGGCCAGTTTGGGCACCTGTCCCAGCCATGCTCCTCCCCAGCTTTTTGTGTGAGTGGCTCCTCACTGCCAGAGCATGAGACACTGAAAAGTCCTTGATTCAGGGTGAGTAACACCTAGCAATGGCTAAAACATCAGTGTGTTATCAGCATTATTCTGCTACTGAATCCAGAAAATAGCACTATTCCCTTCTGCAGTAGCATTGGTGGCTACTCAAAGCACAGGACATGAGAATACCAGAGAAAAAGAAATATCTGAAATATTTTCAGTGACTGTTAGGCATAAAAAATAACGTTTCTCAAAGGCTGAACCATTTCCAGAGGAGTACGAGTAATAGAGATAAGCAAAGTTAGCTACAGAATTAGGCTTTTCTTTAGTTAGTCTTTTGCAGTTGGACTTGAACTTCAGGCAGTACAAACTAGACTGGTGCTGTCACTTTGTGTGACATGTACTGCTACTTCAGTTGTTAGTAGCAATATTTCCCTTTAATTGTGTGTTATTTCTATCATAAAAAGAGCTTCCCATAACTCTCAAGTGAAAAGAAACAATTACACATCAGAATATGATGAAAATCAAATTTTAACAATATTTGTGAGTTTAATGATTGTTTGCTGTGTAAATATGTTTCAGAAGGCTGAGAAGCTATTCATCAAGAAGATCTGTATCATTTAGTCATATGACCTTTAAATGAAAACTCACTCTGAGGACTCTTTCCACAACCTATATGAAATAAGTGATACAATTTAACTGGGTACCATACAACATCTATGGTTATCCTACAAATTTACTTTGCTCTCTTCAATCATAGAAGTATTTATTGATTTGTTTAAATCAATTTTAAAAAAATTGCTGGCAAATAGCACCCCCTCTTCTCTCCAGCCCACTCCATTCATAATTGATAACTCCTCATTTTCCTCTTACATTTAGTGCAATATTTTTACTGCCAAAATAAATACTTAGCACTGGAAAACAGTATCCAATCAGCATACATTTAAATGTAACAATTACTGTAAAGACTCTGGTGAAGACTTACTACTGAGCCTGTTAAAAATCGGGCTGGATGAAGCAGCAGAGAATAATATCTGCCATGGAGAAACATCACACCAAAAGCCAAAAAGCAGAAAACCTAACGGCTTTTTATTCAACAAACTCTTGCCCTGATCCATGCCTTTAGCTAGGCATGATGAAAATCTGCTAAATACAATTTGTCCTGGGCTATGTTTACAGCCAAAACTCAGCAGCATTTCAGTTGCACCTGCTGCTGCTGCTGACACTTGTCACTAAGTAACTTTTTGACAGGAGACAAGAGATTAAACCCATGATCCAACCACTTACACATTCATATACATTTATTTAACTACCAGTAGACAGAATTACTCAGATTTGAAAAAGTTTGTCTGAGATCAGATTTGGGTACTATATTATATATTGTTTGCTGGGGCAACTACCTTGCTTTTGAGAATTTGGGAGCGTGATGTCAGTATATGTGTACAGCCCTCAGCCTTCAAGAAAAAAATTAGTGACAGAAAGCAGTTTATTGTATGCCTTCTAGATAATTGATTTAAATAATGGTACTTTGTGGCACTTATTAACTCCTACAGTAGAAAACATGACGAAGTGGGAAGAATTACAGTGTAACACCATCTGATTTGAACTTTTTCAGCAGCTAGGTCTGAAATAAATGCAACTGGATCAAGATACAAAGATTCATTTATGCGTTCTCTAAGCAACAGCTTGACTCTTTCTCTGATGAATCTTGTTTAACACATCTGTTTTTACAGAATAGTTGTTCATTTCCCAGTTAATTGTAAGGTACAAATGACAAAATTTTTCTTTTAGGAGAAAATGCTTTCTAACATACTACTATAATGAGTCACTTCCATCTGTCTATTTGCACTTCATTTTCAATCATAACTAAAATTGATGTAAAGTTTAGGCACTCTGCTAAGAGTAAAATTATAACCAGAAGCATGACATCTAAGATACAATATCTGTATTAAAAGGAAAGCTTTTAAAAATGTGTTGACATTCTAATTAAAAGTTAAAATCTCTGCTGACTCATAGCACATCTAATGATATCAGTCAAAAAGTAAGAACAGAATTTACATCTGAGTAGCTCAAGCAGGACAAAATTTTCCATCTTAATCAAAAGGTCATGAAAAATGTATGACTTTCAAAGATATGCAATTGGAATGGTTACCGAATGATTTTTAATAAAACCAGAATAGGCTATAATTCAATTGATTATCCAAATTATATGACATCTTGCTATTTTGTAGAAATATATGGTTGTAAAAGAGTGTTCACCCATTAATTTCTCAGTAAGATTCATGAAACACTTGGTTTCAGTGGTGCATAGGGTGT
The DNA here is from genome assembly GCA_013399455.1 of Anthoscopus minutus. Lineage (NCBI taxonomy): Eukaryota > Metazoa > Chordata > Aves > Passeriformes > Paridae > Anthoscopus > Anthoscopus minutus. The sequence goes on along the minus strand of VWYI01005914.1, from coordinate 42,464 downwards.
CTACAGTTTGAATAGGAGACATTTTACTGAATTAGTCAGTGGGACCTCATTGAAATGACTCAGCCCACAAAAATTCTTTTGAATTTACTTAGGTTTCAAATTAGAGCAGTCTCATGCATTACCACATCATTGCTGTGCTCAAAAGTTGAAAGATACTGAAGAAACTATTCATATACTGTCTCAGGTTTAAATATTTAATGAATTACTGTAGGCCTCATTTTAAGTGTCATGACTGTTTCCTTTTTCTTGCCACAATACTCGAGACACAGTGACACTAGGTGCAGTGTATCTTGACAGAGAGAAAAGGTATCATCTACCTTGTGAGCTGTTTGTAGGCTTTTTAAAGTTGGAGATATTGAGTATCAGCCTTACACTGCTATCAGGAGAAATGTTTGGCAGCAAGCTACTCTAATTGCCACTGGCACTCTTGCCTCAAATAGCTCAGATGGAGCTGAAGGAATTGAGCTCCGATTATCACTGGGAAAGGCTTCATCATGTGGAGCTTCAGGCTTTGCCTCACCTACATGTAACTCTACAATGTGCTTAGAATGGACCTTAACCTGACAGCCTAGCCATTTTCTGTAGGAGAATGTAGACAGAGGAAAAATATTGCAGCCTTCTCCTCACCCTTTTAAAGTTCAGCTCCCTTGGAGCTCTTGGCTTTGTCTCTTTTCTAGGCCCAGTCTAAGGGTCAGATACAAGTAGTCAGAAGATTTATCCTGTCCAGAGTCCCGATCCTACAGTACAGAGGAGAAAATTGTTAGAGGATAGCATCTGTGGAGTCTTACCTTATTCAGCTTTTTAACCCTTTTCAACCCCTTTCAGCTGGAGGTCTTGGCTTTGTCTCTCTCCTGACCTTACCATCAGCCTAAGCATGGGGTGAACTGTAGCCTGAGATGCCCAGTATTATCCCAGTGGCACAAACAAATGTTCTGGTATGTGCCCTTTGCACAGACTACCCCACCACTTGATCCTCCCCCTTGAACCCCCACTGCATCTGGAGCTATGGATTCTTGTTTCAATCCTAATTCTAATCCCAGGCATGGCCTAAGCCTTAGTCCTAGACTTCCCAGAATGGCCCAGAAGTTGATTTGAGAGAAAACTCTTTTTCCTCCCTTCCATGACAAGTAGGTGCTGTCAAAAAAAAATGGCAATTGTAAAGTATCTGTGTATGTCAGGCCAACCTGCAGACTGCGTTGAGAAGGTCACGCTGCCCTTCCCCATTTTGTGACAAGTGGATTATAAACACAAGTTTAGACCTCTGGTCTACTCCTTCCAGGTAAAGTCCTTAGGCAAAAGAAAGAACCCTAAGAAAATAAAATGTCTAAGTATGTTCCAAGTTAGAATTTGTTTATGTCAGAATTTCTGCTTTAAAAGAATCTTTGATTGTTAAAAATATGCTAGTGTTGGTGTTTGGGTTGGACTCTATGATCTTGAAGGTCGCTTCCAACCTAGTGATTCTGTCACAGATCCTGTGACTCTGTGATTTGTAATGGCAATATATCAATACTGAGATAATAAAAAGCATTATTTCCGATCAAACATTTCGACTTTATCAAATAGTTGAGGTTAGAAATCTTGAGCAACACTGAGCATTAGTAAAGATCCGTAGCCATGAATTCTCAGTAAATTAATACCTACAATCTTTGCTAGAGGAATCAATCTAAGTGACTAAGGAGGCACTCAAACAATTCCATTTTGGAAAGTGATATCATTCTCTATTGTGAAATATTCCATATCCAAAGGAAACTTCAGTGAATGGAGATATCAAACCTTCTGAGTGTATGCTATAGCACAGGGTACATTACAACTCCCTGAAAGGTGGATGTGGTCAGGTGGGGATTGGTCTCTTTCTCCAGGCAGCAGCTGACAGAACCAGAGGACGCAGTCTCAAGCTGCACCAAGGGAAATACAGGTTGGATATTAGGAAACAGTTTTTTACAGAAGGGGCAATAAAGTGCTGGGATAGTCTACCCAGGGAGGTGGTGGAGTCACCATCCCTGGATGTGTTTAAAAAAAGACTGGATGTGGCACTTGGTGCCATGGTCTAGTTGAGGTGTTAGGGCATGAGTTGGACTCAATGATCTCGAAGATCTCTTCCAACCTAGTGATCCTGTGATTACAATAATTATGCTTATGACAGTATTTCCTTTTCCTGGGCACTAATGTCAAGCAGGTATGTGTGTGATGCCGAATGGGGAAGGAATTACTGCTGCAAGAATTACAATTTATAAGTGATTTATTTTGAATAAATGCAGTAAGAAAGAACACCATGCCCATGCCTAGTTCAACAGAAGGGTTTTTATTGACCTTTTTGGGTGCAGGGCATGGTCAAATGCAAGGATGGCAAAGTAATGGGCAATAGCATAAATAAAATGCCTAAATGCCAATTTATAACAATACAAAAGAAGGAAACCCTTTGACTTGTGCTTCATAAGTAAATGATCCTTAAAACAAATGCTAATGTAAACAAAAATTGAATTATATTTGAACTACAGGTTTTCAAACAGACTAAAGTGCTGAAATCAACCGGATGTTCTTGTTGATGGGTTTGCAGCTATTGACTTCTGCTCCTCATATCAAAGGCTGAACACTGATTCATATTTTCCCAGTATATAAACTTTAAAGAAGATAATTCTTCAGCTGAATTTTTGTAATTTCAGAAATTTGAGTGTCAGATAGCACATTGCAAGAAAAGATTTTCCATGGTGTAATTTTTTTTTATCTGTATACTGGTAGCTCTGATGCTAACACATCAGAATATATAGCCTCTAAAACCCCAAATGTAAGTATGAATTTTAATTTGTATGACATCCCCAAGTGCTCAAACATCTAGCTAAAGCTCTCATATACAGGAACAGTCCTAGGAATGGTAAGATCATTTGCAAAGGCTGCTCAATAAATGCATTTCTATAATAGAATATGAATACAAAAAGTCCTCAAAAGTCAAAAAGAGTATCATCCAAATAGAACTTGTGTGCAAATACTAAAAACCGAAAAAGGTTATTTTTATAATGTGTAGGGGTGTATATATATATCTATATGTATCCACAATCTGCTCTTTAAACACAGAAGAAACAGCTTGGTAAGGGTCACGCAAAAGTTTGCATGTGCTAAATGTAATACCCTTGACAAGGTGTCAAATAGCACGTGCCCATCATGTGGTAGTGCCCAGGTGTGTATGACTGGAGGTGATGACTGATATGAGGAAAGTCATACAGTCAGAGAGGGTACATAGATGTTTGAGTAGATGCTGGTGCTGATGAGGGATATGAGGATCTACATGGCTCTAGAGAGAATAAACTCCTGGCGATGTGCTGTAATCAGTCGATGGTAATGCTGCACGTATCTGCATATTAAAGAGGTGGGTAGTGATAATATGCATAATTGTGATGGTGGGCAGACGGTGATAACAAGATGTGTGAACAGTAGGAGGTGATGGGTATGCATGGTAAAATGCGTAGGTTGCAAGGATGCATGTGTGATGCTGAGTATAGTGGTGCTATGGGGAGCATATAGCAGCATATGCACTGTGGTGATATTTGTGTGATGTGGACCTGCTGTTCTTGACAAAACCGGGTGGAGCTCATAGGCAGCAGTTTATGTGAAAGAGACGGGTCATTACCCACACAGGTGTGCTTCACACAGATGGGAGTCTCCAGCCAACAGAATAAATAAGCATTTACTGAGTATTTTGTGTGTATGCCTGAGCTGAGTGAGTGTTGATGCAGCGAGCAAGTGTGCGGGTCTGTGTGAACTAGTGAGTAAACATATGTGGTTAATACAGAATGGTCAGGAGGTATATAGAGAATGATCAGGTGGTACATACAGAATGGTGGTATATGAAAATTGGTTTAGTGGTTATGTTACAAGCATGTAAGGACAGATTGTATACTCAGAACAATAACATATAGGGAGAAGAGACATATTGCCTAGAAGGAGAGGTGAGTGGGAAGTTCATGTTCTTCTTTTTTTAAGAAAAGTTTGCTTGCCAGAGAGCAGAGATGCAGGATTAGGACTAGCTGAAGATGTTCATGTGAGTTAAGAACTGGTAGTGTCAATGAAGTGTTTCAGGTGTCAGTGTCTGCCTAGAGATGACAATACGAGGAACAACTGCTGCATGTGTGTTCATCTGGAATCAGGGTGTATGTAAAAAATAACACAGTGTAGGTCAATGTGTGGAATTTCTTGGTGGGTACAGCACAGAAGTTATGTAGTGATAGCTACATATATGCAGCATAGGAATGGAGATAGTGCCAACACTTTGTGTCACTGTACAGGCTCAGGAGGGTTTAGAGCCTCCCTGGTACTGATGCAATCCTATCAGGGATATACATATGCTTTAAGTACAATATTAAGAGCGGGGGTTGTAACAGTGCTGAGGCAGCATGTGGTGGTTGAGCTTGAAGTGATCCTATGATTGGAAGCAGATGTGTGGGGACAGAGGAGTGGCAGCATGAGACGGTCTTAGCACCACTGTAGTGTCTATAGTCGTGTAAAGCTCCAGTGTGCAAATTGGTCACTCACTCTTGGATGTGATGGACAGAGGCAAAATCTGATGGGGGGGTGCATCTTTCGGGACAGAGTGCGTGGAGAAGGGCAGGGCTGCTCGTGAGTGATATCTAGTGGTGGTGGTGGCGGGACAGGACAGGGTAGGGGGCATGGACGGTGCTGCGTGTATAGGGTTAAATGTTTGTCCTTGGCGGTCGGTGCCATGCGTGGTGCCAGCGCTGTGAGGTGGGCAACGCACATGGTGCAAGGACAGGAGAGGGTTACAGCAGCTGCGTAGACATGAGGCATGCTTGCCCAGGTAACACTGCCCTCCCACGCAAGGCTCAGGCTTTTTCTTAAAGGAGAAAGAATGGTCCCATTGCCAGGGGTGCCCCTGGTCTGGACCTAGGTGCCATGGAGGGAGAGCAGAGGAGAATAGAGAGGAAGGAGAGGATGGTAGACGAAGAGATCAGTGAGAGATGGGGGAAGCAATACAGGGTGGAGAGAGAAGTGCGGGTCGGGGGGCACTGAGCAGTGTGGGTCAGTGGGAACAGGGAACAGGCTGCCTTGGAACCGCCGGCTTTGCGAACAGCCGGAGGGCGGGATGGGAGGCGGGCAAGGGGAGTAGAGGGTGGGAAGGGACACCCACTTACGTCTCCTCCTGTATTTTTTTTTCTTTCCCTCCTTCTTTCCTTAGCTGGTGACGCGCCGCTGCTATTAATCATTCACCAGCCGGGGAGCAGCAATTGCCGCCGCTCGGAGCGAGCGGCGCTGGCAGCCGCCTCTCTCCTGATGCCCGCGTCCCGCAGCCGCCGCATCCCTGACGGGATGATGCCCAGCGCAGCCGGCGGCGGACGCCTGCTGCTCTGAGCCGGGGCGGGGGTGTCCGGGCAGAGGATGCTCCCCAATGGCACCTGCCCCAGGCTCCCGGGCGGTGCAGGCAACCACAGCGGCTACAGCGACAGCGGTGGCAGCGACAGCGGTGGCAGCGGAACCGGTGGCGCCTCGGAGGAGGCGGCGGCGGAGGGCATGGACTCGGGCGGCAGGAATTCCTCTGGGGCTCCGAACAGCACCCTGAGTGAGTCTCAGGGCAGCGCCATCCTCATCTCATTCATCTACTCCGTGGTGTGCCTGGTGGGGCTGTGTGGCAACTCCATGGTCATCTACGTGATCCTACGTTATGCCAAGATGAAGACAGCCACCAACATCTACATCCTCAACTTGGCCATCGCGGATGAGCTGCTGATGCTTAGCGTCCCCTTTCTGGTTACCTCCACCCTGCTGCACCACTGGCCCTTTGGCTCCCTGCTCTGCCGCCTGGTGCTCAGTGTGGATGCCATCAACATGTTCACCAGCATCTACTGCCTGACTGTGCTCAGTGTGGACCGTTACATCGCTGTGGTGCACCCCATCAAGGCGGCCAGATACCGCCGGCCCACTGTGGCTAAGATGGTCAATTTGGGTGTCTGGGTGCTTTCCATCCTCATCATCCTGCCCATCATCATCTTCTCCAACACAGCAGCCAACAGTGATGGAACAGTGGCTTGCAACATGCTCATGCCAGAACCCACCCAGAGATGGCTGGTGGTCTTTGTGGTCTACACCTTTTTGATGGGCTTCTTGCTGCCTGTGGTGGCCATCTGCCTCTGCTACATCCTCATCATTGCTAAGATGCGCATGGTGGCCCTGAAGGCTGGCTGGCAGCAACGCAAACGCTCGGAGCGTAAGATCACCCTCATGGTCATGATGGTGGTGATGGTCTTTGTCATCTGCTGGATGCCCTTCTACATTGTGCAGCTGGTCAATGTCTTTGTAGAGCAGGATGATGCCACCATCAGCCAGCTCTCTGTCATCTTGGGCTATGCCAACAGCTGTGCCAACCCTATCCTCTATGGTTTTCTCTCAGACAATTTCAAGCGGTCCTTCCAGCGGCTGCTCTGCCTCAGCTGGATGGACAATGCTGCAGAGGAACCCATCGACTACTACGCCACTGCCCTCAAGAGCAGGGCATACAGCGTGGAGGACTTTCCCCCAGACAACCTGGAGTCGGGGAGCATGTACAGGAATGGCACTTGCACCTCCAGGATTACCACCCTCTGAGGAAGCATTCCTGTCCCCCAGCTCCCTTACTGCCCCCCAGCTGGAGGGTGAGCGAAGCCAGGGCTGTGGCATGGGGAGGCTGGGAGGGAGGGGATTTTGGTACTGCCCACTGCCAGCAGTGTTTGGCACAAGAAAGAGTGAAGAAAATCCCACATCCTTGATTTGCTGCCCCCCTGCACCCTGGTCGCCAGCCTTGAGAGTGGGTGCATTCTCTGATGCTTCAACATCCACTTAGTGAATTGTGGCTTTCATGGATTAGCTTAGGATCTGGTATCCTGGCTCTACCACTCCTCTCTGTGTCTGAAAAGTGGCTGTAAAGGTCCTGAAGTGACTCTCCCTCCATCTTTTGTACAGTTTGCCCTTCCCCTTGTCTGGTGGGACACCCCAGGCCACTGAGTAGAGCCCGCTTCAGTCAAGACCCAGCATTCAGACTCAGACTCCCCCCAGCTGAAAATGACCCTGCTTAACATCTGTCAGTACTCACCTCCCCTTCAGAGATTAGAAATCCTGGAAAAATTCACCCCAACACACACCTTGCCCTCCCCCAGGAAGGAATGCATAGCCTCTCTTTGCACCTACCCTTCCCTCCCCCTGGAATATAAAAGAAAGCAGGGAGCAAAAAAGTCCCCGAGAAAGAAGCAGCATTGGCACGGAGGTATTTTTTTGCTTTGCAGATATTTTCCATCTCACTGGGACTTTGGCTCTCTGTGCTACTTTGCAGAAGTAGAGCAGTAAAGGTTTTATGAAAAAATCTGATTATTGCTGTGCTTTAGAGCTGTGCGGCAGGTTGCTGGTAATGGGAGATAAGCAGTCCCGTGACACAGAGAGCAGAGAGCTGGGACTCACTGAGATGGGAGCTGGGGGGACTACTGAGCTGGGAAATGTCTGAATGGTAGACCACACACAATAAAGTGTGCTGTCCACACACACAATAAAGTTTAAAGGGAGCAGTGGACTATGAATCTGCCGTCTTGAACCTGCTCCATCAGCTATGACACAGCGATGAAGGGAGCTGAGACAGTTTTTGAATAACCTGGGTGATGGCAAAGTCACTTTAGCCTATATGGAAAAAGGGGGAGTAATTTAAAAGTCTCCACCAGTCTCTGAAATAAATACTTGACAGAAAAAGTAGCTGTTCAGTAATAGCTATTACCCTAGCTCCAGTTTCTTCTGTTGCACTAAAAAAGCCCAACAAAATGGGTTTCATAGGTTGCCAATGTAATATACTGACCCAGAGCTTCTTAATGTTTCATTTCTGAAAATTCTTGTTTTTAATGTGTGCCAGATGTCTTCTTGTTTGACTTTTTATTTGATTCTAGTCACTGTGTTGTGAACGTGTTTCCCTGAAGCAATTTATACTGTGTACTTATGTCTGTAGTGGCTACTTACAAGGTTGCATTTAAAATGGGTGATGCTCAAGAAGGCTCCTTTCCAGATAAAAACATTGTCATTTTTTTCTAACTCTTTCATTTACATTGTCTCCCCCACAGAAATTCTCTCTTGAATTTTATCTCTTCTCTTATGACAAAACAGATTTCATATAGACAGATGAAGATTTCTTTGATAAATGACAGCTGATTAAACAAAACCTTCTTTCCCTGCTCCTTCTTATCCCACACAGAAGAGTCGGTATGGACTGTGCTGAAATAAGCAGCTATGGTTTTTGCTTTCTACCACCTTTACTAAAAGTGTCACACAGTGGCAAGAGTCCCGGTAGCTGTGACAAATCACTTCTCTAGCACAATACTGTGGTTTTATTAATTATAACTACTGGCAATTTGCAGCAAGAGACTGGAAAAAACCTCTAGTAGCAGCATACCCATAGCATTGTACTCATAGCTGCAGTGCTTAAGTACAGTGTTAAGTATAAGGTTGACAGTTAAGGCATCTAGTATTTCTGGTGGTGGACTTACTACAGGTTTTTGTTCAATTATACCCTTTAACTTTTCTCAGCAGCAAAAAGAAGGATGCTACTTTGTACATTTCTTTCACCAAAACTTAGGTACTGTTAAATGAATGTATAAATTTAGTATTTCAAAGTTGTCTGATTCAAAGTCCATCAAAATGAGAGAAAAAAATTCTTAATTCACTTCAATGGACTGTGAGTCAGCTCCTTTTAGTCTAAAAATTGCTAATGTGAAACTGTTACATCCGTATTAAAATATTTCATGAAAAGCTTTAACAATTGTACAGTTTCTTTTATTTTACTTCCTAGTGGACACAATTTAAAGAAAACTTGCAAATATTAAATTTTACAATGTTTTACATGTACATATGGGGAAATTGGGATGAAATCACTTTATAAGCTCAATTAACTTTTCACAGAAATCAAGTATCTGTCAAAACAGTAAAATGCCCCTGATATCCATGATGCTATTTCCAGGGCTTCACTTGAATTCTCACTCACAATATCTTCAGGATGGCATAAGTCTCATAATCTTATATGATCATTTTCACTCAGGCATATTCATATGTATGGTCAGATTAAACAGAATGTCTACTTTTTACTGTTGAATTTGTTTAATATCAGACATGATGAAACAAGAGTGAGAAAGCATGAAGCTTCATACTACATATTCAGCTTTGATAAAAAGTTGAACTGGGTTTTGTTCTTTCATTTTGTTTATTTCTTTGCCTTGTAAATGTGATGGAAGCCTGCACACCTACCAGCATATGCACTTTAGTTTCAGTTCTCCCAGGCACATCGCAGAGGTTGGCTTCAGTAGATGGCAGGCTTGCCTTCAGATGGATGGGTTGATTCACTCCCAGCCAGCACTGCCCTTATGATTCCTGACTAAAACACTCTCTGTGGTTTCAGCTGGAAACAAAATCTGTTTATGCCATGTTAACAGTTGTTCCTACTATTTTTCACTCTGGGAGAGGTGATCAACAGCAGTAAATCATCCCGTTTAGCTAGAAAGAAAGTTAGGTAGCTCATTCTGTGTTACTATTCTAAATAGTAGAACATAACTACCAGGAAGAAAAAAAGTTGTTCTCATGAAATAATATGTACCAGAAAATAAACAGAACTCTTTTTAATGATTTCCAAATGGCAAATAAGAATATTCAGATTTCATATGGAAATTATTTTAACTAACGCTTAATTCACTGAAAAAAATAGTAAAGTGGTTTACTTCTTGGTGACATTTTGACTTGTTATAATGCTGCAAGTGGGTGAACTGTAATTGTAACCAATAGTTATTCTTTTGCTTTTTCTCCATGAGTTTCGGTTTATATTTTAAAAATATTGTGTTCACTTTGTCATGGAAATTGGCCTTGTGGCCACTGAAATGAAGGCAACTGTGCTTCATTTAGCCTGAGAGCTATACCCAGCAGTGGGACAGTGCCAAGCAGTATCCAGTCAATAGACTGGACTGTTTCCTGTGGCATGTACTCCAGAGAAGAATTTTCACATGGAACACACATCAGGTGGGCAGCACACATCAGCTACAGCATCTCCCCACTCAAAGAAAGGTGCACAGGAAATCACTTCCTTTTCTCATCAGGCTTCCCAGCGCAGTAGGAAAGACAACAAATCTCAGAATCCTGAGTTGGGGGTCTTGAACAAGGCTAGTCACTGAGGCACTTTTTATCTGGGCAGTGGATGAAAAAGGTGATGGCTGCAAGCAGATATTCTGCCTCTTCAGATGGTCCCTACAGCAGAGAACATTGCACAGAGTATGGTTTCTTTGCATTTGACACTTAAAGAACCCTTTTGGTTTCTTCACAGAGAATGAGAATCAGTTTTCCAAATGTGATATAAGAATTTCTGAAATGACAGCTTTTCAGTGAATCAGAATTTTTAAAAAGATTTTCTGGTTGTTTCTGGAAATCTGCATTTCTAATGTATGTGACATGCTCTATTAACACTGTGACTATTCACTGTATTTTAACCTGTTTCCAAACTCAGCATCTTAATTCTAAATATTAAGCTAAGTCTTATTGAAATAAAATAACCCAGTGATGTCATACATTCATGTTATATAAGGTTTGACTTTATTCTGCCATATTTCCAGAACAGTGACAATTGAATGTTTTGTAGTCTTGATTAAAAAACAAAAAATCCAGTAACTTCAAAAAATCAGAAGAAATTAGCCAAGAAAGAAATATCAATCTAGTGTTCTAAACTCTGTGATTTCAGTCCCTAGGAGCCTTACTTGACACCAGGGCCCTACAGACAAAAATGTGAATTATGAATCTCTAGAGAAGAATAAAATATTTCTACTGAATTGTTTATTCAGCACTTCCACCCTCCTCATAGCTTTATTTTGCTGATAACTTCAGGCTAAGCCACAGGAAGAAAGGATGGTTTGCTAATTAGATTTCTCTTTAAGAAAAATGCTTTTAGATATTACATTTTGTGGAGAGAAATGGCCAAGAAAAATAGGTGAACCTGAGAGTATTTCAAAGTATATCACCAGAAGGCTACAAACTAAGCACAATTTTGACAAGACAGATGCTTTTCAATAAAAGCTAACTAGGCCCACTCCCTTCCAACTTTGTTTCTCCAAAAGCCTAAAATCTGGGTTTGGCAGAGCAATAAGCAGCTATGAAGCAGGGATAGCAAGGTGCTGTACCCTGCCTGAGGTATACAGGTTTTTGTGCCCAGTCTGGATGGAATACATTTGTCATTATATGATTATTATGTCTATGATGGATAGAGTCACCTTGAAAGCTATATAAATGTACAGAAAATTCCTTCTACTCTCCATTCCCATGTCCCAACCCCTCCAAAAAAAAAAATAAGGTATTTTTTATAGAGATTCTTCATGGTATAATATGTCTATGGCCTGCTCTCTGTTCTTGAGCTTCCTAACGAGAAAGGCTCAGATAAAAGTGCTCAAATTCACTGCATTTGTAGGACAGATAACAGACTTCTGACTTGGGATCTGAATTGTGCTGTATTTATTATTTACAAATGGATTGTATTATCTCCACTTACCTTGTTGGTGACAGTGCTTTCGTCAGTGCACGTGTGGGCCCTACCAGCCCAGGGGAAGTTTCTGAGAGGTGCTGGACTGAACTGCACTTCCTAAAGCTGAGCAATGCCGGGTGACACCAGCACCGCTGCCACGGGCTGAGTACAGCACAGGCTCAGCTCTTTCACACAGCACTTGCCCGTGCTCAGAGCCACACTAGAAAGCCCAAAGGATTGCTGGTCAACTGGAGTCATCCAAAACGTGGCAAAGCTGGATATTTGGGGGAGAATGGATATAAAAGGAGGCAAAACTGGTGGATATTTGATACTGAGCAGACTGAGAGAGAAGGAATCTGAAATGGAGAAAAATCAAGTATGTGACGGCCAAAAGAGGCCATGCTGTCCACACACACAAAATAAGTAGAGGCATTTTAAAGCAGGCATTTACAGGCATTTTAAAGCAGGATTTGGCTCTTTCACATAATTAACTTTCACTGTTTAGAGTACAGCAAATACATAAACTCCCAACTCAGCAAAAATTATGAAGTTGTGCTTTTTATGTCAGCTGCTGTTTCCAAATCTAGCTGTTATTTTTGAAGGTTAGAAAGTCTCTAGTTATTTTTTCTAAGAACTAAATGACAATTTAGTTCCTTTATGGAATTACTAGGAACTCAGGAAAACAAGGCAGAAACAGATAGATAATAAAATTTTCTGAATGTTAATTTAGTTTGGATTTTTTTAGGTGCTTTGAATTTCTCATATATTTTCCTTTTATCATTAAAATAGAGAAAAAGACAACTTTTTGCTCAACACAAACCAAGAAGACCTCCATATTGACAAGACAGAAATTGATACAGAAGAATTTTCCCTGCTCTTTCACTGTTATAAAGTAAAATTTACAGAATTTCTTACTTGAAAAGAATCTTCAATACCATGACTGGGAAAAATCCTTTCCCTTAGAGAAAGATATACTTGTAAGAATGAAAAGTAATGTAACACATTCCTCTGCACAGACATTACAGACTTAGATCATTTATAATCTCACTCAAACTACCTGTACTTATGATCTTACGTTACGTTCCAGAGAACAGTGCAAATCATTCTTATCAGTCAAAACCACATGACCTGCTGGTTATATTGCAAAAACAAAAACATGCTTTTCTGACAGGTTATAGCCCATGGCCTGTTCCTGGCTTAATGAGTGAAAATGTTTATTTGTTTGCAATCCACCACATTTTGAGTAACACCTGAAAACATATGCAGAAAGAAGATGGTTAGGACAGATACGTCCTGGTAAAGATGGATGCTTGCCTGTCTTTCTCATCTTTCCCTCCTCAGCTCATCACCTCTGTGGATCTGCAGTCTTCTTTCTCTTATATTACCCATAAAATACATAATAGTATTTATTTTTCCATTTTTCTGACTCAAAATGCAAAAGGACTGGCAAGTGGAAGGAGGCGGAGGACATAACAAATGCAGGACCACCGCCACATCTCTGCATTCTCCAGCTCCACTGCTGCTTCCACTCCAAGTGCAGTACTGTGTTCTCCTCTGGGTCTCCCAACATAAGGATGCAGACATGCTGGAGTCCAGAGGCCACCAAGACGATCAGAGGGTTAGAACACCTCTCCTACAAAGACAGGTTGAAAGAGTTGGGGTTGTTCAGCCTGGAAAAGAGAATGCTTCCACTACCTACAAACAACTTTCCAGTACCTACAAGAAAGTTGAGGAGCGTTTTCCTAGGGCCTATGGTGACAGGCCAAAGGGGAGTGGTTTCAAACAAAGAGTTGGCGTGGATTAGGTATGAGGAAGAAATTCTTTCCTGTCGGAGTGGTGAGACAGTGGACCAGTTTGCTGTGAATGGCCCATCACTTGAAATGCTCAAGGCCAGGCTGGATGGAGCTCTGAGCAATCTGGTCTAGTGGAAGATGTCCCTGCTCACAGCAGGGGTGTGGAACAAGGTAATCTTTAAGGTCCCTTCCATCCATCCAATCCATTCTGTGATTCTGTGATTCTAGTCAGCAATACAGAAAAGTGAAAGGGCTTGCTTGCTAACAGATTACTGCCTTTACACATCCACCTTCAAGTCTTCCAGTCCCAGACTACAAGTCCAGAAGAGAAAGACAAGGCTGCATATTGGGAGAAGAAGAAAAGACATTAATTTTAATGATTTGAAGCCCTGAGAATGTGGTTACTGCTGTTGCTCCCCTGCTGTGTTGCCTTTTGAGTCAAATATGTATCTTTAGCAAAATATATGAATCACCACACTACAGCCTTTGTAAGTGTCCATATACTGAAGAAATTAAAAATATTAGTTCTAGAAGGAACTACATTGCATCTACCAGTGACTGGCCTCCATGTAATAAATGAGGAAAGATAACTGGATTTTAAAACATGAAAAAAATTAAGTGATAGGAAATTTCTAGGGGAAGCATAGAAACCATTGTATTTTTAATATTCTTTAAGCTATATGATACACTTACACAAGGAAAAATGTTGTCAGAAGTACTTGAATTTTTTCCCATGTCCACTTACAGATTTCATCTCAATCCCATAGAACACCTAATTAAACCCATAGCAGCATAAATCATTATTTTTAAAAAAAAATGTGGAAATTAAAGTTTTATTTCTGATTATTTGATGAAGCAAACCATTAAAAATTCATCACTTGTTCATAAATAAAATGTGCAGCTGACAAATTATATGCCTGCCAGTCAAACTATCTTTGTAAGAATTAAGGAAATCTAAGATTGGCGATATAGGACACTTGTCGGACAACTGTGATAGACAAGAGATCTGGACATTCCTATTTTTTTGCAGGAATCACCATTTTCAAATGTGGACTAACAGTTTCTTGCTATCATCATTTCATTACAAATATAAGCATTGTAAAACCTCACAGATACAAAGTTTATATGGCTTTAATGTGGGATTAAATCATATTTTTCCTATGCTGGAAAAATAGTTGGAATATAATATGCCTATATAATGTTTAGTCAAAGGACATGTATGCAACATGAGAGAAAAGTCAAGGTTTGTCTCTATTCTTGCCATGTTTTGGAAAAATACTTGCTTTTGATTGTGTGTTTTTTATATGGTGTTACGTAATAATTTTTTTTAAATTGCATCCACTTTCACAATCACTTTTACTATCTCAATACTTGTTATGATTATATGTACTCATTATGGTCTTACTTAATCTTTTTTCATGTGTGCAAACAGCAAATCCTGTTCTGAATCTGCCTTGCAGACCAGTGAACCATGGCTGTGATATGAACCAATAGGCTGCATGACAGATATATGTTGGTTTCTTATTCACTAAAGACCCAGTTTGATCAAGAGTGGAAAGCAAAAATGATCGGTTTTTTCTCCCAGACCATCTTCTTTTTGCTCTAAACTATTACAGAAAGATAAATTCATGCATTTCAAACCTGCTAAAGTTCCAAACAAATCCAAATGCTATTTGTTTTGTATTCTGCTGACTGCAAAAAAATAAGGTAAAGAACCCCAGATATACTAAACAAGAATCTCTAACACGTAAAAGCAATAAAAGCAATACTAAAATTATGATAATTTAGTCATGTCTTGAAGAGACAGAAGGCATCATGAGCTTGCTTTTAGAAAAGTGACTTGCACAGCTGGAGATTTAAGTGAGCTGATTTTTCTGATTTAATTTTAAATGTGTATTTTACAGGCATTTACATATAAGTAGCCTCCATTTGCCTTCCTTACAGTCAATGCAGAGAAAGGGCACTTTCAGGATGTAATTCATCGGTCCTGTTTTCAGCATCTAGTCTAAAATTAGATTAATTGCAAGCACATATTTCTCTATAGGCAGTAGGGTAGTCTAGGTAAATAAAAAAGTCTAGATGAACTGTTGGAGGTGTCCACACATGGATGTATTTATGGATACACATGGCTCCATCTACAAGACGGATCCCATTCTTAGATGCAAAATAGTCTGGTTTCAGATGAGTCAAATTATAATTCAGGGGGAACATAGTAGAGCCCTTGTGTAGTCCTCTAGACAAATGTTCAATGATCCTGAATTGTGTGAGAAAAAGAACTCTCAAATCAAAACATGATTTCACAGGAAGAGAAAATAGAAATTATGAGACAGGTGAATGGCTTGCAAGGGCATGAACTTGTATATTCTAACTAAATAGTCTGAGTCACATACTGAGAGATGCCAAAATAAGTAGTCAGGTGCTTAACTCAGCACTTAATTGTATGCTTGGTATGACTCCAGAAACAGAGAATGAGATTCTCTAGCTCCTAGAGTTTAGAAAAACACACCTGGACAGTCCCATCAAGAGTTCAGCTATCTGATATGTGAGAAAGACTGAAACATAGAAAAAATTAATTTAGAGAGGCTTTCATTCATCTTAGTTGCTATTTGCTTATACAGTCCCTGATAGAAGAGAGCTCCACATACACTACCCCATTAAAGAAATTACTTACAGTGACAGCAACAGGAGTGTTATTAAGAAATAAGGCATTCATGACTAAGTCATTCTCCAAATCTGTGCACATCTGAATGTAGGATCAAGCCTCCTGCCCAAGCTGAAAAATGCCTGCCTTCTGAAATACAAATGCCAGACAAACAGATTATTAAAGTATTCAGATTATGAGTCACCTTGTAACAAACAGCATTCTCACCTAGCAGGATTTAATTCCTGTCATGATACAAGGGAATTTATCTACAGTCAACCTGATGGCTCACAAATCTCAGTGACCTCTTTACCAAAAGCAAAAAACTTTTCACAGCTAGCAACTGCCTATCACCATTAAAGGGAGAAAGGGGAAAAGAAAAAATGTACACTATTTCATTCTTTATCCTTAGCAGATGTTTACACCATATTTATCAGGTCTTTGCTTGCAAGAAAAATAGGTAATAATACCACACATTATTTTTTTAAGCAGAGCTCTTCATACTCAACAGGAAAGTGTCAAAATTAAAGCAGTAGTCAGAATAGCAGCTCTTAAGAGAGGAAAACAAACAAACAAGCAGGTGTATTTAAAAGATATTTCAGAGCTTAAAGTTCCCTTAAGGGAAGAAAATATTTCCCTATTCTCCCTGCACCCCAAGAAGCTTGGATAAGACCAGTTAGTTGTGTATAACTGCACAGAAAACCTTGAATCAATATTTAATATTACAACTTTAATTGAAAACCAACACCATAATAATAATAAGCGAGCATCAGCACTGTGAACTGTGCAGAAAGCAAGTTCTGCAGCCAGGATGAAAGCTCCTCTACAGGAATTCCCAAGGGAAATCACAGAGGAAGTGTTTACCTCATTTAGAAAAGGGCACAAATGGTGAATCTCTCCTTACTCTCAAGGGATTCCATGGAAAACAATATATATGACTAAAGAGAATGAGATTTGCATGATGTACTTGGACTCATGTTACTCCTCTCGCAGTAGGGTGTGTCAGCACCTTGTCCGATTCTAAGGTAGCCACATACTCCATACAGAAAGCAAGTTTTGTAACAGCACAGAAGAAAAACTGTAACTGAAAAATTTATTCTCTGCTACAATAAAAATTAGTATGAAGTAACAAACAGGGCAGTGATTTACATCATCCTTTACTCTTTCCATCAGCTGAAGCATAAAACTGACTCCACATCAACCTCTCAGTTCCTCAGCAATGTAATGACTTTCTAAGTATAGAAATGCTCTTTCATTTTTAAGAATATCAGTAGGAAAGCATATGGATTGCAGTATCTTCCAAAATTATGGCAGTTCACCACTCCAAAAAGTTCCAGCAATTAAATTGAAAACGAGAGCCTCCAAGTACCACTCAGGCAAGGAGTGACTTCTAAATTACAAGATGCAAGTGCTCAAAGTGGTCCACTTTATGCTTGCTCCACGCTCCTGACAAGCAGTTTCTGAGAGGATAAAAATGCACAATTGTTGCAGCTGCAACCGCTCTGTCGGCCAGGCTGATCTATTTATATTTTAGTGAAATCAGCACCGAAATAACTGTTTTCCAGACCGACAAAAACTCCTGACTGTCCAGACTTCAATCCCCTCAAAAGAATGTCGCTATGCGCTCCTGCGTCTGGTAACGTACAAGGCCGGCCCAGCCAAGTCCCGCGGCGCCTCTCCCTGGGCTCCCCGCGGCAGCAGGGGCTGCGGACAGCAGGGACGTGGGGAGCCGAGCGCTGGCCCGGGCTGTCCCCTCAGGGCAGCCCCGAGGGACGCGGCCTCGGCGGTCCGGGGCTATTCACTGCCCGCTGCTCCGCTGGGTTCCGCGGAGCCTGCCTCCGCCTTGCTGCCGGCCTCCGGCGGCTCCTTGTCCCCGTGGTCCTCGGATTTCTTGTTAAAGCAGATTTTGAACACCCCCAGGACGGTCATGACCAGGATGACCAGCACCACCACGGCGACCGTCACCAGGATGAAAACGTAGTTGGAAGAGGAGGAGGGCAGCGGAGCAGACCCCTTCTCTCCGCCGGCGGCGGCTGTGGCGATGACAGGCGGCTCCGTGGAACCGCCGAGTGTCGGGATGGAAGGACGCCGCCCCTCCGCCCAGGCACCCGACGGCTCCGCGGGGCCGCCTGCAGCGGTGGGGGCCGGCGCGGTGCCCGGGCAGGGAGTTCCGTCCTGGCCGCCCGGGGTGCAGGCACAGGCGAAGCCGCCGGCGGCATCACGGCAGCCGGCGGCCTCGGCGCACCGCCCGCTGTCGGGGCCCCTACGGCCGAAGGGGCAGGGGCAGAGGGGCTTCTCTTCTGCCTTCCAGGCGAAGCCGCCCGGCTCAGACTGGCAGGTGAGCCGCACTTCCCCGCCGGGACACGCCACCGTCAGCACGGTTCCCGGCGGGCTGAAGCCGGGGCCGCCACTGCGCTCCTCGAAGGGGAGCCGGTAGTCGAGGTCGAGGGCGCCCGCGGGACTGAGGTTGGGGCAGGCACCCTCGTACTGGTACTTGCAGAGGTAACCCGGGCTTTTCCGTTCGCAGACCCGCTCCTTCCAGCCCCAGTTGCGGCGGTGCCCGAGGTCAGCCGCCAGGTGCAGCCCAGCGCAGCGGGCCGTGACGCAGGACCGCAGGGGCTCCTGCAGCCACTGGCCGAGCGCCGCCGGCACCTCCTGTGCGGCCGTCCCACCCACGACGCCCTCCCAGGAGAAGCCGCGGAGCGGCTGCTCCTCGTGGGTGCAGGTGGAGGCGTTCCTCTTCAGCCCGACCCAGAACAGCGCGGGCATGGGCACTGCCGCCTGGGCCAGCAGCCCCAGCAGCAGGTGCAGCTCCGGCTCCCCGCTGACCCAGGCAAGGCTGCCCCGCCGCCCATCGCAGGCGCCCCGGGCCTCAGCGTACGAGACATCGGCGAGGTGGGCGCTGAAGCAGGCGCCGGCCTGTGGGCAGCGCACGGCGGCCCGCCGGGGCGGCAGGTTCCGGCCCAGGGCGCAGGCCGCAGCCAGGAGCAGGCACCAGGGCCCGGCCCGCCTCATGCCGGTGGCGGGACGCGGCGGGCTGAGGGGCGCGGGCTGCCCCTGCGGCTGTGGTGGCGCTTGGCCTCTGCTGGGGCTTGGGCTGCCCGCGCCGTCCCTCTCCGGCGCCGGCCCCGCTCCCACGGCCCTGCCCCGGACCTGCCGGAGGAAACGTGTCGGGAGCCGTGGCTGACCTCGGCATCCTCCGTTTGTTGGAGGGCTCGGGACAAGGAGCTCCCGACGCTGCCAGGAAGCCCTCGCCCAGTCCGGCGGGCGGATGTCCAGCCGCAGGATTGGACGGTGCCTTCTCCGCTGTCGGAAGGTGGCAAAGCCCAGAGCCGCAGCTGTCGGACGGCGGTAACGGACGGCGGGCCCTCTGTCACACCCAAGTCCCCGAGATGCCCGGGCCCACCTTTCTATCTTGTTGCACAGCACTTTCCAGAGAGAAGCGATCCAGCTCCAGTTATTTCTTCCTGGAAGGATGGAGGTTTCTTGGTTAAGTGAGGCTGTGCAATCAACGCCGTAGCTCCCGATACAGGGGATGATTTAAGAGTCACAAAAACTTATTCAGCTTACTGTTTTCCAGCAGGCTGATCTAAATGCATCATATATAAGGTGCCTAGTTTGACTTCAGTAGTTGTTCTTGAATGAGTTTCACTGATCCACTGCAACTGTTCCTCTGAATGTAGTCCCCATGTTGTCTCATTTTCATACTCCTTACTGATATTTCTGTGTGCTGTTGCCTGACATGTACATTCAGATACAGCATACATCTGAGTCTCTTCCCAGGTGGCATGAAACTTGAGGCATATATGTACATTTTGTTTTCCAGGTTTTACTTTGGAAAAACGCATGTCAATGCTTTTGATTTTGTGAATAAAACATAATACAAATTTCTAGTATTTGAATACCATAGAGGAGGGTGGGTGCAGGCTTAGGAGAAGGAATAAAAAGCAAAAAATAAATAATTGATCTGGAGTTTCTAAAACATGTGGTTTCTCAGTAATTGCAGTCCATTTGGGTGCCAGTAGACTTGGTTTTATGGAAAATAGGTTTTCATAACAAAACAAGGTCTTGTTAGTTTAATTCTAGATGAAATCAGGTTTTTGGTTAATCAAAATGTCGAGATGCTAACAGCTACCTAAGTCAAAGTATACAGTGTTGTGGCAGCTGTTTTATTCAGCACATGGAGATTTTTACTGCCTGCCTGCATTTTAAGCCAAAAATACGCGATTCATTTTGCGTCAGGAAGCTTTGTCACTTGCAATTCACATCCCTAGCTCTTCACTGGATCTAGTTTTAAATGTGCGCAAACTAAATTAATTGTTCCTTAAGCCCCATGTTTTTCTTGATGATGTATAAAAGCTGTGCTTCTGCACATACCTGTCAAGTTAGTATCTTGAGCCATTTCCCCAAATCTGGTTGATACATTTGAGAGAGAAGAGAGTTTGCTATAGCTTTCCTATTGCCATCCTACTGGGGAATATTTACAAGGCTTTGCTTAATATTCCACTGCAATCCTACAGCTTCACTTGGTTTTCTCTTTCAAAACTGAGTTCATTTATTATAGCTGAATAAAAACTGGACTTCATATATAGAAGGAATATTGTTGAAACCCCATAATTTCATGTTATTCTTTAAGCCTAGGACTCTGTCCCTGAGGAGGAGAGAATGAAAGCATTCACTCCCTTGCATCTCTTCTCAGCTGTCAGCCAAGGGCTTGATTTGAGCTGTCTGAGCTGGCCTCTCTACCAGGTAATTGATGGCTATTGCCAGCTAATTTCACACAGGCCACAACTTTAATTTCCTAGGCTTTATATGAACCAGCAAACTGGGAAACCAGTTTAGAAACAATAGGTTAGCCACCAGTGCCCTGGACAGTCCAGTCTCATCGAAAGAACTTGTACTGCACAGAAAGATGAAAATACTGTATTGCCAAAGCTGAAGGCTTTTGCCAGCTGAAAATAGAGGCAGTGGCTGTACATCTACTCAGCCTGCCTGTATACTTGCTCTCCTCTCCTATTGCTGCCCCTAAATGTCCTGCAAAATATTTTAAAAAACCAGGTCTGCTGGATCTCCAGAAAACAGCTCTTCCTCTGTTGTTTTGGGTTTTTTTTCATTGTTTTTTCTAGTTTTTACATTTAGGTAAATAAGAAATTGCTCTTCATGGGGCTTTTTCTGGGGAAGTCTTTTTTTGAATGAGAGAATTAGCTACTCTCACACAAATGCTGGTACCAGTCCACATGTGAGGCAACTAAAATTTCTACATATAAAGAAGGCCTTATTACATAAATGTGAATGTTACAGCTGATGGATGTATAAGTTGTAGTGTAGCTGTTGCTTTCAGTAGTTAAAGCCTTATTTAGGTGTAGTCATTCTTAGGTCTATTTCCTGTAAGATCTTAGCCCTAGAAAAAACAGTGGTTTGCTTTAATTGTATTTTAATAAGAGCCATTGGAGTATTTTTATTTCATTACGTAACTGTATCTATCTTAGAATTACACATACAGTTTCACTATGGAGCTGTGTGAGAAGTGCTGAATTAATAAATCTACTTTTCTCTTTTAGGGTGGATTCCTTTTGTATTTTTATAAGGTAAATTACAACTATTCTTTTTGTAACTAATCAGGAAATATGTCATCCATATATCAGCACATACTTTCATCAGAGGTAGTCTTGTTGAGGGATACAGTATCCAGATCATGGTAAGAGCCATATTTTGCTTCTCAGAGGTAGATGGATGGTGCAGTAAAAGAAATTTGCCATGCTTCGAAGGGGGCAAGTAAAATGATCGTGTCACACTAAAATGTGTAGAGCATAAGGACAGTAAATTTCTCTTCCCCAAAGGGGATACAAGAAAATGTCTGGAAATAGATCTGTTTAGCTGTTATGCAACAAAACCTGGAGACAGTTTCTAGTGTCAGAAGCAGCAATCTTCTGCTAGTGCAAAGGAGGGCTGCTGATGTTCACCTCCATTTATCACCTGGTTTATTGCATGATACAGATTTGTTTGGAGCTGGAAACTATGGACCAGGAGCAAAAAATGAAGATAAGTATTCTGGCAGCACTGCCTGTTTGCACAGCTTCAGCCTTTTAGCTTGCTGCAGCCTTGCAGAGTCTATGCCAGTTGGCTGTGGTCAGGCTGTACAGTCCCTAGGAACTCTCTCCTTCCCTCTGATCCCAGCTAGTATCCCTACTGGATCCTGATATCCTGCTGAATTTGTTGTGGGTAAAGTTAAGACCTACTCCCCATCTTTCAGTGTTCTGCTAAGATATAGGTAATAATTTAAATAACATAATGTAAACAGGTATTTTAAGCAAGTGAAAACTGCTGTCACTTGGTGGTGTGCCTCAAAAAGTATGCACTAAATCCTCCCTCCGGCACTAAGTGTTCCATAAAACAATGTATTATATAAAAATATGTATGGTATATTATGGTATAATATGTAAATATATATATGGTTTATCAAATAAGGTAGCCCTACATTTCACATGTAACTTGTGTTTAGACATAGTATTTTCTCACTAAAGAGTTATATTATTCTTTAAGAAAACATCTTAGTTTTAAAAATAAGACCATCTTGAAGTCAATGAGAACTGTCTCATTTCAACAGTGTGACAAGATTTCTCATTAATTTCTCTGCCTTCAGTCAAACAACTTGCAACAAGGAATAAAAATGCCAGGTGGAATCCAGCATGCTTTTGTTACTTTTCCAGAGAACAGGATAGGAAATGAAAACAAGAATTTCTGCCTTAGTGCAACAAGTTGCACTATGGTAAGTATTTAATTATTCATCTCTCAAAAGGACTTTGTAGATTACAAGGTTAATTTACAGAGTTTGGAAAAGACAACCCAGCAGGGGTCATGCAAGTCCCTGTCTACTATAATAATAATTTCCAGTGACATTATCACATAGATACGGGACTTAATAACAAGAAATTATATTTAACTGCTGGTATGAACACAGTGGTATATCTGTTACATTTATGACACAGACATAAAATATAACTAATCCAGACCTGCTAAGGGAACATTTAGTAGATGAGCTGCATTGATGTGGCTGTAGCATTACCCCATATGCATATGTTCCACTTAAAGCCTGATTAGTTTATGTGTTCATGTTTTCATTGCAAAGTCTGTGAGAAGAAAATGTATTGTTACCACTTCCATTCATCTTTAATGAGTTATTAAAGAAGATTCCAATTCTGTAATTAGCTAGGGGAAATGAGCTCCAGAACTCTCACTAAATATTTTCCAGAAATACTGTAGATTATAAATATTTTTTATTCTCACTCTAGCTCACTCTCTCCCTTTTGTTGACTGGATAATTCATACTAGTTCCATCTCAGCTTCCAAATTCTTCACCTGTATTATGTAGCACTGTCTGGCCCCACATAAGCTTTGTGTTGAGTACACACTGGCATGAGGGTGTCCACAAGAACTGGAGGTGGGTATGGCCATATGGTCTATTTTGCAGCAAACAATGTCAGAAATAGTAAAAGCACTGAAATGCATCATAGTATTAAACCTCCCTGCATCATCTTCTCTTTTCTCCATACACTGAATAACAGACGCCCAGCAGTGGTCAGAGCTTCGAATGGGAGGGGAGGAGAGGAGAGGAGAGGAGAGGAGAGGAGAGGAATCAGTACAGGGTAAGTAAAAGGAATAGAGAGCTGCAGTGCAGAAAAAAAAAAAAAAGAGGAGGCAGGAAAAAAGGAAGAAAATAAGGATGACATCAAAAGAAAAGAGAGAAGTGAGATCATTCACTAGTGCCGAAGTACCAGAGTGGCAGAGGGAGCCACGGGGCTGTGTCCATGCTGCCACTGCCCAGTGTGGCAGCACTGGTGTGTGAACTGTGCATGTTTGCACAGCTGGGCAGCCCCCACAGCAGCCTGATGCCACGTGGTGTAAGGCTGTGGGCACAGAGCGAGGACAGTCACAACCAAAGAGGCAGCTACCACATAAAGGCAGCATGTGGGTCTTCAAGCATATCCTTTTAGGCAGCTGTGGGAGACACAGTGTATCCTGAGGGATGTTTGCAGCCTTGAAGCTGCTTTGTGGCTCAAAGGCCATCCTTAAAAAACATTATTGTGGTAAGTTCAACACCACCTTTATGTGATTTGCTTCCTGGTCCACAGGGGTACTATCAGTAGCCAATGTAAACTATAGGTTCTGTAGGCCTGGAAAGGTGCTGAGTTCTGATATCCTTTCATCCTAGAAAAAAAGCAAACAGAAGAGAAGAATTAGAGACTAATTCAGAGTTACCCCAATACTATTGTATGTTTCTGGTATTTTATCAGATTTTGATGTAAATAAAACCATTTTTGGAAATCAGTGAATTTTCACTTGAAGTGAGAAACACCTACATTTTTAGTAACTTCCTACAGAATTGTAATTCTACAATAAACTTCTAGGACTGACAGGCTTTTTGGGATGAGACAAAATTTCCTAGGGAAATAAAGTAAAATAGAAGGAAATCTATTGGTAAAGAGCTGATTTCACTTCCTGGCGTTTTGCCCAGCCTGACCATTTCAGAGAGTGTCTCTTAGTATTTGC
Organism: Anthoscopus minutus; assembly: GCA_013399455.1. Lineage (NCBI taxonomy): Eukaryota > Metazoa > Chordata > Aves > Passeriformes > Paridae > Anthoscopus > Anthoscopus minutus. Next base: position 17,974 of record VWYI01005914.1, on the reverse strand, counting down.
TTGAAAATGGGTAAGGGATACAGACTAGTAAGAATAAAAGCAAGAAGTAGCAGCTGTGAGATGGAGAGGCAGCAGATGCTTGTCTACACAAGCAGCTAATTCAAAATGAAAAAAATAAAAGGAAGGAAGAAAATTCTGAGCCTAGTGAAATGATTGTTGTCATGGAGATTATGGGAGGTAAACATACCTTTTATGGAAATATTTATTGCCGTTCTTTTTGTGCAACTAGACAGACTAAAAAGGCTTTAGTTCACTTTATTGATGCATTTCCCTCCTTTCCCTTTTTATATAATGGCAATTCTTAAAGCATTTCCTTCTCAAGAAAGTCTGTTTTAAATGTTCCTCATTGTTTGCTTGCAAGACATAGAAGCGGGGTATCTGTATACTGTTGAAGGGGGAGAAGAGAATTTTGCTATATGGCACATGGCTTTTTTCCTTTCCTATTTATCATGGTGAAAAGGCCAACAGTGCTGTCCTTTGCACTTGTGTGTTAATTGTGTTCAGCAGTACTATATATAAGTATATAAGTATATAAGAGTAGTACTTACTCTTGCTATCCTTAATGGTTCTACACTCATCAGTCAGTACCTAGGAGCCTGAAATAAAGGCAAGGGAGTTCTTTATATGCTCTGGATGAAGTCCCTTTTGAATGTGGATAGGCTCAAGAAAAAAAATTAACTGTCTGACTTTTGACTTCCCACACACCAGGATGTGGAATAGTCAGGACTGGGGTGTTACTCTGTGTCTAATTAAAATAGGAAAATTAAATTAATATCTTAACTTTATTTTCCAGAAATGATTCATGGTCTAAGTAGTGGATGTGTCTTACCTGCATTTCTTTCATGTGAAAGTTAAAATCCTAGCACATCTGACAGTTTTTCCCAATTTAAATGAAGCAAATATCTCTCTTATGATATCTGAAGATCTTGTTTTTCAAAGATTGAGGTTTATCAACACTAAAGGCATCAAAGAAAAATTGTTTCAGAACATCGTCATATATTCCATACATTAGCAATTACACATTCACAAGGTAGACTTGATCTACGTCTTTATCCATGAGCAGGCTTTGTTATTTTAATATAGTTTTTTGATTTTTGCATTATGGTTGTGTGCCAGGCCAGGTTTGATTGATTTATTTCCATTTAATTTTATCATATAGTAGCAGCAAAGATGCAGTCCTTGTACTGCTGATATGAACACCTCAGAGCTGCAGAAAATACATGAACATCCTCTGTCTCCTGTAGATCTGTGCAGACTGAGGTCCACCTGAGCCTGTCATTATTCTGTTCTGTGGTGGGTGTATATGTGAAAGGAAAAGTGCTCTTCTGCAAACTGTGTACCTAGTGGATGTGTGTATGCCCATTATGCCCATATCTGGACACTTGTGTCCCTCCCTCATATTCTGGGAACACTTCAGAAAGATATGCAACTAGTCATATGATAAAATAAAGCCCTAACTACTGTTTAGCTGAAGACAAAAAACAACCCTAGTATCCATATAATCATATTTAAAACAAACCATGAATAATAGGATGTGAAAACAAAAAGTGGCTCCATTTCCTGGCGTCATTTAGAGTGATGCCAGCCAGAGGCTGCCCTTGAAGATTGCCATGGTTCAGAGATTGCCTGTGAAGGGAGGGGCTGTGATCACTGCTCTGCTGGTTTCAGATTTCAGCCATCATACCTTTGTCTACTTCTATGTGGTATGAAAACAGTGACAGTAATTTGTGCTCAGTGCTCATCAGACACACTGTAATTGGGGGGAGAGGTTAGGGTCTGCAGGAATCTAATTTAGGTACTGACGAACTCCAACAACAGGCCAAGTTCCCCGGGAGGCTGGTTTACATTCAGCAGTATTTTCCCAGGTAAGGCACGAACGAATGTTGCCTGTTGTTGCTTTAGGTGCCCATAACTCAGGACAACAAGCAGCCTGCAATCCAGCTGCACCACTTGGCATTTGGGTTCAAAGGGCCTTGGTTTCATATTAGTTGAATGGAAAGGGTCAATAAGAGGTGAGAGACAATTGAATGTGGATAAATAATACAGGAATGAGAGCTGCAAGTGTTTGACTCATCTCTGCTGATGTGATATTGATCTGAACTAGAAATGTCAAAGCTTCTCCACTCAGAGGTTTAGAAATGCTTCTTATGTGTGTCAGTAAGAGATAAGAATCAGACCAAGAATATATTAGCAGATGCCACAGGGAATAAAGCATAAACAACCCAAGAACAATAGTTCCCGTGTGTCAGCTACAAATAAGGTGTTCTTACTTGGCAGAGCACGTTCTGCTTATGCCTGATCCTTCAGGGCAGTCTGGGCGTGCCAAGAACACTTCTCCTGGGAGGAGAGGTCAGGTACAAGGAGACTGTATTAGGATGAGGTGGCAGGTTCATGGGATTGTACCTGTGCCCTCCTATGGAGGGGTGGAGGAAAGGATTAAAGCCACTGGATTTGCTTTGCACTGAATTTCCACCCCACATATTTTATGATTGGCCTTCATATTTTACCCTGAGAGCACCAAACTGGATTCATAAAGGATTTTAGGCATCATGCTACAACTTCCAATTAAAGAATGGATCTTCAAAGCCTTTGCTATGCCATAATTTAACCCTCTAGAGGCACCTCCCCAACACACTAATTTTCCTTCCTGTAAATTACTTTACATTTTTCCCATTAGACATGTGTCTGCAGCTTGACTTTACACTTGACAAGAATTGTCCCTTCTGTATTATGCTTATTCTTTGATCTCAGATGAATAAAATCAGCTTAATTTGCCTTTTGCATAAAGCCTTGCACAAAATGCAGTCAGATCACAAAAGGACAGAGAAAGGAAATCCTGTAGCCTGGAGGTTAAGGCATTTTTCATGACAAAGAGTTCTGCTGCAGTGATTATTCCTGTATTTTATATCCACTGGAAAAAAAAACAAAACCCACCTGTCAGGAGAGACAGATGCAGAAACCCAGCTAAGATTGACTGATCTTCTCCTCAAGCATAGGGTTTTGCTTCACATCCCTGCTCCACACTCTGACAGAAGAAGGATTTGAACATACATCTCTGACATTCAAGTAAGCATATTAATCACTGAGCTGTCTGACTTTTTTCCTTTTTCTTATTTAGAGAGACTGGCTACATACCAGTTTTCTGATGTATTGGAAAGCAACCAGTGGGGATTTGGACTAAACAAACCTCTTTTCCTTCCTTCTTCCCTGACAGGAAGGGCGTCAGTACGCCTCCATCTTCAAACGAGCTAGGAACATGGGACGTTTGACAGAGATTGTTCCTTTGAAGTCAATACTAAATCGAGGCCTGTCTGCAATACTGAATTTGTATTCCAAAGAAAGAGCTCTTACAGATATATCTAGAGAAACAGTGCCTTTGCTGAAATCTGTGAAATCTCTGTAGTCTCTTGCTACATCAGGACCAAGGCAGCAATGTTGCTGCTATTAAACCAGTGATAATCATCTATTTTAAAATGTATTTCTTTTAGTCTTACCCATGCTTTGCACCAGCGTAGAAAAAAAAGGGATTTTTATTCTTCAGCATTTAAATATTAAAGGAAAAAAAAAGTAAAAAATTACTTATTTCAGTAATTCTTGAAGAGTTTCCATATAAGTAAGAATACTTAGGGGAATGAACATACTTAATCTTTGCTAAAATCTAAACACTATATTGTAACAAAGGTTCCCAAGTAATTGTGACTTCGAGTCACTGCTTACAATGGATAACATTTCCAGGGAAACAGGAATGGGGCTGGATTGCTGTTTTTGATTTAGCCAGACTCCTCTGGTGGGAGAGAACCCAAGTAGAGAGAAGATGAAAGAAGTCTTCAGACTCTGAATCCTCTGGCCAGACTAGTTATATTAGTCACTACAGAGAGAATTTATCCTGTCCTTTTGACACTGTAAAGATTGGCTTACTTGATTAATTATAATTGGTCATGCAACATACACAGGTTTTTTTCTTTTCTTTTTTCTAATTTTTTTTAATGTGAAGGGGCTATGCCATAAGCACAAGTCTGTAACAGCCACTAGATTTTCAGTTTCTCTCAGGAAAATAAGTTAAACAGGATTAAGGAATTTTAAAGTAATTTAAATGTCTTCTTTCCAGGTCAAGCAAATGTTATATGAAATACCCTTCCTTGAAAAGTAGGCTTTATGTAGACTGTTAACATTAGAACTCAGACTGGTATAGTTACACATATTAATACATCAATCTATGCAATGACAGTTCAGAGGTGTGCTTGAATACATTGATTGCTGATATGCTGGATTTATGGGAACTGGACCAGAGTTCTGTGAAACTTCGCTCATCTCATTCCCAACAGGGTTGAAATGCGTCTGCTGTACAGTTGTCTTGTATGCTTGCCACCATTAATGTTCCCTCTAATTTATTTCTCTGTGTGTGACAAATGACCTTCTGAATACCAACATGAAATTTGTAGTCCTAATTCGCACAATGCTGGAAATGGGACAGCAAAATAAATGAGTGTGTGATCCTCTTTTTTTATATTCTGGGGCTCACTCAGTTTATGGTGTAAGTTTCTACAGATTTATGGCTTCTTCATCATGTTAGAAAGTAAAAATAAGTGATTTTTGCAGTGCATTATGTGCAGACTCTCACATTAGAGTGTCCAAGGAAACACAGCTGTATCACTGATAGACATCTATTGTGCAAAAACCTTGAACAGACTGAAAATACATCCTCCCAGCCAAGTCTTCACTTTGAGTTCTGTCATTCCAGTAATAGATAATGAGATAGAAAGAGAGAGAGTCAGAAGAGAGAGGCATTAAGAGTATTCAGAATTGTGTGACTGGGACCAGTAGTGCACTGCCTGCTCAGGAGGAAAATCCCCAAGAGAAGCAGTTTGCCATTCTGGATCTATATCACTGCTCCAGAGATATATGAAGGCAAAATATATGAAGGAGGCTGATGGAAATTGATTTCAAGGCTGTGAGAGCACCAGAGCATCTGGAAGACATGAACCACATCTCAGCATACTCTGTCCCAGTCCCTATGTTTGCAAGCTAAGACTTTGCAGATGGACTTACAAGAATCTTGAACTTATCTGAGGTTTTACCAACTTCCATGCACATCTTCCCTTTTGCTCACTGCCTCGGGGCAAAAGCTCAGGGGCTGCCACAAATTCAGGAGTGCTGGTAATAGCCCTGTCACATCCAGATGTTCTGGCCACTGCAGTGGTCATTAGTAAACCTGTTTGTGGTTACAGCTATGCATGGCATAGACTGCTCACTTCCATGGCTCCTCTGTTAGATACAGTTCAGTGGGTGGAAGCCCATTGCTGTGTCAAGCAGCTACATGCATTGTGTAATACATCTCCACAGTCAAGCACACAAACACAAAATTAAACTTTACAGGAGTGAAACTTTATTGCTCCAGTGATGACATTAATTGAATTCAGAGTGAGCAGGCTTGGGTGGAATGGCTTCATTCTGAAGCCTGAATGGAGAAAAACAAATATATTTGAGCCATGTACAATTCTTTCACTACAGTGCCATGTTTTCTTAGGTGATTTATTTGACCCCAGTTTGTACTCCAGGGTGTTGTTTCTATAATATTGTGATGACCCACCCTTAAGGGGAAGGAACTTCTCTGGGCCTCTACAGTTATGCTTAATGTGCATAAGCAATACATCCTCTGAATTTGCAGGGTCTCTCTGCAAGTAGATTGTGGCACTTAAAACAACAATCCTTTGTGTCTGAAAAGCAGGGTAAGGGGCTCACTGTGCAGGGATTCTAGAAAAACAATACTTGAACACTGAATAAAGTGGTCTACCTAAGTGTGTGGCCTTAAGAGCACCTGTGTAAATATGCATAATATGCATGGAAAAGAAAATCCTTACCCCCATTAAAAGCAGTGGGATTTTTACCACTAGATTCAGAAAGGTTCGATTGCCATCTAGGGCACACTGGAAAGTATAATTAATGATTTCTGGAAAAGACATTGAAATGGAAATGTCAAAATTTCCTTCAAAAAAAGAAAATAGCATTTTTATTTTAGAAGAATTCATTAAAAAAACTCTTAAATTACATTTCTTGTTACTACCCATATCAGAAATGAAAAGCGGCTATTATCCAGTGACATAGAAGTAGGTTACTGAAATTACTGGAGCTTTAGTGTTCCAGCTTGCCTGGCACTAAATGTGATGTCTGATCTTTAGATAAAAAGATTTTGTATGGCTGTATAGAGTAACAGGCAACTTTCTTATTATCTGCATATTATGAGCATATGTGGACTATAAGCACTAAAAAACCCCTATACATTCTGGAGAGAGACTGCTGCACAGGATTGATGATAACCTAAGACTTCTGCTTCATTTCCCTAATATCATAATTCTTTAATTGGATAGTCTCAGGAAGTCCCGCCTATGTCTAGGCAGGAAATTGAGCCTAATTCTCAGCAGTTATCCTGATCCTAATTCCTGCAGTTATCTGCCTGATGATGGCTGGATGAGTGTGGAGCACTATGCACTGCAGTATACTGTGATGTATAAGTTCAGCTGAAAAAAGCATGCAGTTATTTTTCTAGCACTATCTGCTTGGCACATACCTTCAAAAAGAAGCTATAAAGAGAGGAGACAGACAAGGGTTGCATTTATTGTCTTGATTTTATGCGTATCAGCCCTTGGCAGGACTAAATGACAGTGAAATCAACAGTCATAAACAGAGCAAGAACAAAGGTTCGTGGTATAAACTGTTTCTTTTGTTCTTTGTTTGCAATTCTTGTGAATACAAAATTAAAACACTAAGCAGCTGTTATCTCTTGTTTGTGGCTTAGAGCAAAAGACCAGCAAACCCCAGAATTTTCCATAGTTCCACATCAAAATCACGATTCAATCTTGTTCTGATCCAAACAAAACTTCTTCCTCATAATACTGATGCAAATGGGGAAAATTTTATTTCTGGGGTTTTTTTTTTACTTTATAGGTCGGGTGCACTGATAGCACCATAAACATTTTTAGTTATCTCCTCTTTCCTTAGCACAATCTGAAACCCTCAGCAGAATCCTCATGGGGAAATAATAGTATTTCCCTTGAGGATTACATTCTATTGCAACCATACTGTCTATTTGTCATTCTATTTGTCTTTAAGTTGAAACAACTGAATTGCTGTCTGGCTTTCTTCATAGTCCTGATAAGGACTGCGAATAATTCACAAACCTGCTGAGACCTAAGGCAGCTGTACTGATGGTCTGTGAGGGGTCAGAGAGAAACCATACCTTGCTTTCTACACTTAGAAAGCAAAGCAAAGAGTCATTCAGGGGGAAATCATTGCTCTAGCATTGTTGTGTTGAAAGTTGCTTAAGAGCACATGTTGTAGTTGGATGTAAACATAGACATGTGGTAAGCATTCCTCTAGAAAACGCTTGTGAAAGCTTTAACCAATAGACCAACAATCCTTATTCAGCTGATCCTTGCAATCTATGCCTTTTGAAGCCAAGGCTCTGCAGGTATCTAAAAGTTTATTCCTAAGTGATGGTCCAAAACCAGTTTGCTAAACTGTTTCAAATTCTTTTAAAAATACAGTAAAGGAAAACACTGTTTTTTAATGTTAAAATTCAAAAGGCAACATCAGAGAGAGGGGAGGCAGAGACTTCTGTTGCCTTGGTAGAAATGCATTGTAATAAAACAGAATTCTAAACGCCAAGTTTAAGTGTCTCAAATTCCAATATCAACAGGTTTCTCCAGAGATTATAGGCAGATATGTTAGCTGAAAGACTAAATCGCTGTTTCTGGAAGATGCTGAATTTCCCTCAACTCCCTTTGAACTCAGTGGGAAAGATAAGGGTGTCCAGGGCAGGAGAAATTATAAAGTTATTGGAAAATGATGTTCATCATCTTGCTTCCTAAAATGCACTTTGGGTTTCCTTCTGTCTCTCATCACTTCCAGATTAAAACTCAGAGAGAGGGTAGAATATTAAAATATCATCCAATTTATAATTGCTTAGTAAAGTCAATTCACAGATGACCTTGAAAAATAATTAATCCAGCAAGTTTATATAGGAGGATGACCCAGTCATTCTGATTAAGATCAGAGCAGATGACAGAACATCAAAGTCATGGTAATGAAAGAAGATAGACAATATTAAAGCACCCAGTATATGAAAGGATTTCTTCACGAATTTCCTCTTCCCTTGCATCCTGAGAAAAATCCAGATTCAAGTTGACAGTATAAATACAATATAAATTCAGTATCTGGTCAACAGCTCTTGCTACGTGTGAAGTAGGCAATTTAAAATTCTGTCATAAGTATTATCAGCTCAGATTTCTCCATATTAGAAGGAGAGTCTTTCTATAAAAATGTAAACCAAATTCATAAACAGTCAAGAATTTAGAATTTATTTCTAGATTTATTTTCTGTGTCTTTTAAAGCAAATTTTATTGTCACTTTACCTTGGGCAAAGACTGTGAGGAATAGTCCACCAGACAGGTGGTGGATGGTGAGAGGAAGGGGTTTCCTCAACATTGTTAAAAGCAAGATAAAACTGCATGTCCTTAAATGATTAATACTATTTTTAAAATATGGAACTTTGGGATTTTTCTTCAAATCAGACAGTTATGCATCTTCAAATATCTTCGTGGTATATCTAGAAGGGACTGACAAACATCCATGGATTTGTATGGTCTAGAAGTTTAGACACCTAAATGGATGGAAAGGAGAGAGAAAAATCTGAAACCAGCTTCATAGGCTGAAATAGAGCCTTGAGGGACCTGAAGACCAAGGGGAGCTGGGGTGACTGTTCAGAACAGCTGTAGTGAAGATGCCCCATAAATCTCAGTCAGATGCTTTTAAACTTTCTTACCCTGAGTGACTTCTTGACAAAACTTTTAAAATAAATAGGAAAAACTTCAGCTGATATGAAATAGTTGTGCTCTGATTTTGTGCATTTGCAGACGGGAAGTATTTCCAGTTCTGAGTCCTACAGCTCCTTACTAGTGATCCCCAAGGGCAAGAAGACAGCTGTTTTCAAACCCTTAGAAGCTAAGTATTGAGATTTACCTTCAGGGCAAAACCTTGAAAGTTTAATTCTGACTTCCATAACCTTCATGTCAGATGTAAAAATGCAGTGCTGTATAACAATAAAATCAAAGAACATGAGCAGCAAGCACACATATTTTTAAAATTAACAAAGCACCACACCAAACAAACAATCTCTTCCTCAAGGTATGATGAGTGATAAATGATTGTTATGTTTCTTTATATACTCCTGTAGGCTTTCCCATGAAATTAGTAAAATCCAAACAGGCAATAGTCCTGCCGAAGTGAAAACTTTGTTTCAAATCAGAAACAGTATGCTTGCTCCAGTGAATTTTAACCTAGTGGAATTTTAATCCTCTGTGGTCAGACAAAAATCTCTATATAGAGACTAGGGTGGGAAAGGCACAGGAAGTTACATCTGTGCCTGAAACACCAGAAGAGAAACTAACCTGTAGGTGATGGTGTGTCCAGCATTCAAAGCAAGGTTTTTGTCAAATAGAGCTGAGAATGCATAAATATGGGTGACCATGGAAAAGATTTTAGTTCTGAAATAGTGCCGCTTTCACTTAAAATTTTTATGTCAATGTTGTCTCAAATTAACAGGAATCATTCTAAAAAAAACAAGTGACAGAGCCAAACATCAGACTGTTGTAATTCTCTGTGACTTTCTCAACTGTTAGTTAAATGTTTAATTACAGCAGTGTATACAGTTGTTACTGAACTTGACTTGGCTTGCTATTTACAGGTGTTGCAATCCTTCTCATATTATTAGACTGAATATAAAAACACAATGTTTAATATTAGATTTGATATTCTTTTGAAGTTTATGCAGTTAATGACCATAAAGAGTTCTGCCTTTGGATTTTGCAGAAATTGTTTGTTATTCCATATTTTTAGCTAACATAGTAATTAATTTTATTATTTGATAGTGAGCCATTTTATTTTTCTCTATGTCAGTTCATGCTGTGGTTTTAATTTTAGAAAAGATATGAAATTGGACAATCTTGTTAAATGTATTACTTAAGTAAGCAGATAGTGAAAATTGTCTTCATGG
>VWYI01005908.1:700959-713086 GCA_013399455.1 Anthoscopus minutus | reverse complement strand
TCTCATTTAAGTGCTATACAACAAGAGTTGTACCAAGTTTGTTCTAAAAACTGTGTTTTAAGACAAAGTCTATTTTAAATGCCAATAAAAAACAGATTTAATCTCAATTTCTATTCCTACCAGATTCTCATGTGAAGTTTGTGCTTTTTTCTCATAACCAAAACAATTTATTGCCTAAACTCAAACCTTGTTTCTTAATTGAAAAGCACATAAATCTTCCTGCAACTTTGTACTTTTACAAAGCAAAACAACTCAACTTCCAGAAACAAAGATAATAAAATATTACTTTTTTAATTTTGGAACAAAAAATATATAATGAAAAATCCAATTTTGCTTGACTGATTTCAGATTATAAGAGATTAAGACTTTGGGTCTTTGTTAGTAACTAACATCATACAAGCTGGTTGTAACACTAAGATCTCTAAATAGAAAGAGTGTATGAGTAAATTTTCATTTCAGCAATTATCTGCTTTGCATAGGAATTCAGACTGTAAACACAGTCACTATTTGAAGCAGATTACAAGTTAAGATTTGTATATGATAAAGAACAAAAAATACACGTCACTGTATGTCTGACTGGCAAGGTGCCAAAAGACAACATTAAAAATAAAAAATCATTACATCACAAATTTCAAAGCATGATTTTATGAACAAGAAATTGAAATTCAGATCACAAGCAAAGCACTACAATAAAACAGTTAAGCCTCCCTCTTACACTGATGTAAGAATGAAATATACCATCAAGTTACCATCAAGTATTCACATCCAATATTTCCAATTTCATTCTTTTTGATTACACACTCAACTGGTCTGTATGCACAGTGCACTTAATTTTTAAGACTTTTGCTCTACAACAGTGCATTAAAATTAAATAAATAATAATAAATACATAAATAGTGTATTAAAATTAAAGCTAAAAAGTTATTTAAACACACTTGAATACTTTCTAAGTTTCTGAACAGCACTAACATAAAAGCTTACCAGCATTCACATTCCTTGAGAGAACAGGCAGTGGGTCAGAGTCCTGGTCAGGTTTGATGAGAATGGAGACTGCAGACGAGGCAGTGATCTCCCGGAGGAGGCTGCTGACACCCTGAGTGGACTCTTTCAATAAGGAAGTAACATTTTGTGTGGATTCCTTTAACAAATCTGACACAGTAGGTGTGCATTTGCTCTGCCCATTTAAATCCTTATTATCAATGTTGATAGCAAAAAGAATGGAGTTCAGACCTTCAGATAAAAGAAAAGGGGAAAAGAGACCAGAAATGCACCATATATTTCCCACAGAAGTTATGAATATAGAAGCTAAGGATTGACAAAACTATGACATAGAAAATATTTTTCCCAAAAATTTCCCTCAGTTCCCAATGCATGAATTCTTTTTCTTGTACCATTCATCCCTTTCTAGATTATATTCAAGCTGATGCAATCAGCTCTGAATTCTTCTTGATGGCTGTTCAGCTGCACATTAAATAATCAAAAAGTACTGTGAACTCATTTATTTATAACCTTTTATTTAAACCCATTTCACTGCAACTTTAGTATTTGTTGGTTCCTATATTCTATTAGCAAATCCATGAATTTTGTCTTGCAGAATAAAGCATGAATGAAGCATCTGAGAAAAGGGGGATAAAAGGTAATAATACATCACTTCTATGGCTGAACTCTAGAAAAGGAAATTATTTGTTATCATTCCTTACCTGTATTGATCTGTAATTTGGATCTTCCTATAAAATGCCATCATTATTCTTTTTTAGTCAGGAATAACCCACTTTGTTTTCTCTAAATTGCACTGGTTTTAAGTTAGCCTTGACTGCTGAAGAGTTAAAAATTTAAGTGGGAGATTTTTGAATGGTAGGAAGGCCTGACCCAGGATTTTAACAATCCATCAATTCATAGCATAAATTGGCATAATACCTTGACTGTTCACCCTGGCTGTGCCTCAGACACACATTCTCCACAGTGTATGAGAACATCTCCTCACAACCAGAACCAGATGTAACATCCCAAAACACAGTAGTTTTCCAAGAAGAGTAATACTGAAGAGAAAGTTTTACCAGCTGCCATCGTAGGGATCATACTGGAACGTTCTTCATCCATCATAAAAGACCAGTCTTCATAGAAGACACTGTAATTTAAAGGGGAAAAAAAGGACATGCAGTCCTATAGTAACATATACTTCACTTCTAAAAGACAAGAAAACACTGAAGAATAAGTAGGAGCATCCCAAAGAATTACATTTTATGTCACTAAAAAAAGACATGCTAAAGAGTATTTTTTCCTTTAGTTTTAGCTCTGCACTCTTTTAGGGGGACAAAAGCCACTCAGGGCCTGGGAGTTCGCACTGCATTAGCAGTCACAGTCTCTCTATACCTATTGCCATGCATGTTTTTTATAAGCTTACTACACGTGAACACAAACAAAAAGGTTTCCTTTATCTTGAGCAATCTGCTTTGGGGGCAGGGATCCCTGCCTATGGCAGGAAGGTTGGACTACACCATCTTTAAGGGTCCTTTCTAACCCAAATCCTAATATTCTATGATTCCGTGGCCTGTTTCAATATCCAAACCCACACCAATCACCCTAAATAATTAGGGTAAACTATGAATTTGGATGGGAAAAAACCCACATTTTTTCACTGTGAACACATACATTTAGTTGTTCTAAGCCTGGTTCTTTCTAATAGCAGAATGCTGTATTTTTGCTATCAGCATTCAGTTAATTAAACAACAAAACAGATAGCAAGAAAATATCTATATTTTAAACAACTCTGACAGATTTATTAATAAGTTTCCAAAACATATAACTGGGGATGTAAACTGATTCTGTAAATCCCATTGGAATTCAGGTAATATTTTTGTCTTAAAATTCTGGAATAAACCTTTTTAGAAATAGCATTACAATGCAGTGTGCTGATAATCCTGATACTGTGAAAGTATTGCTACAAGCAGGAGAGTAATTAGTGACATAGCTAATTCAAGTCACTAATTTCCTAATGGTTTTCAGATTTTTTTCTTTATTTCATTTGTCTTTATTTAATTTCTTCAAAATCTGTTTTGCAAGAAAGCTACAGATGACTGGAACAAACTAGAAATGAAAACAAGGTAAAAATTAATTCAGTTCAGGCAATAATATTATCCACTAGATCCATTAATCAATGCAAGTTAAAAAAATGCCTTTCTGCTGAATCCACTTGATCAAGTGCTTTGAGCAAGCTCAACAGTTATTGATAAAAAAGGAAAACATTTCAAGTTTTCATTAAGGAGTTGAAGACATATGAGAAAAAGGCAGGACTCAGTTGATGGACTTAAATGCATTTTGCACTTCCAGAGTACTTCAGACTTTCACAATGTGTAGTAAGTCATTCTCAGTAACTGTAACAAAACGTTCACAAACTGCTACCAAACCACTTCTCAGTGATCTGCAGCCACAGCTCCCCACTGCTGCACTGCTGGAGCTTTGCAATTACAGGATCTCCAAAAGGCAACAGGCAATTACCATTGATGAATTGATCACAGTTGCAATTGTGTACTATTTTAGTGGAATGAGAGAGGTGCCTTAAAGCATGTTGTCCAGGTTGCAGTAAGGAAAACTGTTAAAAGAACAGGGAAGGCATTTAGGGAAGAGGCTGATACAGGCACAAGCCACTGTCTTAATGACTGACAAAAATTTTTAAAAAATACATTAAGAGACTTAACAGGCATAGCAATTAACATGGGCTGCCACTATAGCTGTGGCTTTTGGTTGGTTGCCTGGGGTTTCAGACAGTGCTTCATTTGTCAGCACACTTCCTGCTTTCCAAAGGTATCAGATTCAGTACCTGAGGCGATTCTTATCTGCAAGCAGCATATGAACGTATCTTTCCAGGGAATGTTCGTTCAAAGCACAGCGCAGCCAAGCCCGGCCTCTGCCAATGTCTGTAGTGATGGCCTTCAGAGAGTAGAAGCGCTGCAGCTCGTGCCTGTTCAGCACTTCTTTCACATAATACCAGAACACTGGCTCTGGAATTTAATTAATAATAATAATAATAATGACAACCACCCCACCAAGAAAACCACTAAGCTCAAACCTGAATACATTCATGTAAATTCATAAAACAAGCAGGTAACAAGATAACTTTGAACAGAGGTGAATCATTTACCCTCTCTGTGCAACCCTCCAGGTAAATAGGTTATTTATTCCTACAGAACTCAGGCTGTTTAAGCACTTAGAACTTTTCACTTCCTTGAAAAAGCCACACAAATGAAAGGATTCAATCTGACACTTTCACACAGCACTCACATTTAAAAGCTCATTTAAGCTACTATTTTATCCAGGTTCATATGTTCAACTGGAAACATATTATGAAAGTGAAAAGATTTCTTTAGAATTCTATGTTACTGCTGATGTGAAATGTTGGAAGGCAGATCCAAAGGAACAGGTAGCTCCAGAATTTGCAGACATGCAAATAACCGATTCATATTACTTTAGAAAACAGAAGTGTTGCATTTAAACAGCAACAATATTTCTTTCCACTTAAACACTTTCTGTGCACTTTTCCCAAATATTGATAAAACTGATCAGTATCTTCATATAGTTTTGATTTTAAAAAAAAAGAGAAACATCATGGTGAAGAGAAAAATAAAGGAATCTTTTCTTCCAATGTGGAGAAAGTAATAAAAACTAACCCAACCAATACAAGCAATATACTTTTTCTTTCTAAAATTACATCGAGAATTAGAAGTTATATATAATTACTGACCTACATAGAATATGGCATTTAAAAAACTAAGTAAGACAAGGTCAAGAACGAAAACATTGTTTGAAAAACAACAGCACAATTACAGAACTTTAATTCCTGCCAGAATTCAAAATAAATTTGCCACTATAAATGACGCAACAGTAGGAAGTGCAGATTTCATAACAGCAACATTTCTAGAGAAACTTGGAATGCAAGTTAAACTAGACTAAGAAGCAACAGTCCTTTTCACAGCTACTTCCACAACGAACCAAGTATAAAGTATCCTACCAACAATCTGCAGTTTGGTGCAATGCATGGAACTTCTACTAGAAATTATATCACTTGACGGAACATATGAACTAATTAAAACAGGATAGTTACAATTAGCAACTTACCTGTTTCGGTTTTGCTGGAGAAACCTGCTGCCTGTTTGATTGCTGCTGCTGTCAGTGCTAATCCTCGGCTCCTCCTCAGGCCATGCTGGAACACGGCTTCAAACTGAGCACACAAACAGGTCACTCTGCAACAGAATTTTTAATGAACTCATGTAAAAGGAACTGTGAAAAAAATCATAGTGAAAATCAACTATGTTTCTATACAGCAACTTTATTCCAGATCTCTGAATAGGAACTGTAAAGTGAACTATTATCTTATAAGCAGTGAAAGATCCCTTCTATGCAGTAATCTCATTATTTGCAAGCAGTATAATCTACTTATACCCACAGTCTCCTCATAATGATTGAAAGCTAAGGCATGGGTTATATTCAGAAGAAATGGCAATCAATTTGAGAAATCACCTTCACCTGCTAGAGGGGCTGTTAATCATGTTATTCCAGCTTCAGATTATGTACCTTTCATGCAAAGTAATTTTTCGAGCATGTCAAATATTTTGCGCCATATGTTTTATGTCATTATGATGCAAAATCTAAGCATGTTAATGTTAGACTATTTTACCTGCTATCAGAGTCTGAAGCAATTTCTTTTCTTCCTCCAAATCGTATTTGACACTGCAATAAACAGATTTTAAGAAATTTTAACAACTTTTTGCTGCACTAAATAGTTTTCTGAACTATTTCTATATATGAAACAAAGGTATATCAAAAAAGGATGCAGCACAAAATAGAGCATTGCAAATACAGCCTGCATCCAAAAAGTGCTCAAGAGCATCATGTTACACCAATGGGCTACTCTTGCAGTTCAAATATATCCTTGCTAGCCAGAGCAACACACCTGCAGGTCCTTCAGTAAATTGAAAACTCAGTGGAAATTACTACTTTTGAGTTTTAAATGTGCACCCAGAAAACTAAACACTGCTACTACCCAGCTCAGTGCTACAACTACAGAAACACTCCTTATAAAACATTTCACTGGCTTACTTCTGAGGCATTCTTTTGCCTCCCAAGTTCTCCCAAATTGACTCCAGTCTATGACATTCTATTTACTGAACTTCACGTTGACACAGACACACATATATAAATCATATCTTTATATGTATTTTAACCATTCACTAAAAATCTAGAGCAAAGAAAAGAAGCTGCTACTCTAAAACATTGACTAAGTTAGACTTTGCAGTACACTGCAATTTAGTTCAGCCATCAGGATTACAAGAATATATATACTACACTATTACATATATTTAAAATAGATCTATTACAAATATAACCTGTCCAGAACAAGAATTTTAAATAATTACTGCACAGTAGTTTGCTGGCTAGCAGACAAAAACTCAGTTGTACTGTGTGAAAGCCACGATTTCTTCTTTACTTCCTCTTCTTTTTCCTCCTCTTTGTTAAAGAGAAAGCAAAGACACTACCTGCTAGTAGTGGCAACTCTGAGTAAGCTACTGCAGAAATGTGTGTTGGATTTCTCACCTGTTTAACTGCATCCAGGAGTCGTTCTAGAAGAAATTGTCTTTTAGTGTCGTTGGTCTGTGAACCTGAAATCCAACAAAATCATATACTTTTAAAATAAATTGTTTTCTAAAATAGATTTGGGCCAACACAAATTTATTTCTTTTGGGCCCTGAAAACTTTCTTCCCATGCCAATTATTCCACTAAATTAACTAATGAATTTTCTCTAAGTAAAATGATGCAGTATAAACTATGCTTTGAGGTTTCAAGTAGCCTTTCTCTAACAGGCAGCAATACTGTTTCAAGTGTCATCTAGATTCTTATTTTAGTAAAACGTTGAAGATATATTTCATCAGTACCAAATACAGAATAATTATTCAAGCTGATACACAGCTTGCCCTGCGCTTCTTAGCACAACTCCCAGTGGAGTACAGCACCACAGCACTAGAAAAGAATGGGAAACAAGAATGAGACACCAGGAGTATCTTCTTACTGTCAAACCTTACTGCAGAAAGAGTTTTAAGTCAGGTGAACAGAGAGCAACCAATACAATAAAACCCTTAAAATTAAACTACCAGCATAGTTCTTCTGATTAACACCTATAACATCTATTTTGTTACTATATAAGGAACTATGCAAGACAACCTTTAACTTCTCAAGCTTTCTCAACAATAGCATAATACTTTGCTTGTTTGAATATCCTTTATAAACACCCATGAATATGGTAAAATTTATTCTTTTAGATAACCTAAATTGCCTGTGATTTCTTTATACTGAGCTTAAATTCAAAACTCTGTGACATCTCTGGAGTTAAAGTCATTCTATTCTCCTTTCTCTCTCATAGAACATACAACCAATGTACATATGGACTTAAAGCCAATTATCCAAACTCTGCATGAGCAAATTCCTCCCAACACTGAAAATCAAACACCACACACTAAGCCCTCGAGTAAAGAGAGATGACATTAAAGATATGTGCTTCCTCTTGCTATCTGACACTGTGAGATCCAAATCCCAGAATTTCCTATTTTCACAATCCCATTCAAAACAGTTTGCTTTTAAACCAGCAGGACAGGACAGAACTTGTCCAATTGAAATTATTCTGCCTTTGTTTAAATATATATACTCATATAATATATAATATACTTTACACTGATATCATGTATTATATAAATCCATATTCATCTATAAATACATTATGAATCAAGAATATGAATTAATAGAATTGATATTCCATATAGTTTCATATATTCATTAAACAGAAGAAAACCCCCACAATATGCCAGAATAATGAAAACAACAGGAAAAACGTGCAAACATAGTTGCTAACTAAGCTTCAAACTGCTGATTACAGTGCATTTTCAAGAAGTTGTATTTCCCATTTTGAACTCTGACTCAAACTGTGCAGACATGTGATGTGTGAGGTCTGGGGCTGTTAGTCAAGCACTCCAGTGCACATAAACAATGTTCAGTGCCAGTCCAGGACTCCAGAAACAAACCCCACATCAAATGGGTTTTGACTTCTTAACAACTATGCCAGTTATGCCAGTGTGAAGATAAGGCTAAATTCATATAATCCCTACCATTCCACATTATGCTCCTCCAGAGATTGCAACTTATTAAGCAATATTCAATGTTCTTACCATGGATTTGTTGCCAAAATAGAGATGTATATATGCCTATGTATCCATTTGTTTTATAATAAATCACATCACTGTAAAATAAGAAAAACAATCCCAGCTTTTAGAGCAACCTCTCTTGTTCAGTAACACTGAATATACACAACTCTGCAGATTTTCTCTGTTGTTTCAACTTACAGTCTTACACTATCCACATACCTGCAAGAAGAGGCATAATACAATATTTCTCTTTATATTAATGGCTTGAGACAACATCAGAACAAATGCAGGCAATTAATAATTTCATGACCAGAAAAACGTCTATCAAATGAAAATATTAGTAGGTGAGACAAGACTGTCATCCAAATGCAATACATATGAGTTTTTAAATTCACATATCTTTGAATTCTTTGATCTATTTAGTAACAGAAACGGTTTGCAACTAGATCCCAAACCATAATCAATATTAAAAAATGCATAAATACAGAATACCTACTGATGTTCACAATACTAATTAATGTTCTAAACCACAAAGCATGTGACACCACAAAACCTTAACTTTACACAGACTGAGTGCAATGTGTATTTTCTCTTTATTTTGCTTGTAAATTTACACTACTAACAATTGTGACTGCAGAAGATTACAAGCAATAACTCCTGAAGCAGTTCAGATCATCATTAACAGGGCTATAAGGCCAGGTAATGTGTCTACTGAGGGCTTAGCTGAGGCTTCTCTTCAATGCACCTCTAAAATTCTTCTACTGCCATTGCTTAACAGAAATTTTACAGGAAGAAGAAAAAGAATATTCACAAAGTCTAGATTTTTTTTTTAAATCTGAAAGATTAAGCTGTCTCTTTTCGTGCTGAAGGTATATTTTTTCTTTGTAACAAGCCTAGAAAATATGGTACTATTTAGTGATGGTTTTGTTTCAAGTAGTCCACTAACTCTAGAAAATTTAGTTCTTTCACATTTTTATTTTCTAAACTAAGTCTTTAGGAAAAAAAAAGCATCTTTTCAGACAAAAGTACCAAATAAGTGTGATTAACTTCAGTTGATTTAAAGACTAACAGTGTTACAAACTGACTAAAATACCCTTCTCCTGATTCAGAATAGCAGTAAAAACTGCAGCAACACACTTACAAATACAAAACATAGAATGCATAAAAACAGCATTACTCAGAAAAAGGCTGTATTTAGACTACTGCAGTAAAAAAGGAAGTTCATAGGTGGCTCTAAAAATAATTGTGAAAACATAAGTATAAGGTTGCAAAAACTAAGAAACTTAGAGAGACATCTGCCACCAACCTCTACTCAGTCAAAACGAGTTTAAAAAAGGCTCAGGTATTGCACCTGCCCCTGTGACCCTGCTCATTATCTGTTGTTCAAGGTCATACTTTCTTATTTTTTGAAACAAACTTCTCTCCATACTCTGACACAAGCATCCACACCTACAGCAGCAGCAAAGTGGCATGCAAGTAAAGGAAAGCAAGACTGTCATCCAGTTTTTCCTAGGTAAAGCCCTCTTCAGTGCCACATGCAGCATATAAGTAAAATAAATAAATCACACATTGCTGTTATGTAACTTGCATTTATGTCCTGAATACAAAATTTCAGACTGCAATCCCTTTTGCTGCTCTAATACAGGTTATGATGGCACAAGTTTAAGATAAAACAAACACAGACATAACTTAAATGCTATCTTATACTACGTTATTAGATTCTACTGCCTGAGTAGAGGCATGAGTTCCAATTTTAAGTTTTTTTTAAACCAACATTAAATAAATGACAACACCCCCCAATTCTTGACAAGCACATAAATCTTGTATCTTTGTGTTATTTGCCTTTAAAGTTTATCCTACTCAGCATTGTACAATAAGATATGAGTATGTCATTAGTAAGCAGCATTAGTAATATTAAGGTGATGCTTACATCAACAGGAAGTTACTTTTAAATCCACTAGAAATACACTGTAGCTAAAGAAAATAAACATTAAACATTATTATAGCCAGTAAGAAAATAAGTTCTTCCATCCACATTTTAGGCACAGCTCTGTCAGTTCATAGTGCTAAAACTGGGCACAGAATTAACTACAGACAGTGCTATTACAGGCACTAGAAGAAGGACATGGTTAAAATTGATGAGATATTAACATGAGCCATCTCCTTTATCTGAAACAAGCATGATAATGACAGATATTTCTCTGTTCTGATCAGTTTGACTTATTCAAGAAAAATACTGTACAGCATTGTGTAACAGTAATGTTTGTCAAAGTGCAACATTAGGGGATTTTTGTTATCTTGCTGTCTTATTTAAATTGTAAGAGAAACCTTATAATTCTTGGCAGGGGCTATATATGAGCAGTTACCATGCAAGTGAACCACTACTCTTAATGTCACCCTAGGCATTACTCTATTCTAAGTAATTAAATGGTCAGCTTTTTTCTCAAAAACATGTATCTCTTCATTGTCTTGCCAAAACCAAAAAAAATATTAAAGGTAATAAAAATAACTACACAATGAAGCTTCAGGCCACGTGAGGCGTTACCTTGCCTTTTGAGTCACAGAATCCAAACAGAGGTCTCAAAGATTAATCTCCTAGAAGCTTTAGGCTCTAAATTGCATAGATTTGCACAAGGCAATTCCCAGTTTGAATTCATCATTGAAGGGCTGAGGTTCTCCACACAAAAATGATGACTCTTACAAATTTGGTAATTAGGATTTAGGCCATATTGTGTCAAAATCTGAGACATTTGAAAAACTTTCTTTTCCCATGCTTTGAAAGATTTCACTGTTACTTACATTTTTCTCAACAGGTTTCCCAACAATAATTTTTTTTTTTGCCTCATCTCCTCCACAAAAATCTCATGTTTTCTTCCTACCATAAAGGTAGGAAAGTCAGAAATGACTGCTCCTCATAAAACATGTAGCATTTAGTTACTCCAGTTAACTCCTCAGTTTTTTTCTTACTGCCTTTGGTAACAAAGATGACCATGTATTAGATATGGGTGGGAGATCAATACGTGATCCAATTCTCAGATGCAGTGTTGTCTGCAACTTCCATTGCTGAAGATGTACAAAGAGACCCATCAAAGTTTTTACTGAAGCACCTCCCTTCTCCAAAAGCCCCAAACAAATCCCTGCCCGTGTGTTTTAATACGTATTAAATAAATACCACTTATCCTTTTCACCCACAAGAAAAGACTATTAGAATTTTCATCTCTGTCCTAACAAATAACTCTCCATGAGGGCCCATTCAAGTGGATCTGCCTTCTCCAGTCCTGTAGTTTATAGGTCACAATTCTCAAGCAAAGCTTCAAGCATTTCCTTGACAAATACCTCAAAAAGCTCAGGATTTAGCACACCCCCCGCAGCACTTCCCTCTACCACAGAAAGTACTACATCCAGACACATCCTCACCGGGACTCAGGAACACAGCAACAGGGACCCTTTTTCCACAAGCCGTGGTTCTCACCTCTCCCACCGACTGCATGCTCCTAACTTCATATTTTTAATTTTTTTAAACTCTTATTTTCTCTTGCTCATTTATTTCCTCAGGAGTATTTCCTACGATTTTGCACAGCTGAGGCAACACAGATGCCCGAGACGAGCATCACTTGAGCTATGAGCCAGTGCCACGCACAAGGGCAGGATTTAGGATTTAAAACGGGGTAAAACACCACTTCGGGGGGACTCGGGGAGCCGCAATGAGGAACGGGGTGTGGTGCTAAGAGATCCAAGCGTCCCGAGCCTCAGCACGGCACCAGGGAGCAGCAGGGGACAACGAGGGCAGTGCCACTCCCGCCCGGGCCCCCCGGGCACGCTCTGCCCGCGCCAGCCCTCACAGCGCCCGGCGGGCCCGCGGTGGAGGGGTCCGGCCTGGCCGCACTCACCGCTCATGGTGCCCGCGGGGCTCCGTCCGCCGGAGCCGCCGCTCTCC
>VWYI01005908.1:688992-700924 GCA_013399455.1 Anthoscopus minutus | reverse complement strand
CTGCGGCCCCTGCGCTCCGGCCCCACCCGGGCAGAGGCATCCTGTGGGGCAGGAACTGGGAAAGGAAGGGTGAGAAAAGTGGAGATAAATTGTCCCGTGCTGCCGCATGGGCTGTGCAGGGTAAGAGCTCGGAAAGGATCGTTAAATAAAAACAAAAACCAAAGTGATGTTAATAACTAATTTCATAAGTCCCTAGGCCTGTTTGAGAGGTGTTGGCCCTATGCGGCCAAAACCACACAGAGCAGCTAACTCCCAACTCGCCTCAAACTTCATGTCAGCCTCCTAAAGATGCTGTAACTGATCCTTCTTAGATTTCATGCTATGAAATACTTCAATTCATCATTCATGCAGGAACCTGAAGTAGAATGTTAGCTACAAATAAAGATGGTTACTGGTGTCATTGTTTGTTGGTTGTTGCTTCTGTTGTTGAAGTTTTCCAGGAATAAAAATGTGGCTATTTCCTAATACAATAAAAGTAATATTAATGCGTGGAACACAGGGTGATAGAAATATAGTCCTATTTCCCAGAATAGTCTATAACAACTAATCACCCATCCTTGCAAATATAAGACGAGTAAGTTAAAAAATGAATAAAAGATTAATGAATCTCAATCTGAAAACAGCTGGCACTGAAAGGAAAGCCTGTACCACCAGGAAGTACATGGGACTGCAGGGATTGCATTGAAGGCCAGGAGCTGGACCCTTGTGGGTTCCTTCTGACTCAGAACGTGCTGTGATTCTATGATCTGTGCTCTCCAGCACCACAACCTCCCTTAGGGTGACCCAATGATACCTTCTGAACCCAGGGACCTCCATGCTGTACAAGGTATCCATCTTTAGAACATTTTCTATTTCAACTGTTGAAATTACTCTTTTCAGGACTGGAAATGTACTGTAGGTCTTCATTTTTGCCTCTTGGAACAGTCCTTGTGTACCATCAAGTAATTTTTGGCACAAAATCTGTGTCTAACATGATATATTTGCAAATTTGTTTATTTTGTATGTATCTGCTGTAAGTAGGTACAATATCTAAAGACAGAAAAAGCTGTCACATGTATGGACTTTCTGAAATTAAAAATTGCAATAACTAGTTGAGTGCCTGAGAATAATGTAGAAATGCATTACATTCATTATAAACAATAACTCTTGTACAGTAAACATGTCCAACACATCAAACTTGAATGTCAAATACACCAGGAAGATTCCCAGCACAGCCACCGAGTATTGCAGAAATCTACTTACTCTTCTCACAGTAGTGTTCACATGAGGGCGGCGGTGTGCTGGAACACCGGAGCTGACAAGGAGTACAAGAGAGCAGCAAATTATCAAAGTATTCATTTTTGGGGCACTGTGCCCTCAGGGGCAGTAATAATGGAACTACAAAGCCAGAGAAATTGTAAAAGAGTGAGGATCATCTACAAAAGGCTTCTCGGTTCTCAATTTCAGCAACGCTAAAAACAGCTAGCAGTAATAATGGACTTCCATCACAGCTCCACTACATGGGATCATGTTACAGAAAAAGGATTTAGCTCTGAGGTCCCCAAGGAGTTACTGTTCCTTTTTTGGCAATTCACAGTTCTAGAAAAACTCAGCAGCTGCACCAAGATAGTTTTCAAGTAAATTTTGTCTGAAACAGGAAATGGTTATTTATAGAAGACATTTCTGGAGCAGGTGCTAAATACTAAAAACTGTAGAGAAGATCTCCAAACAGGAGTTCATAGTAATTGTTCTTGTCTCCAAAACTCTGGGGGTTTTATTCATGGTGATTACTTCTCAGTTCTGAATTAGCCTCATTTATTTTCTATTAGGGTTTGGTTGGCATTTTTGCTTAGTTCATTTTGGGTTGTTTTTTTGATGTTTTGTTTTGTTGCTTATAAACATATTTCTCTGAGAAATTTAATAAGATTACATTATAATTATGAAAGATGTGCTATATTAATATTTTACAGTTTTGATTTAAAACATTTTTTTCATTTTTCACTTATTTTACCATCATACAAAACTGTCATTGAGCCAAGACTGCAGTACCCAGCATGGAAAATTAAGTTTATAGGACATCTTCATCCCAGGTAGATGTTTATACAGTGAATGTAATATTTCTGAAAATGTATTTGGTCTCCTCACAGGAGAAATAAAAAGCTTTGGCTACAGACTGTCCCAGTGAAAATAATTTACACATCTAACTTATATCTTGATGTTTTATTCTAATAGAATTGGTTTTAAGTACAAGTGGTGCAACACCTTCCATTTGCCTTTGTTGGACTTTGTTCTGCACTCCTGCTCTATGTTTGCTGTGATGTATCCTACAACTGACATCTACTCAATAGGATATTGGTACTGTTCATAAAAACTGTAAAGGGACTTTATAAGGGGAATGTTGATACAGAAGCAAGGAAAGAGATAACAAAGTGTGCCTATGTCTGGAGGTCACCAAAGATCTGGTTAGATTATATACAGATAAGCTGATTAACTGTCTTGGTGTTAGTGAAAGGGATAGTCCTTCTCTTCACTCTTTTGTACTCTGAAGCATGAGGAGGGCCTGGAGGGCTTACCTGACCACATGGAAAGCAGCTTTAATTCATTAATCCAGTCAGCTCTTGGAATTTTACATCCTAGAGCCTGGAAAAAAAGCCAGAAACAAAACGGAACAAAAAGATAAACACCTGATCACCTACTGGGAATGTGCAATTAAATCCACCACAGAAATCCAGATTTGGTGAACTAATGCACAAACATCTTCATTTGAAAAGTTCTCTCAAACTCTAAGTACAGTAGAAATTAATTCATGCCAAATTATTTGAGATTGTATATATAGGATCATAAGATATTGTGGCAGAAATGCTTTCTCTCTCAGCTGGCCAGAAATCCTATATGGCTGGTTAGAGTTTAAACATATTTCTCATAAGACATGAAGTAAATACAAAGCAGTCTCATCTTTTCAGTCAAACTCTAGGAAACTTCCCCCCAAGTAAAAGGCACAATACAACTCATTTCATCAGAGCTCTGGAGAATGATGCTCTCTTACAGCAATAAGTCTCAACAGTTGGACTACTATTTCCCAAAGCTTACAGCCTTTAAGCATAAACTAATTTTTTTGACAGATGTGCCCCAAACCACAAATCCTTGATAATTAAGCAATACATTTTTCACACATTGGAAACTGGGGAGCAATGATAGTAAAGTGTCTCTAATGTGTCATTCCTTTAGGAGCCACCATTCAAGTCCCCTTAGCAATACACAGTGCCAATGATGTATGTAGTGACAAAACACAGGCAACAAATGGTTAAAAAAACGATGAGGAATTATGGTTGTCATGGCCTGTTGCCTTTGTTTTTTGCCCATCTTAACATTCAGAAGTTTCTCTCCTCAAGGGCATGAAAGCAAGCATGTAATCAATAGATCTTGATAAGCAATAGTTCCCCCTGACAGACCTCACTACACATCTAAAGTACATATTATCTCAAATATCTCCAGGAGTAACTAGCTTAACAAGGTTCTTGTGCAACCTTCATTTTTGAATAGTTTTGATAGAAGTTAATAGTAAAAAAACCCAAACAACCCTTTAAGAACTTCTTTGGGAGAAGTGTACTACACCAACTGGCTTTAATGTGAGGTGTTTTATACCTGAATTGAGAAGCTGTTTATAAAGTAAAATATTGGATTCAGCTAATGAATGAAACAAAAAACAGAAGTATTAAGAATAAATTCATTAAGAGACATTAAGAAAAGGATTTTGTTATGGGCACACCAAGCACTGAACATCCAGCCAGAGCATTTCCTGCCGTTAACCTAAATTTGACTCTTGATTTTGTTAAACATCTGGAGAAACCAAAGACTTCCAGAAATCCTTGTCATTTCTTATTTGTAATGTTAAATTGATATTATGTGACAGAAATCAGTCACCTGGAAAAGGTAAGAAAAAAAATTATCTTTCACTGTTTAATTTGAAAAAAGCTAAGTGAGTATCTAAGCCAAAATAATAAAATGAAAACTCTGGATGGAAAATCAAAGTAATATCATCATTTCAATAATTCAAGAAATTCATCTGTCACAGAACAATAGCTTGAGGTCTATTTACCACATACAACTTAAACAACAAAGTTTTGTTCTGGCATTGCTTCAGGGTTTCTCTATTCTAGCTCTTGCCAGTTTTTTTGCCTGACTGTACTTCAGAAATTCTGCTGGCATAATTACATAGCACTTACCAAGAGAAAGAGGGTTTTCTGCAAGGACTATAACATTCCCTTCACAAACAACATTAGCTAGGCTGACAAAGGGATTCTTCTGGTTGTATAGTTGTTTCTACATTGATGGTTTTGTGCTGGCACAGCTCTTTTTTTCCCACTCACTAAGGCATCTGACCTACACTGTCAAATCTTATAGTACAGACTTGCTCTGATCCTCTCCAATTCTCTAAAGCTATTTACAGAATAAATCCCCCAAAAAACTCTTACAAATCACCTCACCTCAACAATCCTAAAAATCTGTGAGACCAATATACAAACCAAAAAATGCCACCTTTTCTTCTCAAAAGTTATTCCACTTTGAGGAAGAGCAGTCTTACTGACAGTCGTCTCCTAAAACTACAGTGTTAAAACTTTCTGAAACAGTTATTTTCAGAAATCCATGTTTTGTGACATGCATATTTTGACTGGATAGCTGAGAGAAGATAACCTGTTCTAGGAATGGAGTCCACATTGCTAGTAAAAAAAAGAATGGAGCTATTAAAAGGTTCATCATGTTCATTAACTTTTACAAGCTGCACAGAACAATGCTGCTCTTAGACAAAATATTGTTTAATATCATTTGCACACAAAGCAAAAACAAGAACAATGTGGATTTTGCCTGTTTGGTTCAGCACATTTTAATTAGACCACAGCTTTGAAAAGAGTGATGTTGCTGGTGCTACATGGAGTATTTCCAAAATGGATTAAAGAGCAAAACAACAGAAGAGAAAAATGTTCCTTTAAAATAGAGATTTAAATAACAATAGTATAAACACAGTCAATTAAATCAGAGACAGCTTCTGTATCCCCTACTGTGTTCAAAGCTGACTTAGCTAGGAACCAGGTTATGGAACAGAGGAAGTGCACAGCCCAGGGAAGCAGTGCTAATAGACTGCAAACCCTTGGGGGAAAGAAGATACCTTTTCATTTTTCTGACATTCCACATGTGCCAGAATAGTTATGTAACTACCAAGGACAATGCATAAAACAGGAATTGTGCAAGCAAGTTTGGATTAAGCTGATGCTTGTTAGAATGCCAGTGACATTTTTATGTTGGTACAATAGTTTTTACAGAATGTAAACATAATTTATTTCTTAATGTAAGCACTTGCATTTTGTGTTGGAAAAATTATCTCCTACATGCTGCTATTTTAGTGACATTGCGGGTGGACAAAATAAACTAAAAATCATTGGTGGCATAGTGCCAACAGAAGTAATGGAGTTACAACAAAAATAAATGTGCAGGAACAATTATGAATTATGTGAAGTGTTTGGCATACACTAAATTCTAACAAGATTTTTTGTTCTGGTAATTTTTGCCAAATTCTCTAGCTATTCAGGGGTTTCAGTAACACATATGACTTTTGTCAAATTCTCATGTACAGCATCACAGTGCCAATGTGTGCTCTCTCTCAAGGCAGGAGGGAGATTGTAATTGATTTAGCCACCACTTCTCCAGAATAATTCCCCATGCAAAGTGCTGTCTCTGGAATAAGAAGACTGGCACAGAATACTTCTAGAGTAATTAAGCCTATTTAGAAACAAGCTCACTATTTCATTCTCACAGTTCCTTAATGAAGTAATTATTTTCTGCAGCAATGTTAACATGCTAACTAGCCATGGAAGATCAGCTTTAAAAATCTCATGACACTGTTATTCTTCCTTCATAACAATAATGCCATTCTGCTTTAGTCATTTCTGAAACTAAAATCTTAAGGGATCACTAATGGACAGCATGCTCCCTCAACTGGAATTCCAGAGAATTAAGAAGGTGAAAACAAAGCACATGAAAATCCCACATGGAACTAATTTTCTATTGCCCCCTCCCTTGAGATAGATAGCATGTAAAACTTTCCATATAAAACTTAAGTGTTATAAAACTCTTACAATATTTATAAGGCAGGAGATCTGGCCTAGGGTTATTCTGGTATCCAGCAGCGGACATGGCAGCTTGGAGCTTCTCTATGTCAGGGAGTCCCTGCAATCAGAAAGGGTGTGAAGAAACACTGTTAATACTCAGCTACTCCTCACACTTGTGCCCAAGCCCCTTCCCCAGCTCTGTTCCCTTTCTCTGGACGTGATCCAGCACCTCAGTGTCCTTCTTGTCCTGAGGGGCCCAGAACTGGACACAGCACTCGAGGTGTGGCCTCAGCATTGGTGGCCACTGCTCTGGCCCTGCTGGCAGTGCTGCTTCTAAGGAAGCAGAAGGTTACTTTTCTAGTCAAAATATTGCTGATCTAAAAGAAAGCAAAAGAACAGATAAACAGAGGTGTGGATCATACTTCACAAGATTTCTTTTCAGCTGCTTCAGTATTTTGATTGACATGATGCCTCCTCCCACCAATCCTACTCCTGGCTTTCAGATCTCTGAAACCACACAGTCCCTGCCTTTCTGCAAAATAGATTCCCTCCTGTATCTAACCTTCCTAGTCCTAACTCAGTCACTGTTTACATCATTTAAGTAATCTTATTCTTCCCTTCCTTGGATGTGCGTTCTTTGCTCAGCACATTCCTTCCACATTAAGCAATCCCTCTGCTATTTACAACATTTTAACTGCCATAAGGTTTATAAACTATGCACAGGTTCTTCACAATGTGCGCACCTAAATTCCCATCTTTGTTTCTTTTGAGCTTTGATAGCAAGAAACCCACACACATAACAGTTTTGACAGAAAAAATACTTACCTAAACTACTCTTCCCCCTCTAATTTTTTCAGTCTGGAGTCTCATAGTGTCAAAACCACAGAAGAAATTCTGTCTAAGGAGGAGCTGCACTGCCTGTGCATTCAAAGAGAGGCATCATGAACAAAGTTCCAACAAGAGCCCACCATACAGATCTCTGGGATCTAAACAGTACAGGGTAACTAAACAATAGATTACACAGCTGAGAACTCTGAGCCTCCAGTTAGAATCACTTAAAAAAAGGGATGAGATTTGCAAAAGAGACCTTTCTGTCTTTATTTTTAGAGAAACACAATCAAGGGGAATAAAGGCTGTGTATACACACAGAAGTGAGAGACACACATGACTATCTTTAAAAATAATGAGCTGAGCATGTGAGGTATTTGAGAGCTGAGAAGATGGACACAGGGAATTATAAACTGACATTTTGGTGTAGCAATCCATGTGTTTCTTCTGATATCTAAAGCAAAACCAATTAATTTTATGCCCTTTTTGAAACCTGCAGTATGTGTTTAATAGCTGCAAAAGGAGTGATTATAAAAGACTTTAGATTACAGCTGTCAAAAAGAAGAATCCAGCTCCAAAGTACTCATTGTCAATCCATGATGAAATATAAGACAAGTTCTAAATTCCTTTGTAGATGTGGAGTAATTCTATGATTGGATGGTGAAATAGAGCTTATGCTCTGGTGCTACATTTGGAAAACCAAAGACTTTTATTTTAAATTCTTCCAATGAAATAGCTTCAAATATATTTCTATGAGGAAATTCATGGATTGCAGTTCTTCCAATGTCAAGCACAGGGAGAGGAACAGGCCAGAAACAGCATTTGTTAAATAGCAGTGTTGGAGCAACAAATCAGTAAAAGATGATTCCAGGGCAAGGTATCTTAGTTTGGATTAGACATGGCCTTGTGTAAATGCAAAAGCCTCTTATTCACTTACACTTCCAGGAGGACCAGTAAAGCTTAGGAGAGACTTGGTTCTTAATGAAGCCATCACGCTGAAACACAGCTGTGTTTTCTATTCTCTAGTTCTCACCTACATCTCCACAGACTAACAGAACAGAGAATTTGCCAGGGTTTAAGAATATTAATTTATAAATTCCTGGCACCTAGTCAAACTTCCAATCATTTACGTCTTACCTCCTGTCTTTTCTTTCTCCTAAGTAAATAACTTGTTCCTTTGGCTTTGTTTTTAAAGGCTCTTTCTGACTTCAAAGCAATTCTAAATATCAGGCAACTCATTTAGGTGCATAACTACTGTACATATTTGAATACCTTTAAATTTCAGGGTATGGCTCACAGTGCGTCACTCGAATCCCGGCTTGCTGCCACACCAGAAAGAGAAGTTGTATTCCTTTCCTACTCCTCCCAGTCTCAGCCAAAATGTTTCTTTCCCATGTTGCAGTAGCTGGAGAAGCTACTTGATGTCAAGGTAAACGGAGTCAATTCAATGATAACTCAGTGCCCTAAAACAATTCTCTTTCCTTTTTAAGGCTGTTGGTAGTTAATGGAATTTTAAAAGCTTGCCTGTTGGTGGTGAGCAAGTTACTTCTTGAAGCTGTTAACCTGTTTGGAGCCTTCTAGTGAAATACATCTTCTGCTTCAGTTCACATGGCTAAAGCATCCATGGGTGAACCTGCCAGGCTGCAACATGCTTGTGGGAACTTGGGTGGAAGTTATTAGCAGAGACCACTGTTTCTAATGTCATATGAACAGAGTTCTCCATTTCACTGCTACAGGACTGACTCACCACAGGCTGCAAATTAGTGGTGAAGCTGCCTTGGGATAGTCTGTTGCATTAATAACTTGCTGTCACCAAAAAATAACTCCTGTTCCTCATTCTTACTTTACACCAGCCTTGGCATTTGTCAAATGCCTCTTATTTGACTCATCTGAGTAGCCCAGGAGGAAAAAGAAAGTGGATTGTTCTGTCACTAAATTTAATTAGCTGGACGGACTCAGCACAGGGCCTAAGAGCTCAGAGGTAGCACAAGGATGGTGGAACTGCAGTTGTGGATGGGACAATTTATCTGCACCTCAGTCCTCATTTGTAACCCTAAGCTGGGCCAGACTCTTCTTTTATAGACAGTCTTGATCACTTAAGTCAGTCATGATGTGAGGATGGATTTCTTTGGGTGGTTCTCAATTAAAAAAAGCATTTTAGTAATTATTAAATGGAGAGCTGGTATATTTATTTTAAACATTTTGAAGCAAAAGAGATTTAAACATGAAAACCTTTTATAATGGTCTACAACCTCAAGCAAACAGGACCATTTACACTCCAGCAGATATTTTGCCAGTAAAATTATCATAATTCCACTTTTATTTTGAGCACCAGCTGTTCTGAAGTGGAAAAACAAACTACTAGCTCTGTAAAAATGTAGTGTTTGAGTTTACACAATTCCTATGTGTGATAGCCTGCAAAACAGGTTTGTACACTCTGAAGGACATCTGGCATCTTCTGAAATTCTGTGGACTAATTGTTTATATCCTAGCAAGTACCTAGGGAATAAGTACCTGCCAAGGAAAGAAGAAAGGTTGCAAAACACAGCTAATTCTTTTCCCCTGAAATCAGTGGTAATATGAACTTCTGCACCTCTGATCAAATGCATATTTGGCCCTACTCCCCACACACACAGAGAAAAAAATTCTCACAACTCAGTGCTTCAGGAGCCATCAGAAGGAAGTTCAATTTCCAAAACTTTTAAGAAGAATGCCAAAATATGTGCAAAAATTGCTGTCTCTGTGTTCTGTGTGCTGGTCATCTTAAGGTACATCTTAATTGCTCTGGAAAGGCAGGACCTACCTCCAGTTAAGGCTTTCCTGACCTCTAGGCTGTGTCAGGGCTCAAACAAAACACAAACTTGCAGTGCAGTGTAGCACCCATTATAAACCTGTGCTGTTAAATGCTCAGAGTGACAGTAAAAACTGTCCAGTAACAAGTCACTCTGTCAGCAGAATGCGTCGAGCTTGCTCTCCGCTGGAGTTTCATCTGTTATTCAACACTGGTAACCCCTGAGTGCTGAAATGGTGCTACCTTGTTTCCATACTATATGAAATGTATCAGACACCTCCTCGTTAATAAATGTCACCAAACAAGCAAAAGTTCGGACTAAAAGAAACCCAAACAATGTACTGCATACTGCTTTTTTCTTTTTGTTCAACAGAAACATGCCATGCACAGCTGGGACTTACTTTTAGTTTGACAAAATTCCAAATATTACAAGAGAAGTACAGGTGAGACTTTTCCTTAATTATACACAATTTGAAAAATCGAGACTGACAATGTCTGAAAACTGCAAAGTAACTATGTGCCAGAGAATACTCAGAGAGTGGTTTTCACCACTCTCCAAGGTCTTTCACACCACCAAGGTCTTTAAAACTCATTCTTTAAGCTCTGGTGAAGGTAAGCTCTTGGTGGTGCTTGAAGGTAAGGCTTCCACTTAGCAGAGCTTTTTAGTTTCTCATTATAAGTCTCATTATAAGTGGTGCTTTTTCTTCCAAAATGAACTTTCTATGGTGTTCTTGGGGATTTTTTTTTTTTATTTTGTAAGTGTTACCCTACACGCTAATGTTTTCCCTGGATATGATCAGTTGGAAGTCCACATTTCCATTGTTTGTCTATGGCACACATGTTGCTGCTGGTGTGCAGCCAGAAACCCTCTGGTTCTCATGTCAGGGTTACGGTACACAAATGCCCCTTCAGGAGAGCTTTTGTTCTCCAGCCAAAACTGCCCTGGATTCTGTACCAAACAGACATCTTCATTTTTAGTTCAAAGACCGCCTGCTTTCAAAACAACTCTGTATCTGTCCTACTGTGTTCTAATATGAACAATGCTGCAGATGATTTGGTCCTTGCATGTCAGCACTCCAAGAAACTCCCAAGCATTTAGTGCCATAGCCCTGTGCAGCCCCATAGCCAAAATCTGCTTGTTTGCCCTCTGTTGCATGCTGTATCCTCCAAGTGATGTTTTTTGGGTTTGTTTGTTGAGGTTTTGTTTTTAAAACTTCTAAGAGTTGTACCAGTGGAGGGAGGGCCTCAGTATTTGGAAAGTCCTACTGACTCTGGCTTAACTGGAGGGGTTTTTTTACATGGTAGCAGCCAAGTTAAAGTGTCCTGTAGAATTACCAAAATCGGAACTTTCCGTGCATCCTGTCCACTTTTGGCTGGACAGGTACGGCAACGTTCCTTCTTGCATCCCGTGGGTGGGCGTGTGCTGCCACAGCTTCCCCGGGAGTCCTGCTGCCCCGTCCCTCTGCGCCCCTGCTTTCCAGGACGGGCTCGGTGCGATTTGGCACCGTAGGCGCCGGCCCGGGCGGCTCCCGTCCCGCCTGAGGCGTTCGCGCCAGCTCCGTGTCCCACATCCCCCTGGGGAAGGGGGCGGGGCCGGCAGGGACGCGCGGCGCGCGCGGGGGCCGCCGGGAGTTGCAGTTCCTGAGCAGGCAAGGAACGCAGGCAACTCCATTTCCCGTCAGCCCTCGGGAGGCGAGACACGGGTGCGCGCGCGGGGTATAATGGGTATTGTAGTTCTTGCGCCGCTCCTCGGACGTGCGGCAGTAGGAGAGCCGGGGGAAATAAAAACTACTATGATGGCGGTAGTAGAGGCTGCCGGGAGAGGGTACGGTGGCCCGAGAGGCCGCACTGCGCTCGCGTCGGGGCGGCGGAGCACACGCGGAATCGGCGGAGCGAGTGCTGAGTCGGTGCCGCCGCCGGCTCCCCCTTCACCCGGGAGACGCTTCGGGGCCGCAGAGCCTTGTGGGGCCGCAACAAAATGGAGGCGAACGGGAGCGGCAGCGGGAGCAGTAGCGACTCGGCTCCCGACTGCTGGGACCAGGCGGACATCGAGCCGGGCAGCGGCGCCGGCCCGGGCTGTGCCCCGCCGGCCGCGGAGGCCGAGGCGCAGCAGGAGCTGCTCGGGGCGGCCTTCAGCCGGCAGCTGAACGTCAACGCCAAGCCCTTCGTGCCCAACGTCCATGCCGCCGAGTTCGTGCCGTCCTTCCTGCGGGGCGGCCCGGCGCCC
>VWYI01005908.1:655544-688796 GCA_013399455.1 Anthoscopus minutus | reverse complement strand
TCTGCGGGCTGTGCTCTGCCCAGGGAGCAGCAGGAACTGGGGTGCTCTGGCTCTCTGTGCATCCCGAGTGCATTTCGCTGGGACCTTTGTTGGCAAAGGGTCACCCATGATGAGAAAAAACCACACAGCTCTGCTCTTCCTGTAATATATAAACTAAATATAATATATGTAGTATATATAATATATAACTTATAGTACTCTAGGGGTTGTCGAAGACTTGGGACGTAATAAATTTAGCGTTATTGGGGAGAAAAGCATTGCTTCAGCCACCAGTGGCTCGGATGTATCTTAAAGGTCTTTTTGAAGATTATATCAAGTAATTTATTTTTTTCCTGACATAATGCTGATAAA
Source organism: Anthoscopus minutus (assembly GCA_013399455.1). NCBI lineage: Eukaryota > Metazoa > Chordata > Aves > Passeriformes > Paridae > Anthoscopus > Anthoscopus minutus. The sequence continues at coordinate 688,445 of VWYI01005908.1, read as the reverse complement.
GGATTAGTAGGGAAGGGAGTTTTGTCCAGCTGGCCTCAGCTAAAGGAATAATCTGAAATTTACCCTGCTTTTAATTTTAAAAAATCTTTGTGTACGCAGCCAATGTTTATACTAGATGTACTTTGCATATGGGAAATTAAAGGAAAGTTACTTTTTCATTTCCAGCTCCAAACTGAAGGTTCTTGCAAACATCAGACATGCTGCTTAACTTTGTGGTAGAGTTTTAATGTCACTCCTGCAGCTAAGGAGTTTGAGATCTTCCTAACTTTTCCTATTATTTTCTGTATCCCTATCAGTATAATACGAAACAAGCTGGTTTCAGGTAGTTATCTGGCAATTTAATTTCACTAAAGACACTACTTGGGGGTTTATATTTGGCATGATTTCCTGTTGTTTGTGGCTTACAATTTATTGTGTTTTGCCTTAATATATCAATCTTGATCTCCCTAGTATCTAAAGTTAATAGTTGTTAACAACTAAAATCTGTAACTTTTATATATGCTGCTTTAATATTTTTGTATTTTTAATATTAATCTGTTCCATATGTTAGCTTATATGTTCTCTGCAGCTGTTCACTTCTGATTTTTAGCAGAAATTGTAGCTCATGTACTGTGCAGGCAAGCAGTGTCTAAGTGCATTAAAATAAACTTCAGAGAAGCCATGAGCAGACTCTTAAATTCCATTTAGAATAAATGTATATGTTAAAGTTTTCAGATATAGAGGCAGACTGGGTAGCTTGGGGCTGTGATGAACTTTTGGTGCACCTTTGACTAGTCTTCAGAATCCATTCCTGTATTTTTCAAAGATTCCAATCTGAATCAAAGGTTTGGGGTTTTTAAACAATGTAATCAGTACTATGACTGAAAGCTTCCTTAGTGTTTTGAATGTTATTAGAATAATTTTGATCTTTTTTTTTCCTCCTGGCTGTTATTGTAAGGTTTCATCTAAGGCTTTTTATAGCTATTTTTTGGTAGGAATTTAAACTACATCTCCTTACCTGTTCTTTATTTTTTCACTCTCCTTTTCTCCACTCTTTTGCTTCTTCTGCGGCCTGTGATGAGCTTTTTCTTTCCAGAAATTAGGGATGACTTGAAGGCCGTCTAATTATCTGGAGTGATCAGGATAGCTTTGCTTTGTGTCTTTGTTGCCGAGTACATTTTCTACATAGTGCTATAATCTACCTGGTTTGAATTCACCTTGATTGCTATATCTTCTTTAAGGTTTAGGATTTTGAGTTTCTCTAAGTAGCTTCGGTATCCCGAAGATTAGGCAGACAAAAACCTGCAGTTAAAAAATTTCAATTTCTTACCTAACTGGAATATTGTACTTGTTAGGTACTCCTCCAGCTCTGATGTGCTTGGTTACAGAAGGTAATTGACCGTCTTCTTCTTGCAGATGTTTGTGTAAGGTGACAACTACTTTCCTGGCTGGAAGAACTAGGTGGAGCTTGCTCTGGAAATAAGTCAGAACAACATGTGATTAGACAATGGTGCTGAATAGGTTACTTCTCAGCAACCTAGTTTGCTTTTGTTCCTATAGGGAATTAGGTGCTCTGTGACACTCATTCTTCATTACATGGTTTGTAGTGGGAAGAACCTAAATTAGCCTTGATTAATCTAAACCTTAAGAAGTCTAAAAAGTTGGGTGTCACTTTAGGAATTTCAGTGGCCTAAAGTTAGGTTCTAGTAATTCTTTTTTCTTCTTGGAACTTTTCTCTTGAAGTCATAAATCCTCTAGTAATTCAAAGGCCATTATAGATCAGGATAAGTGTGTAGTAGCATCATGGCATATAAAAAATTCCCCAGGACTGATTCCATTGCATAGCTGCAGTGTGTAATAGTGTTTCCTTACATGCACAGTAACTTGATGTTTCTAGTAATTTGAATAAAATTCCTGTCATTTATGTTTAGAGCGCAGAAGGAGCACTCTCAGAAGCCATTTATGGAATAAGTTAACTTCTGGGACCTGCATTCCTAATGGCTTTCTTTTAAACTGGTTTACACATACTTTCTTTTGATTGGAAATTGTTTATTAGGAAGAAAGCTGACTGATGTTTACCACCAATTTGACTTCTCAGAGATAATTCCTAAATAATTCTGAAACTATCATTTGATTATATGGAAAAAGCACATTATTTACATTTTTGAACCTAAGGCAAGTACTAAAACCAGTATGTTCTAAATGTTGCAGCTATCAGGACTTGCTTTCAAATTATGTCCAAGTCAAACTCAGCTGTGTAAAATCTCTCTTTGATGGATTCTGTTGGAAATGTGAAATGAAGACTTTTTGGTTTTCTGTCTGCTACAGCCATGGCTGCAGCACAGTTATGTGACAGGTGAGCTGGGAGGGTGTCACAGACACGTTGTACTTCTGGAGAGACTTCCTGGCAGTTGCTGGACTAGCAAACTCAACTAAATAAAGGCCAAGTGTGATACTTGATGACAGTAGATTGTGTTAGGTCTTCTAAATGTTCTTGGTCACAACTGTGCCTTGCAACTTCACTCTTCTTTAGCTTCTATGATTCTTTTTGTAATATGTTGTATTATTTTTTAGTTGTATATAGGAGATAATTACATTTGGGTGGCTTTTTCTTTGTTTCTGTATCAAGCAATGGTTCAGAGGGAATAGTTAACACTAACCCCGAATTAATAAGATTTCTATTTTTTTTTAATTGGGTATGAGAGAATCTTAACATTTCTGGAAATGGAGCGTCAGTTTGCATTTTTGTGGTTCAATTTTTCTCATAGTTCTTGAATACTCACAGGATTCTTGGTAAGATTTATCACAGCTTCCTTGTATGGTCTTTACTATATTCTGTGTTAGTTTTTCGTTTCAGAAATAATTTTTAAGTATTCACTGCTGAATCTGCTTGGAGCAGGACACTAAACTACCAAACTCCTGGGATCCCTTCCAACTTGAATTGTTCATTGATTTGAAGTATGCAGTGATAGTAGCAAGAGAAAAAGCATCATTAGTATGAAAGCAGTAAGAACAAAAAGGTGACACATAGCAGCTGGTAAAAGGAAAGAGCATTTGTCCTTTTGGTGGCATTAGGGCTGCTGTTTAATTGGGTAGTTCTCCTGACCACTTAAAATAAATTTCTAAATGTGTTTGCTAATGCCTACAGTTTAAACAATTTGTACCTACAGTCCTGAGCCAAGCAAACATCTGGCTTAGGATTCAGTGCCCCTGTTTGCTTCATTCCCTAAATATCCTCACTTTCCTGCAGTTGTCATTTCTGAAACAGTTACATTCAAGCAGCTGGACATCCTCAGCCTTCAAGCATTGTAAATAAATGGATTTAGCCTTTTTCTTCCTGCTTTTCCCTGCCCTCATTTTTTCTGACCGTATAGCAGCTAGGACATCCATATGTCAGTCAGACACAAGAGGTGGAGTTTCAGTATTTTCTACTTCAGTTCTGAAACCTGTAGTTTCCAGAGCAGGATGATGAGTTATCTGTACCACTGGATTCCCCAAAGCCTGTTATCTCATTTTACACTATGAGACACTACAACATCTCAGTCCTCAACAGACTTCACTTTGCATATGAATTTGCTGAGAAAGGCTTGTCTAAGACTAGTAGCCCACAATTCAAGAAGCTGTTGTGTTAAAGGGTTACATGGTTGTTCATGTCAGCCTTGGAACAGCCATGTGCTGATAATTTCCTCACAGATGTTGGTAGTGCTACTGTTAATCCTTCAGAACTGCAAACTTGAGCTGCTCACATGGCAGCAAATCAGGGCTGTATTGTCAGTGCCAGTATATGGGATAAATTCTTATCCGAAAATCTTGATTTGAGTTGGGACTTGACTATCTAGAGAAGTCTTCTGTATCAGCTTCTCTAGACAGATGAGCTGCACAACCACTTCTAAAACAGTCAATGCAGGGAAAGGCTGGATGTCTTGGCACTGGCAGGTGATCAGGCACAAAATACCTGTGTGATGCACTCAGGGTGCCAGTGTGTTACACAGATGTCCTTTGTCTACATCTAAAGTGTCCCCAGGAAGGTGGCCAGGATTGTGTTGCTCCTGTTGGAATAATTCATCACCCTCGTGGCCTTGCATGACTCCAGTAAAAGACACACACCCCTGGCTGTGCACTGCATGAACTGTCCCAGGGGCTACAGGCTGCTGACCATGTGTTTGGCACTCTGCTTTGGGCTACTGCTTGAATGGGTTTGAAAGCATGATGTTATCTTAAAACTTGATTGCTATGTCAAAATGAACGCAGAAATAAGTTGGGATAATTCTTGGATTCTATTCATAATCTGATTTTACAGTTCCACTTAAGGAATTTTGGCATTTTTCTCCTGTTTTGTGATGGGATGCAAGCAAAAGAAGCAGATGATTGTATGAAACTAAGATAAAATCATTTTCTATTTTGTGGTTTTTATTTTTGAAGGAATAAAGCAGTCACAATTTAATCCATTAAATTAATGACTGTTTTGAAGAGGTCTATGGGACAATGACAGTGATTGCATTTCACTACAAAGTTAGTTTAGGACAGGTGATGCAATACTAAAAATATTTGTTATACTACAGATACTTGGTTATGAGAAATCTTTGTCAGAGTGGAACCTGAACTGTTGAAATACTGAGCTTGGTTTCCTGATTATCTGTCTTAAAAATCAAGTTATCAGCTGAGCACAAATACTTGGCCATAAGCAAAAGAGGGCTTCACTATATTCCCTGAAAATCCCCATAAGCTTTCTTAAACTTAGTTGTTAAGAAGCATGGCAGGTTTAGATAAGATAAACTTAAGGTGTGTCCTCACTGGGGAAGGAAAAAGGTGGGTCTGTTACTAAGCTAACATGTAATGAAATCCTGTGAATTTGAAACAAGTGCCTATTTTTTTTGGTGAATTTTACAGAGTCGTGTTAAACTATTAAAGCTGCTCTTACATTGGTGCACTTCAAAAACTGTTGTGTCCACTGGTGAAGCTGGGGAATAGGCTATAAAGCAGGGCAGAGAGGAGAATAACATAACTTTGGGTTTAACCCTCAAAACAGCTGCCTTACAGTGAATTCCTGAAAACCTTGTCTTTCTGTACGTTTTTAAGTATTGAATATAAAGCACTTAGTTTAGCTGTAGCACTTATTTGTACTTGATGTAATCTTTGCATGTTTTTGTTATCTAAGAATCTCTTGGGGGTTTTTTCATTCTGCTTTTCACACTGTATGTGTTTGATGCAGACTTTTATTTTTCTACTCTGCTGTAATTCCCTTTATGCTTTCATTTAAAAAGGGGGGGGGCAGACATCTGTTATGTAATGCATGAAAACTGTTGAAACTGTATTGTGTAAATATGTGCTGAACTCAGGTATTGGAATTACACATACAAAAAGGTGATGGAATCCTAAGGTGGGTGTCATGTGCTTCTTCACTCTCCAGGAATTCCTGTGAAGGAACTTGATGCCTGTATTAGAAAAGTAATAACAAATTTACTATACAGGCGCCTAAGTTTTGTAGATAAGATGTTTATCTCGGCTGAATTTGCCTTTTTTATTTTTTTATGTATTTTTTAATCTCTCTGCTGTGCGGTGCAGAGTTTCATTAACTCTGTAGTCTACCCCAGTTGTCAGGTTCCAGTCCTGTCTGGGTTCTTATCACTCCAGCAGCAGAGCAGGAGGGCTGGAGCTCTGAGTGCTGCTGGGTATCGCACCAAATTTGTACCTCTCATCAATTCTGTGAAGGCATTCACATTTTGGTTCAGGTAATTGCTGCTGAGGAATTACCAGTTAACCACTGGGCAGGCAGTTCTTACTTGTGTGGAGACCTTTATCAGCTTTTTGTGCATCTGCTAAACTGAGGTTTGTGTAAAGATGGAGGTTGTCACTACTGCTTAGCAGTAGTTACTGCTTTGAGTTTGACTTAAATACTGTGTTTTAACCACTGTTCTAATACTGATTCCTATTTTGCCAGCTGTACCTGTTCTATATGTGAAATAACTTGCTACATTCTAATATAAATTTAATTTTAAAACAATTTTCTATTGTTTATCTAGGAGCATTTTAGTATGTTAATGCTGCAAAGTTCCCGGCTTGTAGTCTTCTAAGAAAATATTTTCAGAGGTTGGATGGCAACTTCAAATTTGTTGTACCCTGTGCAGCTTCAGTTATTACACAACAAAAATGCAAACAAGTACAAAACTTGGTGTGATATGCAACAAACTCATCAGCTGTAGTAGAATGCTGTGTGAATTAAGTAGGCTGAGTGGATTCTTTAGGACATGAGATGTATTTTAAAGAGATCGGTCACTGTGTTTTACAAGTTGTGCCGTTTTGGACTCTGTATTGGTAGTATGCATACTCATCCAGTGAATTTTACATTTTAAAAACCTCCACAATTACCTTTTCCAGACAAGACTCTGAATTATATAATGTCATTGTCTGATGGCACCAGTAGATTAATGCAGCATCTGTATCCATTTTTGCCTTTGGCATTGACAACAAAGATATTCCAAAAAAAGTCTTAAGGGTCTGATGTTGAGCAGGAATGAAGATAAACCACTCACTCCATATAATACCATGGATAAGGTTCCAACAGCAGTTCTTGACTTAGGGCTTGAAGGAGAGATGGAATATGGTTGATTACAAAATCCAACAGTTGCTTATCATGGATAAATCCAATAATTTGAGGCATTAAAAGATAGGTGTCACTTAAGGCATGTCCTGACTTAAAAACCAGAATTCCTACAAAGTGTGTTTTGAATCCCTCTCATATGAAAGATTCCTGTCTGAATGATCTTTCCAAATGAGAGGAGGTGTCAGACCAAAATGCACCGGCCCTGTGGTCTAAGGAAGCAGTAGGATTGCTTTCAGGTGGTGGTCTTAAGGCACATTTCAGGCAATCTGTTCACTTCGACACACAGTCAGTGGTAAACCTGAGCCTCTGTCTGAAATGTACCAGTCGATGAAATAACCTGGAATTGTTTCTCAGAAGTAAACAATTACTGTGGAGAGTGTTTATTTTTGTCACTTAGAGCATGCTAGTTTTGAAATTAAAGTTCTTTATTTATTTACTTGGTTTCCTAATAATTTTTTTAGTAAGTGGTTTATGTTTCTTTGAAGAAACAGTGTATATTTGATATAATTCACTGTCCTCTTCCAAAGCATGTCTGCCACTTGTGTACTGAAGTGACTAGAGTTTAATAAATGACTGTGGTTATTACTGAATGTCTGTTGCCCCCCTGGTTGTGTGGCACTAGTAGTCTTCAGCATCCATGCACAAGCTGTCTTATTGACTCTCATGTGCTAGACCTGTACAAAATTACAGAGGGACCTTTTTTTCTACTTCCTCTCTGTTAGTTGTGAAGAAACATTTTTCCTGTATGCATACCTGCTGTATTGCAGACCAGAAAGTAAAAACTGAGTTTCTATGAATGATGTTGATGGACAATATATTTCTAAGAAATTAACTAGCTCTCCAGCCACTTGTAGAACTTCTGTTTCAAGGCAAGTGCATTAATACTGCCATTTGATAAATTTTTTATTATAGACAGACTTCTGGAGTGAAATCAAAAGCTTGTTGAAATGAACTTGTAATTAAAATATTTATACGACCACAGTATGTGTGAAATAGCCAACAATCTTCTAACATGCTACAAAATGGAGGCTTTAGGTTCATACCTAGATTTTGTGCCACCTGCTTACCACACTTGAAAATGGGCTGATTTGAGTTTTCCAGCTGCCAAATGGCTGTGATAGATCACTTCTTTAAAAGGATCTAAGGCTATTCTATTCTTATGCTTTTACTGACTTTATGAAATCATTCTCTTAACATCTGGCTGGTTTGTTTTTGGGAGTGTAGCTCGTGTCTGATCCAACACGGGGGTGCAGGGAATGCTTTCAGCCGGGCATGGCAGTGCCCCCTCCGGGGTTTGCTGCTGGCCACTGGATGTTGTGCTGTGACCCACATTCACCCTGCCTGCAAAGCCCTGGCCTCTGGCCCCCTGCCAGCTCTCCCAGCACTGCTCCACTTTAGAGAAGTCTGCAGCAAATACGCAAACAGTGCGAAAGCAAAGAGGCTTAGAATCAGGTCCCTCTCTGTATGGTTTTGTTCTTTTGAGGGGATTTGTTTCATCTTTAGGTCCTACCATGTGTATAGAGCAAGTGATGCTCTGAGATCCATGCTTAGAATTCAGTTGAAGGAGAGCTGGAGTAGAGCTATACAGAGGGTATGAATTTTGTGTGTGGCTGAAAAAAAAGATAATGAACTTGTTTCAAAGCATTATGAAGTTGAACTTATACCAAGAGAAAACTGAATAGGTTAAGGTTTTAGGGATAGTTATAGAAGGCCCCTAGATCATGTGACATACATCGAGTGGTATAAGTGTTAATTGGAATGTATCACTCCAAATAGGTTTAATGATTAGTTACACCTCGGCACAAGATGTAGTGGCATGATTTAGTGCATGAGGGGGTTGAGTAATTTATCCAAAAAGCCATAATTGTGGCCTTCATAGATGCACATGACTGGTGAGATTGCCCTCCACGGAATGCGACTGTCCTGTGGTGTTTAAGAGGACTGGCAAACTTGCCAGACATCTGAATGAGTTTATAATCTCTTGACCCTAATAACTACAGAAGATTTTAAGAATTTGTTTTTAATAGCTTGTTTCTATTTTCTACTCAACATTTAGTGGAAGTGAGGCACAAGAGCAGTGTAGGCATGGCTGTAAGCAGCAGCTGTCAGACCCTTTCCCTGCAGCTGTGACACCATTGTGTCTTTGGATACAATGAAACTGCTTTGATGTTTTTAAACAAGAGTTAGACACTAACGCTTACCAATAGCCAGTGTGCTCAAAAAGGATGAGCAGGTAAAATACTATGTATAGAAAAATAGCTTGCTTTAAGTGTATCTTTCCAAGCAGAGGGAAAAATGGGTTGTTTTTAGAAGTGGTATATTATTTTCACCATGTTTAGGCAGTGTTCTTTAGCAGTATTTGTGCTTGGAGGCTGTTTTTAGTACCACTTGGTGGGGAGGGAAGTGGTTACTCTTCCCATACACTTCTTGAATGAAGCTAGGAGATGATCTTTTATGGCAAAGTTTGGAAATTGGTCACATCACTGTACTTTAAAAGATAAACTTTTTTTCCTCTGCAGGTGCACCTGTAGAGCCTTCTCCAGAGGAGCAGACATCCTCTTGTGAAGGTAGTTGTTTTTTTGATCTTCATTACATGATTTTTTAAGAAATATTGCAAATAATCTCCTCTTTTAAATCTCTATAAACCTTTTCTAATTGTCATTATCCTCATACTACTCTTGTAAGGCAATGTGACTATCTGTAGGTATTTACAGTTTTAGAGTTGAGAAAGGCTCATAAAGTGGCTTATGGAAGATCATAAAACTAGCGTGCAGCAGATTTTCAAAATGAACCTGTATATTGAAAAGCTTTGGCAAATGCCAAAACATCTGAACTATCCTTTTATTAATTTAGTCATTCATTTTTCTTTGTTCTTGATTACTGTCATGGTAAGTATGTGTCTTTAATGATTCATTTTCCCTTTTTTTTTTCTCCTAGGTTCAAATGCTGCTGTTAACATGGAAATTTCAGAGTCTGTTGGTAAGATGAGAATTGTTCCTTTTTGCTATGATAGTACTATAATGTACTACTGCAGTACTTCTGCTGAATGACTGCAAATAAAATAGTAGAGCCTTTACATTTAAAAATAGTCCATAGTGGTTTTTGTTGTATCTTTATACTTGGAAGAGGAGAGAGGTAATCGAACACTAATATGCATCGAGAGCTGCCAATTGGATTACTTGGACACTGTAAAATGATCAGTTCTTTATTAAAAAATAATTTCATATTACAAAATAACCCCATTAACATGGTATGGAATGGTGATTAGCAAAAAACTTTTAAGTGGTCAGCAATGTGAGCAATCAGAATGTGGCAACTGTATCTTTCTCATTGTTTTTATATGACTTATGAGTGAACTTAAACTATTATCCCCTCTCCTTTGCTATCTAAACATATAGTAGTGTGTGTCTGTGGATTCAGACTACTGTGCTGGTCTGAGTGGATCTTCAGATTTGCTTTTTCTTTGTAAAATTCTTGCCTTGCTAAAACAGAAGTTTCTGTATCCTAGATTTCTTATGTCAGCACACAAGGTAGCTTGAAAGCTCCTGGTATTAATAATTTCAGAAACAAGCAGCAGTTGTCCCTTTTTCTGTAGGAAAATACTTACTGGACGTGGTAGTTAAAGCCTTGTGATTGTACCTATGAGGCAGGGGCTTTCCCCCAGGGTAATTCTTTTTAATTTCTTTATCAATCTGAATATATCTAATTGGTTCATTTTTAGTGGAAAATGGAGAGACAGAAATGTCCCCAGAAGAGTCATGGGACCACAAAGAAGAGCCCAGTGAAGCAGAGCTAGGAGGTGGTCCTGCAGGGGATGCAGGGCCTTCTGAAGAGAGTGCTCAGGAAATGATGGAAGAGGAGGAGGAAATACCAAAACCGAAATCTGTTGTAGCACCTCCAGGTGCTCCTAAAAAAGAGCACGTAAATGTAGTATTCATTGGACATGTAGGTAAGTTGTAAGTGAAGGTGAAGTAATTTGATCTGTCTGTTGTGTATTATCTAGAACTCAGAGAATTAGAAATTCATGCTGTTCTTCATATTCACCATGTCTTGTGGCTCACAGGAGCATTCATTCTAATGAAGCTGATCTGGAAAATGAAAAATTTAAAGGTCTTTCAGGGGTAGAGTGTATTCTCTAGGACACAACAGTGCCTGTGTTTATGATTTCTCAAGTACCTGCTCCTGTTGAGTGCTGAAGTGACACATCTGTGTTTATGATCTAAAGAACAAAATCAGAAAAAAGGTGCTTCTTTGCTGCTTATTTTAGATAAAAAGGGTTCCTGCTATTAGATTCAAAAATTATTATTCTAAATACTAGAATTTGTAGGGTTACCACAAAGATTAGCATAATTCATGGTTAAAAGAAGCATTTACAGGAAAATATCTTCATTTAATAGTTTTAACAAGCTTTTTAAAAATTTGGGTGATGTCAGAAGTAGAGAAGAATTATTGAATCACAAGTTATACAGTAAATCCTGTCTTTTAATTTCTATAGTTGCTTATCACCTTAAAAGTACTGGAATTTAGTCCTTGGGTAAATTCAGAATGGAGTCACACAAAGTGAAGGGGCTGTGGGCAGAGGTACATCCCAATATTGAACAGTAGCCCATACAAATTAGGGACAAGGGATAAAGGAAGAAGGGAAGGGGATTTTGCAATAGCTTCCCACATTCTTGATTCTGGTTTTAACTGGATCACTGCTTGGTGAGGAGTTTTTGTTATGGATAATGCTGAATTTTTATATATATAAAAACAGTGTGTTCAAAATTAGGTGTAATTTGACAGCAAATTATAATGGGAACAAGGGAAGGTGCAAGATGCTTCAAAAAACTTAGGTTATGGTTCAAAAAATAAATCCTTTGTAAATAAACTAGATAACTTAGTTTGTAATGGTCTGCTATTTCTAGAATTGTACATTGTTGATGACTTGAATTAATTTTTTTTTAGATGCTGGCAAGTCAACTATTGGAGGACAAATAATGTAAGGAAACTGTTAAATTTTTAGATTTCCTGTTCTTAAATTATGATAAAAACATCAATTAAAATGAGTAATATTTTCTTTGTGGCCTTAATCAGCGTACTTTCATAATAGAATGTTTCTATCCCTGTCAACTGATGTACTTATTGTCTTTTGAATTTCTGAATTCCAGCACATTAATGTTAGTGCTACAGGATTTTCACTTAATAGAAGCAGCTGTGCAAAAGCAAACATCAAATTTTAAAAATTAATCACTTTCTTAGAATATGGCTGTTTTTCTTTGTATTTCAAAATGCAATTTGAAACTGCTTCATACCATTGGTTAAACTTTGTCCTTCCTGTGAAGATTTAAAAGGATATTAATATCTTTATTTCTCAATCATAATAATCTTTAGGGATGGTATAAGTATTTAACTATTTGGAAATATCTTTCTGCTTTGTGTAAAATTGCACTTTTATTTTCCCTCTTCTTAGGTATTTGACAGGAATGGTTGACAAAAGAACACTTGAAAAGTATGAAAGAGAAGCTAAAGAAAAAAACAGAGAAACATGGTATGAGCTTTGTGAAGATAGTAGCACACGTTGCCCTTTACTGCAGTGAAACTGGTTTTAGTCTTGTAGCCCTGGCTTCCTCCAGGCAAGATGGTGCTCTTATCCTCGGTGGATTTTTTGTGTGCCTCTTGTTTGGTTTGGGTTTTGTTGGGTTTTGGGGGCAGTGTGTGTATATACAGCACATGTAGCAGACTGATTTCTGCTTCAAACAACTCCTGCAAAATTAATTTCTCTTTTGAAAGCTTTCTCCTTTTGGCTGGAGGATAATAGAGGTTCAAAGGGCTCTGGAAAAGGAGCAGCTAAAGACTTCCTTGGAGATAGAGCAACGATGGAGCCCTCAGGGGATGGGCATTGACCTGAACTCACTGAATCATGTGTGAGAGAGGAGAATAGAAGGGGTGACATAGTTCTTTTCACCAAACAACCATGTCCAAGCAGCATCTCTTTAGACACCACCCAGTCACTACAAAACAAAAGCCAACGATGTCTACAAGCTGCTGTGAATGACAAAAAATATTGCTATGTTAAACCAGTTGAATGGAGTTATTACCACTTTTTTATCCTTAGTAAGAGTATTTTTTCCTTCTCTATATTCACCAATTTTCACAAAAACTGAAGGAGCCGAGTAACTTTTTTTTTAAAATTTCAGTTTATCTGGCTGAAAGCTAACTTGTTGGTGGCCAGTGGGAAAAATTATTAGGAGGGGACAAGAGTTGATATAATAAAAATATCCAAGAGAGTGTGAATTTTGATGGTGTCTATTTCATAGCCAACTTCTGCTTAATACGTGCAAATAAATGAGAATTAGTAATTCTCAGTAGTGATATATGCAAATCAGAACTAATTATGCTGAGTAGGAAGAATTGTTTCGTATTTGATCCTGGGGTATTTCTGAGACTGAGCCAAAAGTTAAATTATTTGAGGTTAGATCACAGCTGAAGAACTTAGAAAATGAAAATTTTTTATTAGAATTTTTAGAACTGAATCCGTGTAGGTGTGTGAAGGAGAGCTAGCAATGGACTCTGCAGCTCACTACACACAAATCAGGCAGTTAAAATCACTGTTGGTCTTGGAAATACTTAAGTGTAGCAATGCTGAGGTGGTTAAGATTAAGGAAAAAAGGTCTATTACGACTAACAAATTATATATAAATTTAATAAAAATTAATACAACAATAGAGTATTTGGGTTGGGATTTTTTTAGGTACCTTTCATGGGCCTTAGACACAAACCAAGAAGAACGAGACAAAGGTAAAACAGTAGAAGTGGGTCGTGCCTATTTTGAAACGGAGAAGAAACACTTCACTATTTTAGATGCTCCTGGACACAAGAGCTTTGTTCCAAATATGATTGGTGGGGCTTCTCAAGCTGATCTTGCTGTGCTGGTAAGGACAAATCAGATACTTTTATTTTGCATATACTGTGGAATTAAGCTTCTGATTTTTATTTTTTGTTTGCTTCTTTATTCTTTTGGTTACTTACAGCAGGCAGAATTTTCAAATGTTATGTTTACTGAGATGAGTGAGTTCTGGAGTAATTTAACAGCTTCTTAAAGCTGTCCACAGGTATCATGTGATTTTTTTACATGTCAATGCAGAGACTAATGGGTAATACTGAGGATATACCAGTGCATTTTGAAAGCTGTTACTAGGTCTGACTACCCAAAGTTTTTTGAATAAGTCAGTATTGTTGATTACTGTGTTGAGAGAATTGTAGAACTTTGATTAAAATATGTATCTTTAATTAGGTTATTTCTGCAAGAAAAGGAGAGTTTGAAACTGGATTTGAGAAAGGTGGACAAACAAGAGAACATGCCATGTTAGCAAAAACAGCAGGTGTAAAGCATTTAATAGTTCTTATTAATAAAATGGATGATCCAACCGTAAACTGGAGTAATGAAAGGTAAGTTTAATATTAAAAAACTACTCTTCATTGACAGATACTGCAATAAAATAATTCCTATATAAAGTAAGTTTTGTATCCCATTATTGCTGAAAGAATGGTTGACTGGTGGACTAAATAGAGGTTATAAAACTGGCAGGAAAACCAGAAGCTCAGTGCCTAGGGCAGTGCTTCTCTATTAAGCTGGAAGTTCTACACTCCAACATCCACTGTCAACTGCTTAGATCCATGCAGACATATCTAACAAACCTATGCATTCTAGCATAGTTTAATTGTTGACTTGGAAACTTTATACTGAGTCTAAAAAAGCACTGAGTCAAGTTTGCCAGAGTTGTCAGAGAACCTGCTGTGTGTTCTGGCCAGAATTGTGGAAGTTCTAGTGGGAATCCATAAATGAGGGCCTGTGCAACCTTGGAATGTCATCTTGCCTCACTAAGAGACTAAGGCACGCCTAATTCTCTGTCTTGTCCTGCCCTAACCTTCTGACATTACTGAATTCACCCCAAACTGAGAGGAGGCAGTGTGACAGAAATAAATAGCATGAAACCTCCAGAAACTGTGTAGGAGACTGGAGGAGACCGAGCCAGCACTGAAGTGCCAGCCTGGAGCGTGACCTCAGGAGATGTCTGCATGGTCTGTCCTGCTGTGCTGGCCTGGATCTCTTGCTTTAAGCAGTTCCAGCTCGTGCTGCTGTTCCCCCAGCCCTGTCAGTGAAGTGTATGGAGAGCAATGACAATGCTTTATGGAGCAGAGGAATGAGGGGAATAGACAATACCAAGCTGGGGTGGAAGGTTGCCTGCAGATTTTCATTAGGCTTGCTTGCTGCTCACACAGTACCTTAACTGATGGAGCTGAAATGTCTGAATATTTTTTAAAGCATGGGATTATATTATGCTGGAATAAGTGGAATTTACCTTGATCTGCTTGTCATTTTAATAGATATGAGGAATGTAAAGAGAAACTGGTGCCATTTTTGAAGAAAGTTGGCTTCAATCCCAAAAAGGACATTCATTTCATGCCCTGCTCAGGACTGACTGGAGCAAACCTTAAAGAACAGTCAGAATTCTGTCCTTGGTATATGTATGTATCTTAAATTGAGCAACTTGAATATTTGCTATATTTCAATAAAACTAAATGTTTCAGTGAAGCTAGGAGGTAGCAGAGCGTGGTATGTTGTGTGCCAAAGTGCTTGAGGAAACAAAGCCAGAGCAGCAAGAACACAGCCATGCAATGTGCCAGTAAAAAGCATTTGCAGACTGCAGAAGATGATTAGTAAAATATTAGCAGTGTTCCTTGGCTGTGTGAGTTCAATCCCTTATGAACACTTGAATTTGCCAGTGATGCTGCAGCTGACACTGCTAGAATAAGTAATTGTATGATGTGAACAGTTTGCTTGAAGCTGTATTATAATTAGGGACAAGCCATGTCTCTCAGTGGACATGATGTTTTTCAATATTGTTCAGTGTACTTTAAAAAGAATTAATGGAAATCACATTTGGATCTAGCTTACGGTTTTGTATTTCCAAAATCTATTACACATTTGTTGTGAGTCTCAAAGGAATAATTAATTTGTTAAAATATGCCTGTAATGTAACTTTAAAACATGCATTTCCTGGGTATTAATATGTTGGCTGGGGTAAAATGGACACTACTGATGGGATGCTATAATAGATTTAGCTGTCTTAGAGGTCATTGTTCTAAATGATGACAAGATGAAAATGATTCCTTTTGTTGGATTGCATTTATCCATTCTGAGTAATTTTTTAAATGGAAGGGTGCTCACAAAATTGAAACAAATTCCTTCTTTTTTAGTGGATTACCATTTATTCCATACCTGGATAATTTGCCAAACTTCAACCGTTCAGTTGATGGACCAATCAGGCTGCCAATTGTGGATAAATATAAGGTACAGATTAAAATAATAACATAGAAAGTATAAAGAGGCTGTTTTCAGAAAGCAGAAAATGGACTATTTACTGTACTTCTAGAGCGTATCTTTCTTCTTTGGTGATGTTACATTTCCAACTGTAGAATAGAGGAGGGAAGGGGAAGTAAATAATTTTGGCATTATATGAAACTCCTAAAATCTGTAATCTTTCATGAGAACAATTTCCAAAATACTAAGTCTAGCAGTGCTATTCATAGAGCTAAGTAATCAAACTCAGAGGTAAATCATAAATAGAGCAGACTCTTTAGGAAAATATTTTTGGTTGCTATGTAATGATTTCTTTCTGTGAAGGACATGGGCACTGTGGTCCTTGGGAAGCTGGAGTCAGGCTCTATTTGCAAAGGACAACAGCTTGTGATGATGCCAAACAAGGTATGGTAAGGTTTAGATATTTAAAAAAGTCTACTACCATAAAAAAGAGCTTGTTTCTTAATGATACTCATTACTTTAAATTAGAAGTTGTTGCTCTGCTGAACAAAACTAAGCTCTCATGTTTTCAGGGGTGATGTTTCTGGATACAGGTAGGTGTGTAGCCCCTTAGCACTCAGAATTTGTGTTCTCCTGCCTTAGTAAACTCAGTTGCTGGACTACTAATCATCACACTGCAACTGGGGTTTATTTCATGTTTGTACTGTTGGCCCACTAAGCCTTTTACCTGCTGTGGGTTAATATTGCTCAACAGTTTATTTCTTTCCCCCTTTCCCTTTTTTTCTTTCCCCCAAAGGGAAACAGGAAAAAAAACTTGAAAAAGAAAAAAACTTCTTTTTAAAAATTTAAGCATTAGTAATTCATTATTCAAATATTTTAAATGTTCCAAAGCTTGACAGAATCAAATATAATGAACTTAAACTGTAATGGAATAATTTACTGAAATACTAATATATTACAATTATTTTGTAGCAGACTAAAATAGTCACAGTGCAAAACTATGTTTTTATTTTCTTTAAGCACAATGTGGAAGTTCTTGGAATCCTTTCTGATGATGTAGAAACTGACTCAGTAGCCCCAGGTGAAAATCTAAAGATCAGACTGAAGGGAATTGAAGAGGAAGAGATCCTTCCAGGATTTATTCTCTGTGATCTCAACAACCTTTGTCATTCTGGACGCACATTTGACGCCCAGGTAGAATAACAACATTTAATTGCTGTATAGAGGGGTAAAAACCATGGACATATTTCATGTTTTTCCAAATCTAAAACTACAGTAGTTAGAAGTTTCAGTTCAGATTCCTTATTCACTGCCATCTCTCTAAATGGGCAATAACATATGTACTCAACACTGACATAATTAATTTGAGTTTTTAAAATATAAGTTGTTTTGAATGTAACTTTTCAATGAAGTTTTAGATACTTAAAATGGTAAAAGCAAGACCTCATCAAGCCAATTCTTCAGTTTTTTTGCTTTCGTATTATAAACTAGAGATTTATAATTTGTGGCTTTTTGACAAAGAATTGTGTGTATATTGTTCAGTAGACCTTTTAATATAGTTCTGCATTGATTATTCTCTATTCTTTTATAATTGAAATTATGAATAATTCACTTACTTTGAATTGTTTTACAGATAGTGATAATTGAGCACAAATCCATTATCTGCCCAGGTTATAATGCAGTGCTGCACATCCACACCTGTATTGAAGAAGTTGAGATAACAGTAAGTGTCATTTTAAGTTGTGATGTGAATATAAACAATCCAGTTGTTGGGATGAGGAGTTCTGTCATGTCATGCATCTGTAGAACAACTAAAGCAACAAAGCTCCAGCCTTGAATGGAATTCTTAGTTGTGCCCTAACACAAGCAAAAATGGCTGTGTTAGCATAAACCTTCTGAAGAATGGTATACATCATGACTGAATAAATCATACAAACTTTTTCATGTATTTGTTTGTAAGTATATTCTTTCTTAGATAATTCTGTTTGTAAAGAAAAATAACCCTTATTTTAGAGCTCACAGCTATTATTTTTTTTCTTATACAGGCCTTAATCTGCTTGGTAGACAAAAAAACAGGAGAAAAAAGTAAGACACGGCCCCGTTTTGTGAAACAAGATCAAGTCTGCATTGCCCGTTTAAGGACAGCAGGAACGATCTGCCTTGAGACATTCAAAGATTTCCCTCAGATGGGTCGCTTCACCTTAAGGGATGAGGGTAAGGCTGCTTCAGCAGCAGGAGCTGACTGCTGCAAAAACTTGAACTTAGAGCTGCACAGCAGTGTGAGGTATTGAAATGCTGTTATCTAGTGGAAATCACTCTCTGGGTAACAATGGAAAAGTAAATCTGAGCAAATTGCACAGAGCCCTTGCTCTTAACAGAGACAGTTTTATTTGCATAATGTACAGAAATGTGTGTTGTGAAACAAAGGACTGGATTTGAAAAATAACCAGTTGTGCTTTTTCAGTGTGTCCTGGAATGTCCCCCTACAATATAAATACCATCGTTTCACTGCTGAAAGCTGAACATTAATTGTAATGTTGGGCTTTAACATGCACTCCCTGTAAAACTCGCAGATTTGGGGGATGAGTTTAAAATAAATTATTTTAAAAGCAGTAAACAGATCTGGTTCTGCCTTGCCTTCTCCTTAGATGAGCATAGAAGCAGGCTTTCCAGAATCCACATTGTGTTCTTTGCTGTCAGAATAGCAGGCTTACTATTTCTGAAATTTTATTATGCTTTTAAAATACACTGATGCTACAACATAATCATTTATTCTCTATGATTTCTAATACTTGAGAACCTGTATTTTAGGGCAAGTTTTCATGTTCTTGGAGATGTCTACATTCCTTTCACAGTAAATATAACTCTACTGTTTGTTTCTTGGTTTAGGTAAGACCATTGCAATTGGAAAAGTTCTGAAACTGGTTCCAGAGAAGGACTAAGCATTTTTCTCAATGACCCCGCACAATACTGTGAGGAAAATCGACTCAGCAAAAGCCTACTTCACACCGCCGTCTTATTTTCTGCCCATTGATAAACTTCTCCCCATATTTTGCAAAGACAAATTTCACAGCAAAGGTCCACATTATGTCAGCTTTCTCATATTGAGAGCTCTGCTATGCCACTGTTGAATTTTCCCAAAAATAATTTTTTTTTCTCCCAAATTCTGCTTCCTTGGAAAGATTCGGCAATAGCTTTGTAAGTGATGTGGACATAATTGCCTATAATTATGAAAATCTAAAGGATTTTTAATGTTTAATTTCCCCTAGCATCTATATTAAGACCTCTTTTTTTCCAGGCAGATCATTCAGAGTGTGCGAGTGTGTGTGCACATGTTACAAAGATGACTACCATGTTAATAAACTATTCAATTTGAAATCTTTTTCGGTATTGGAATTGCTTTTGAATAATGTTTTTTATCCGGATGTAACGCAGTTGCATTAGATTTTTAACTTCCCAGTAACCCAGATATTTGGTTACTTGGACTTTTCTAAACTCCTCAGCCTCCCCACACACAGTTTTAAATGAGGCAATTGGGCACTCAACCAAGTTTGTATTAAAATAATTAGGTTTGCCCCTTCCCTTTCTTGAATGCATTCTGAAAATTAAAAAAACTTTCATGCAAATGTGGCACCTTCATTAGCTTTACATTGGTTAATATCTTCAGCAAATTTAGGTTGACCTAACATCATTACTAGATACAGGAAGTCAATTTTGAAGGCTAGAACTACATATTGTGTCTTTATAAAAATTCAGCATTATTAAATCCTTAACTGCAGAAAATGCTAACAACCAGTAAATCAGTGAAACTTGCAAAAATAAGAAAATCTGTGGCAATAGTGCCTATTAGTATTTATAAGAGCTACATTTTGTGGGAGAACTGGGCCAATTAAAAAGTGCCAGTTACATAAATTACTCAGTTCACCCTGTCTTTAATTTAGAGGACTGGATAATCCTTGCTGTTTTAAAGATCAGTCTGAACTGAGAGGGAGAAAGACTATTTAAATCCCTAAGAGTTTGCACATACTGAAATATGGGAGAGTCAGAATCAAGCACAGTCTGTAAATTTTTGCATTTCAAAAAGCAATGTAAGCTTATGAGGACCAGTGAAGTTTTTTCTTGAGAAATGAAAGCAAAACTGGTTCAAAGTAAAGCTTACTGAGTACAACTTGAAGGAGCTGCATAATAAAACCCTATTTAGCTGCACTTTGAAAATGGACTGTCTGCAATTGCTATCCTGATTCTAACAATTAGGATGAAGGCTAAGGGATTTTTTTCATTTTCCAGAGTATTAGTAGTAATATATTAAAAGGTATCTTCTGAACTTCTTCAGAATATCTTAAACTAAACATTCTCAGCTGTAAAATTGGTGAGCCCATCTTCTCCCCAAAAAATTTGCAGTCCAGTGACTGTATCTGAATTGAAACTCAAAACTGAAACAGATTTACCTTTTTTGAGATTTCTTTTTTTGTTTGTTTTGTTTGTTTCTTTGTAACTGTGGAACTCCCATTCATTTCACTTACAGCTACATTGTATGGACAGAAGAAGTTATTGTCCTTCCGTTTCATATGACTACACTTGTAGCTACCGTAATGCATGGAATTTAAATAAATTTTATTATGTCTGCAAATCTCTGGGCTTTTATTTTTTTGGTAAATCAGGGTTTAAAAAGTAACTTTTTTTTTTTCTATCACGTGAACAAAACCCACAGTTCCTTGGATCTTAAACTAATGAAGAAATTAAAAGCCAAGGGAATTTACTGTTTTGTTCATATTCTAGACTGACAAGATTTCCTGATATCTGACTGCTTTCTTGAAGTAAGCTCATGGATTTGAAATTTGCAAAGATCATTACTGGAGAATACTTAGATTCCTAAATTACTGCATCCTTTAAAACTTTTTTTCTTAAGGCATTAAACTGTGGCTGAAGACTACATGATGCTCCAGAACCAGTTTTCCACTGTTGAGCAAACTTAACGTGGGATTTTAAAACTTCATTATTTTGAGGCTGGACTGAGTATTTAATATTAAACTGAATAATTACCTGGTGGGTTGGAGTATCAGTAGATAGAAAGTCTGAGTATTTCCATTATTCATCCCATTTAGTGCATTTGATTACCATTTCCAAAATTCCAGTTAATGTCACCTTGTCTGTATAGGGAGAGGCTGTATTATTCAAATTCATTAATAGAATCATCAACAGAATTTGCAATTAAAGATACTCCTGTAGGAGGTTTATATTTGAGTGTGAAATATTTACATTCTCTAGCAAATATATGAAAATGTAAGGCAAAAGTGTACACAAATTGGCTACATTTTGGGTAGAGGAGCTGGAAGAACATTGTATTTGAATAGTCCTGAGATTACATCTCAACTTTTTTCACTTCATCTCCATTCTACATTTTATAGTCCCATTTTTGCTACTGTTAAATACAGCTAAATCTAGATGAAAGAAGACAAAAAGATGATGTGGCTTTGTTGGAAATAAATAACTATTTGCTGATTCACTGATGTAATAAAATTTTTTAAATGACCATTTTGAATACTTCCTTTTGTGAAAATGTGGTATGCTGCTTTGAAGATGAAACAAAAATAAAGGAGCTGTCTATCCATAACAATTGAAAGGAAAGTGGGGAACAAAACAGGAAATAAAAGTTGGATTGAAGATACAGCACCCCTAGGAGCACTGCCAGGGTAACTGTGCTTGCATGGGATGCTGGCAGGGTATTCTCATGGCATAGCTTTAAGTCATAGAGCAAAACTGAGCATGTTTCTGCAGAGAGGAGAGATTGGGATGGTTTTTTCCTCAGTATAATGGCATTTTCAGTGTGGTACTGATGAGGAGCACACCTTTCTCTCTGATTGTCAGCCAAGGTTTGTAGTGTAGATAAGGCTTGAATGTTTAGCCATGATGTAACTTATAAAAACAAGTTATTATCCTATAAATCAAGACCTTGTATGTCCTTGAACTGAAAACCTTGGTATATGTAACAATTATTAAATGCAAAAAAAAATCGGAATGTGCAGCAATACTAATTATTTGGCAACAGGAAAGTAGTTCCTTGTTCCTGCAAGCTCCAAGAAGTAAAGCACAGTGGGAGGAATGGGTGCAGTGATCAGTTGAGTAACATTGCCATCAACTGTCCACGTGAAACCATTCCTGCTACCTTGGTCATCCTAGCAGACAGTCAGGAACTGATTCACAAACATGATGACACCAGTTCCTGAAACATGCTGGTAGTAAATTGTATTCCTGAACAGCAAACTATTGATGATGGTGTAATAGTGTTGTAAGAAAAATAGCTGTTTTAAGGAGGTTTATCCACGGGGGTATTTGCTGGGTATAATTTTTATGCCCCTCCACAGATTTTTTCAGTGGCATAAAAAGCCCAGTGAAAATTGCTCAATGAAGAACCTCTATTTTAGACTGCTTACAGCACTAGTCTATATATTAAAAATTATGTTAATGATGAGAAATGTGTTTTTATAAGTGTTTATTACTGAATATTACCTAAGAAGAAAAGATTGTTTCAATGTCCCAGGTATTTGATCTGTATTACTCTGGCCTTTCAGTTCATACCACAGACTGTTGAAATGATGCTGTTAAAGCAGATGATGTGTACTCCAGACAAGACTGTTTTCTTCCTGAACTGGTACTTAAAGTCTCTTACTTATTCTGCTGTTTTTGTATACCCTATAGAGGACTTGGTACAGAAAAATATACTAACAAAACTGGAGTTACTACTGAAGATTTTACATTATGAACCTGTTTCTTTCCTTGTGTTATTTTATTGCACTATAAACCTGACAAGATACTACTTTTCCTCTGAAGAAATACTAAAAAGGCTTATAGTCTTAATATAAAATAGAAATTTATGCTAACAAACCCAAAATCTGTTGTCTGTGTATATGTAACTTTTGATAATCCATATCCTTTCATTTGCCTTCCTGCCAATGTCAATTTTTCTACATCTCCTGTCAGTTCCATATACCCAAAAAGGTCCACCTACTTCTCAATAAGAATAAAAGACATGACAGATTAACTATCAGGTGACAAAAAGGTACTTGAGGCAGTGTTCCTGTCATCTGTTAAGGCCCTAAAAGCAACGTGGGGCAAAGCATTATAACAAGGAAGTTTTGCAGCTTTGTCCAGTGCCAGGGGCTCTGTCCTTTGGAACAGCCCCCTTGGTGTCTGTGAATGCACCAAAGCCTCGTGTCTGAGTCAGGTTAGAGCTGGAGGCCAACTCCAGGATTGCAAAGGAACACAGTCAAAAGAAAACTCTGGTCTAGGGGGGAGATTCTCTTCTGAGTTCTCTTGTAAGGTACTTCTTAGTCCTGTTTTAATCTATGCATATTCTTTGTGCTGGTTTTGTTGCAAGAACTATGCTTAGAGAGATTTGAGATTTTGGCATTGCCATCAAATGGTCTGGAGGAACACAAGCCAGGAACTGAAACCTGAATAACCTTAAGCCTCAAAGATCTCTTTACAGCAGAAACAACTGCATCTTGTACAAACCTTTTGCAGTGTGAAAGTATAAAATCAGGCATATAAAAAAACCAAATAAGTAATGAGATAGAACATCTTGCAATTATTTTTGATCTTAGCATTTAAATAAGTGACAGAAATGACTTAAAGAAAAAAATATATTTTTATGATCCAAAATGTTAAATTGAGAACTACAGCAGGACAGTGTATGGCAATAACACTGAAAAGTAACAAACCTGATGTCCTTGTAGGGGTAACTGTAAATTTATGACATTGCTAAATTAAAAGTGCATTCTTTTATAGTTTATACTCATAGCATACTGTATTAAGCTGAAATATTTGTTCTTCACAGACTAATTTAATTTTTCCATGACAGCTCTGTTAGCTATGCCAAGTACCTTTCAAGAGAAAATGATTAGACTAAGTCAGTTAAACCACATCTGGTAAAATTTAGTCACACCAGACCAAAAACTGTACAGAAAAATGTACTTGGATGAGACTGATATGTGAAAAATTCTAATTTGAATCACTAATAATAGTCCTTTCAGTATCATCCTAGTAATGCTATCCTGACCCAGTAAAGTCAGTCTTCAAACATGGCATTCAATCATATCTCAGAAGACTAGCCTGGCTCATTTTCATAGAGATGTTCCATCCATCTGGCTTTTTCTATTTTGTTTTAACATGTCACATTAGTATGTTAATGTTTTATTAAAATACAGCTCCCCTAAAATGTGCAAAGACAGAAGCAAGGCTAATACAATTATCAGAATATACAGCACCACAGCTAGTATCACATGCAGAAATTTCAGCAGCACTGAAAAGGTTTAACGAGTCTGCTCTCCTTGGCTGCCCTGTGTTCCTCACCTTCAGTAATTTCTCAAACAGTCCTTCATACAACATGGCAACAAAGGACAGCTTTTATTTTTCTTAGACTGTTTCTTTTTTGTTTTGATTTGGTTTTGTTCAAATAACAGAATAGGAAAGGAAAGCTTCAATTTTCCAGGATTTTTTTTCACTCTTTAAAATCAGTCTATGTCTGTATAGTTCTTTCCTAAGTCTAGATAATTCTTGACACCATCAACTATTCTACTATTGCTCCAAGAACATTAACAGCAGAAAGAAAATATAAACCACTACATAAAGCAGCTTGTCAAGAAACTAAGGTATTTTAGTTTCTCTTTGCACTGGCCACACTTATGGAGCAACAAATTTTGTTGGAAGACACCTCATGAGAAAGAATAAAACCATACATAGAAAGGCAAAGAGCAGGGAAAAATAATCTAGAGAAGAGTGAATTACTAAGACTCCTATTTCATGCATATTTAAACCCTGGTTATGCATAGCTGTGTTTTCCAGAGAGCAGCTTACATGTGTGATGAATGCAGAAAACTCAAAGCTGCCAGGGCACACACAGCACTGTGAGAATGAGACCAAAATAATTCCAGGCTAGATTTTATCTCAGAACAATGTATTTATCCAGCATGGAACTCAATGGAATAAGCACTCTGCAATTAAGCTATTTCCATGTAGTCAGTCAATGCATTTCTAAACTGAACAGGAGATGCAGCAGTTCTGCCTTTATTAGTCACACATGAGGAAGAAATGGTTTGACATGTGATAATCAATGGTTGCCCCAATGGTAGTGACCTGGAAACAGCCATGTTCAAGACAGAGTGTATGAGGAAAATGAGCAGCAGAATTCAGTCCCTGGATTCAATGAGACAATTATTCAGAGAACCTGTGGGCAGGATCCCATGGGAGGCAGCTGTGAAGGGTAAAGAAGCTCACGAAATCTGGCAGCAGGTCCTTAAGGACAACCTCCTCCAATCATACAAACAGTTCCTCCTGATACTCAGCAAAACAAGTAGATCTATCAGGAGACTGGCCTGGCTAAACAGGGAACTTATGACAGCACTCCACGGCAAAAGGACAGAAATATAGGAAGTAAAATCAGGGATAGTCTTCAAGGAATGGATCTGAAGAACACACTCAATTCTTCCTAAACATGATGGTACGCTGGGTGGCCAGCTAGATGGGTAACCAGTGTTCAGGTAATAGGGCTTGGAGGGCAGAGATAATGACTTGGACTCTACCTGAAGGCCAGTAACAACTGGAGTACTGCTGGGATTTATCCTGGGATAGACCCTATTTAGTATCCCTAACAGTGACCTGAAGCATGGTCACATCAAGTTTGCAGGAGGCATCAAACTTGGGACCAGTCATTACCCTCATGAACAGAGGGACCTGGACAGGCTGGAAAGACCCGGCAACACAAACCCGTCCATACTCAAAAAAGGCACATGCAAACCTGCATTTGGGAAGGAGCAGCCCCTTGCTGCAACACAGGCTGGGAAATGACTGGTTGGGGAACAGCTCTGCTATAAAGCGCCCGGGGCACAGCACGCTGAACACGAGCCATCCCTGCAAGCAAAGCGGGCCAGCAGCATCCGGGCTTGGCCCAGGAAAGCACCATCAATAAAACAAGGAGAGTCGGACAAAACATTTTTCACAGAGAGGACACGGCGGCTAAAACCCTGAGCAACCCGGCCTGACCTCCGTCTGGCCCTGGTGCCGAAGCGGGATGGAGTGACGGCCACCGGCACTCTGCCCCACGCCCAGCTAGCCCGTGCCCTGCTGGGGCAAAGCTGCCCGCAAGCACAGGACGGGCCCGCCGCCCGCTGGTTGCCAACAGCTGCCAGACAGAGCAGAACACAAGCGGAAAGCACCGAGATCACCGCGACCCCAGCCCCCGCCCCGCCCCTCGCCCCGCCCCGGACGGGCCCCGCCGCGCCCCGGAAAGCGGCGCGCACGCAGGCGCGGAGCCCGCACGTGGCGCCGGTGCCATGGCGAGCGGGAAGGAGCGGCTGGACCGTGCCCAGGTACTGCGGGGATCCGGCCGGGCGCTCCCGGAGCGCGCCCGGGGCCTGAGGGGATCCGGCTGGGCGGGAGCGCGTCTGGGCCGGGCTTGACCTTCGGCTGCTGCCGGTGTGGTGCCGTTGCAGGTGAAGAAGGCGGTGGAGGCTCTCGTGGCTTTCACCAAAAGCAAGGCCAAGGGAGACGCGCTGCTCCTCAACGAGAACGAGAGCGTCCATCTCTTGGTGACAGTGTGGAAGGTTCCGCAGGTGGCGAAAGTCATCAAAATGTAAGACATTGATACCCGGCCGCATGGTTACAGGGGTTGCTCGTGTCCTTGGCTTGGAAAAGAGAACTGTGCAGATTCTGAGCTTAAAGCCTTGTCCTGGGGGCGTCCATGCCGTGACTAAGAACTGCTGGGTCTGAATGCTGCTTTACCCCTGCTTCTGGTATAACTGGAAGCTGGGCTGTGCCAGCTTTTTGCACAGAGAACACTGATTCTCTTGGTTGCCGGTTACAGGGCATGTGCCTTTCGGTCCTTAAGCTTGAGAAAATACATCACCTTCTTTGTCTTGACCCACCACCACCACCAAATCATTAGTAAGACTTCTTTTTTCTTTTGATAACCAAACCTGTATATGAATTAGAAGTCTCCTTTTAATAAACTGTAGCTGCGCTAAATTGAGAAAGTTTATATCCATGTATTAGGGCCACATTGTTATAAAGTTTTGTCTAATGACTGGATGCAGCCGTGGCATGAAGGGAGGAGCATGGAGGGTCCTCCTGGGACCTGTGGGGTAAAGGCTGCTGACAGGCTAGAGGATTCTGCCTCCTATCTGACTGGAGCCATGGTGTTCCATGGTTTCACTTTTGTAGTTCTGTATGCTTATCAAGTGTAGGTTCCACTGAGAATATTTAGTAGTTAACAGAGTCTAAATACAGACACTTCTCTGTGTTCTTAAAAGGTACTGATCTCTCATTGTAGTCCTAGTTCTGGGGAAGACTTCTCTCTCTTATTAGACATTTGTTATGCATCTCATATTCTCATTGTAGACCCTTGCCCCATGGCATTCGACCAGAAACAACTGAGGTTTGCCTGTTCACAAAGGATGAACCAAATTTATCAGCAGAACAGACTGAAAATCTGTACAAGAAACTTTTACTCCGGAATGGGATCAGAAGTATTAGCCAGGTAAGGGAGGACCTTGGTGGTATAATGTTATTGTAATTTCTTTCCTTTTATACCACCAAAAAGCGTATAAGTATTTGTTCTTTTCTGCTGTTTAATATTCTAATTCTCATTCCCATTATCTAGTAAGATTTTTCTGACTGCTCAAACTATGGTGTTTCTGAAATGCAAAGTTTACTCAAAATAATTTCTTCAGTTTGAAACAGGATTTTTAGTAATCAGATACAATTTCTAGATAAGTGTTCAGTATTTAGTTTGAGTAATTAACTGGGAAAACTCATAGCATTTGAATACTTGAGCCCTTTGCAGCTGGTTTGGATTGTTTATGCCACCAGCAGTAATACTATAAAACAACTTGTTATACTTAACCTTGATTTAGAAGTTATTCATGTATTCTAGTTCTGTTTGGTGATGTGTGGTTACTGTGCAAGAGATCTATATTGTTTGATTCTTTAAAATAGTAGGAAATGAGTATTTTTGGTTGTCTTCAGCATTCTAAAAGAATGCACTGTGATGGACTATCAGTTATGCAGCTTAAATCTGTGCAGTTCTGAGAAGCATTTCAGGTTGCATTTGCAGCAGTGGGGACTAAACAAGTGCTTGTGTTGCAGATCATCTCATACAAAACTCTCAAAAAGGAGTATAAAATGTTCGAAGCAAAGCGGCGCCTCCTGAACAGCTTCGATCTCTTTCTGTCTGATGACCGAATTAGAAGGCTTTTGCCCTCACATCTAGGAAAACACTTCTATGAAAAGAAAAAGTAGGTCTTTAAACTCTTTGGAAATCCATTCTTGCATTATAATTTTTAAGATGAGATACTTAGTAATGGAGGAATTAGTTTTATTTTGGGTTTTCTAATGATTTCCTTTTTTTTGCCCCTCTCCCTTTGTGTTTTAGGGCACCTTTATCTGTAAACCTGAAAGCCAGAGATCTTGCCAAGGAACTAGGAAAACATATCCAAGGGACCACACTCCCAGTTAACAACAAAGGGTGCTGTTAGTAAGTACAAATAGATTAATATGCCACTTGAAGGATAGTTCTACCTGAACTGTAGGAATTTTCAGCAAGTTATTTTTATTCCTTTAATATGTGAATAAAAGATTTTCAGGGTCCCCATTCCAAACTGGGGGTATTTTGAACCTTTATCTGCATAGTTAAATTAGTAGTTCTGCTTAAGTTTTACTGTGAAGTTGAGGGGTTTTGTCTCTTTTTCCTTTTACCTAAGGAATTTTTAGGCATCTGTCACTGTCAAAGAACATGTACAGTCTTATTTTTAATGTAATTTAGTAGTAGTTTTCTATTTCCAAAATATTCTATTTTAATAAGATTTGTTTCATATATTGTATATCCGAAAGGATCTGAATTGATAGTAATGCTTTGTAATGTAAGGCAGAAGTTGCATATCCAAATGTGGAAAAATGAATACAGGTGATTCCCTTCTAACTGTTAACACAAAATATTTCTGCAATAGCTATTCCTCCTTTATGATAATTGCAGATTAGTGGGCTTTTTGCATTTCTGGGTATGCCTAAACTAAACAAGTAACTTGAAATGAGTTTATTTGCCTATATATAATTATTATTTGTCTCTTCTTGCAGTACAACACGCATAGGTCACACTGGGATGAAAGTGGATGAGATACTTGAGAATGTCATT
Source organism: Anthoscopus minutus (assembly GCA_013399455.1). Classification (NCBI taxonomy): domain Eukaryota; kingdom Metazoa; phylum Chordata; class Aves; order Passeriformes; family Paridae; genus Anthoscopus; species Anthoscopus minutus. The sequence continues at coordinate 659,369 of VWYI01005908.1, read as the reverse complement.
GCAGCTGCAAAAGTGATTGGTAGCAAGTTACCAAAGGTACTGCTGATTGACTGCAATACAGACAAATAGGTTCATATTTCATCCTTATTTTTACATAACCTACTGCTTTTATTTTTGCAGAAATGGAAAAATGTAAAAATTCTTCACCTCAAAACACTTAAATCTGTTGCTCTTCCAATATTTACTGCAAATATCTCCAACCTGGATGAGCTTGACCAAGAGCCATCTCTCAAGAAAAAAGAGGTAAAGGTAACCAAAATTTCTTCAAACTTTGCATAAATTAAATTGGTACATTTAGTTCTAGTTCTTTGTCTACTATGCATTGTCATGTTGGGTTTAAATGCTTTAGCAACTGATCTCAGGCTTTTGTGGCTAAAACTGGTCAGACACTCCTGTCTCAGTGCTTCAAATACTCAGTAATAATAATGAAATTATGGAAACTCCCTTACAGGTTTTAAGTGGAAATATATAGAAGTGTTTCTAGACCTAAACTCAAGGGGCCTAGGATTCATTCCTAGAGCTTTGCTTGTAATGTTTATCCATATCTATCTTCTGAAAATATACTCATTAACATATATGTGGATTCCGATTCTGCATCTGTTCTTTGTTGGTTAATCAGTGGCATCTGAATAATTCTCAAGCTCATATATTTATGAATATAGGGGGAGCTCACACTTGTTAAAAAATAACTGGCTATTCCTTTGTACTAAGTTCTGCTTATATTCATTTGTCTGAAATTAATTTGGACCGTGAATATTCAACTTAGAAACTGTAATGTTGACATTACTATAGTTGTGAGCTATTTATAATAAACTTCTGCATGTAATGCATTTTTTCATATTTTACACATGGTTTATTAAATAAGAGTCTTTAATGTTGCTACACCATCTAAGTTTTAGCTACATTAAAACAATTATTATACACTTAGAAATTGTATGGGGATTTATCTGAGATGTTCTTCTGATTAATTCTAGAAGGCAAAACCGAGGAAAGCAAAGAAGACTGCTAAAAAACTGAAGTCAAGTCAAGTCACTGTGACAACTAAAAGTAAAGCTGCTGCTGGTACCCAGGAGCCTGTGATAAAAGAAAAAGTAGAAGTAGTCCAAGAACCAGCTGATCATGATGATGAAGAAATTCCACAACTGGTGCCTATACAAACAACGAGCTTGACTGACCTGAAGGTAATTGTTGAATAATGTGTAGAAACTTGCATTTCAGTTAAAACTCCTAGATTTTGACCTGTTTAAACTTGCTCCTTAGGGAGCAGTATGTGTTAGCACACTTCAAGTACACTAGGGCACAGTTCAGTTGAAAGTATTTGTCATTTGTAATAGTTCTCACTGATTCATCTTCCTGAAAAACAGGAAGTATGTTTCTTGGGCAGAATGGTAATTTTTTTGTTTGTGTTAAATACAGAAAATGGAACCAAGTCCAGAAAAAGGTGACCGTTTGGGCAAGAAAACCAAAACATCCCTCGGTAAGAGAAAGAAACAAGCTCTAGTGGTAGAGACTCCAAAATCAAAGCCTGAGGTTACAGAAGAGTGTGTGAACTTGCAGACATCTTCAAAAGAGAAAAAAGCCAAAGCTAAGCAGGTCAGCAAGCCAAATGAAGCAACAAAAGAAAAAGAAGTGAAAAAGACTCCAAAAAAACCTGAAGCAAAGTCATTTGCAACACCTAAAGGTGGCAAGTCCATACAGTCAGCCAGGAGGGCTTCCAAAACACCGAAGCAGGTGCCCAAAAAGGCACGTGTGCCACAGTCAGCGTGAACCTTATCTGTTGTAACACATTTTGTATCATCATTCTGTGGTGTATTTTCAGTAAACAAATTTATTGATAAAGTAAAATACCTTCTTAGGAAATCTGATCCCAAAAGCTTTTTATCACTAAGATCTGTAATGATTCATTGATTTCCTTCTAATTTACAAGCTCGTACAAATAAACTCACTGTCTTAATGGCCCTGTCACCTTTTATCTTTTCCTGGCCCAAACCAAAGGGCAGAGAGGGGTCTATTCCAGGGAGAAAAGGCTGAGAAATATTTTAATTAATGTTGTCTTTCTGAAGCAAGCATGCATGCCAAGAGCAGCATCTACATGTGGTTTTAAAGGTGAAAGAAGTGCTACAGATTTAAAAAAAATAATAAAGACAGGTTGACAGTAGTTGGTGTTACTGCAGATATTTAAGTTAGCAGACTATGCCAAGCCACACATTTTTATCTGTTTTTGCCTGGGTGGGGTATTTGTGAGTTAAAAAGGCACAAGACAATTTTGTTTTAACTATATATATTTTACAACATCAAGCAAAATCTTACCTTCAGTTTTGGGCTTTATTTCTGCTACCTTCTGCTAGAAGGTTGAGATTATTCCTGCATGATGGTCACAGAATCAATTTTCCTCCATCTGAAAAAAAGCCAAAGGCTGTGTGAGTTACAGTTGTGCCAGCCAAGTGAATGAGTCCTGTTAAGGCATGAAAAATATACAGGAGTGAAAGGTGATATATTTGAAATTTTACAAAATTGCCCAGTTTTCTATATGATTGCTTGTCTGTCCGTTGCAGAGGGAGGTTTGTGTTGAAAAGTCCTAGTGGTAAAAACTCCAAATACAAAAAAGGAGTTAAGAGACAAGATTAATCAACAGGAAGTAACCAGCCTAATTTGTCATTCAAAAAACCCTACCACATCTCTAGGGTGTCCTGATATCACAGTATTGGCTACCTAGAAAGAAAGTGGGTGCTAAATAAAATGTGGTAAACATTAATGAATATGAAAATACATTAATATAATAATGTATTGATCTGTAGTGTCACGTTTTTTGACCCTTTTGCAACCCTGACTTGTAACTTTTCAGCTATTTTGTGAACCAAAGGCTATGAGAAGAATTGAGTATGTAGTCTCAGCAAACCAATAGCACTCACTGTCACTGGAGGAGTAGTCTTCCTCAGCATTCTTTGCACACTATTTCCACAAAAATGTGGAAGGTGCCTATTCTGTTAGGCCTGGCCACGGTTCCTGTTGGCTTGGTATTTCTAGTTACTGGAACAGTGGCTTATTATTTAAGTAAGGTGTTCGATGGAATACCTTGTGAGAGCAGGCACAGGAGATCCTACATCTAAATACAGTTCTTGTGAAAAGATGCGTATCAGGTCATTAACTAACACGGGTGAACTGAAGTATGTGTCTTGTCTTTTACATAACTGTTTCACTTACTGAATTTTACATGCTGCATTGACAACTTGTTTCCTGTTTGTCAACCTGAACTTGTATTCCAACTGCTCGTTTTAAGCAGTCTCTCCTTTAAAGGAGTCTATGTGCATTTGCAAATGCACATTGTAACTGTCTTACAAAAACCTGCTGTCCGCGACCAGCTTGCCTCCCCTTGCAAGTGCAGAGATCAGCGAAGGGGATGCTCATCTGGGGACCACTTTTTTGAAGTGCCTCCCTTCTAGGGTGCCTGAGGTAGCGCTGCCCCAGCAGGAACAGCTGAGCGGGCGCAGCCGTGTCCGGCTCACCTGCGCACGGGAACGGTAGCGAGCACTACTCCCGGAGAGGCCCCAGCTCCCAAATGCCGTCGGGCGCCGCAGATCAGCCTTCGAGCCCCACCGCGGCGGTCTCGGGGCTCGGCGGGGCCGCTGAGGGCGGCGTGTCCCCGCCTTCCCTGCGCGCAGCCGCGGGTCAAAGGCGCGGCCCGGACGTGGCCTCAGGTGTGTGGGGGGCGCGGCCTGGGCGTCCCTCAGGTGTGGGGGCGTGTCCCGCACCTGCCCGGGGGGGGCCGGCCCTGCCCTCAGGTGGGCGCCGCCCTCGCGCCGCTGCCGCCTCCCCCCCGGTGCG
>VWYI01005908.1:633519-648649 GCA_013399455.1 Anthoscopus minutus | reverse complement strand
GGGGGGACCCTCGGGAGGGCGGCGGCGGCGGTGGCTCCTGCGGCTCTGCCTGCTGGGGAGGGGCCCGAGAGGTGCCCCGGGCCTCCGAACCGTGCTTACGCGGGTTCCACTTCCCGCAGGCGCCGTGACCATGCTGGGAGCGGACGAGTTCATCAGCTCCCCGCCCAGGAAGACGGTGCGGTTCGGGGGGACCCTGACCGAGATCCTGCTTAAGTACGAAAAGGTGACTGCGGCTTCTCGGGGGCCTGCGCTGCGTCCGGGCTGCTGGTTCCTGGGGTCATTCAGTGAGAAGGCTCGTTTCGCCTTATGCAAGACCGTGCCTGAAGGCTTAGGGAAAAAAAATTGAAGGCGGCTGAGCGTTGTAGGCTTGTGCCAGGCAGTATTGCTGTGCGAATGGAAAGATTTCCCCCGTGAGTCAGCCTGAGTGGCCGGGTGAATGTAGAGCCTTGCTTATGCTAAAGTGTGCGCAGGGATCTAGCTGTGTCTGCAGGAAAAGAAGCTGAAAATGAGCCAGCAGCCCCGGTTGTCTTCTGGGACAACACCCTGTTACTGCTGCTTCAGCCTTCCTGAGCTAGCTCTCTTGTGTTCTTGATGTACCTGTTCAGCAATAGCTGGTTTTTCAGATACATTGATGAAATTGATAGTTTTTACTGAAGGAATAAAAAAAGCAAGTAATTTGTTTATTTTTGTTTCCTGTGCTAGGGTGACACAACAGATTTTGAGTTGTTAAAACATCAGCTGTCAGATCCAGACATAAAGGTAAGACTTTGATAGTCAGGGATGTGATGATTTAAGGTTCGTCTGTCTGGGTGTAATCACCAGACAAGTCATTCTGGTGCTTACACAAATCCTTTGCTTTAAACATTTAAATAGTATTTCACAGCTTTTTTCTTTGCAGAAACCATCAGAATTAAAACTCTAAATGTAAAAAACCATCTATTTTCACACATGCATATATGCAGGATCTTCATAAATGGTGTCTCATACTTACCAACTCTGCTCTGCCCTTTTAGTCTGTTCCAGATGCTATCTTTTTAGGTCACTGATGCTTGATTGTAGAGACACTTGTGCAGATCAGACTGTGTTTTTTTACTTTCCTAGCATTTAAGTTGCTTCTAATTTTACCTTCTGTTCTCACTAAATATGGTTTTATTGGGCAGTAACAAACACATGCATTTAGTAGTTATACCCAGAAGTATTGTTTCACAGCTCTTTTGTATAGCTGTATGTGTGTACCCACCACATTTGCTCTTTCAACACTTGAATGTCCCTTCTTCTTAAACTAGAGTGAAAGAGAAAGGAAAAATTATGGTGGAATACCATTTAAGTTCTTTTATGTTCTGTATGAGGGAGGTTTCATGCCTTGCTCAGTCTGACCGAAGCCTTCATGGCAGACTGTTGGTTTAGGAGTTGGCATGACTGTATTCTGCATTCAAGAACTTTAATTGGTGAGGACACAAACTGAAAAGAAATTCCTTTCATGTTACTGGGAAAACAATTTCTATTTACAGTCTTAATATTTGACTTCTAAGGATTTTGTTGTTTTCTGCTAATAGGTAGTACTGTTTATTGAAATAGTTACCTGTTTTTTCTGCTTATTTTAAGGATGCCCAGATTATTAATTGGCTGCATGAATTTCGAGCTGCTGTTGCATATTTGACAAAAGAGCTTGAACAACTGGTCAACATTTTGCTGGTAATGTTTGCTACATGGGAGAATTAAGAGTTCAGTACTCAAAATACCCTTCTTTGACATCTTGATCGTTGATTACTTTTAGAAGCTGCCATGGTTGAGAAGGAGCCGAGAGGTAGTGGAAGAATATCTGGGCTTTCTTGGCAATCTCGTATCGGCACAAACTGTCCATCTCAGGCCGTGCCTCCGCATGATCGTGTCACTCTTTGTACCCCGTAAGTCACTTCTCTCTTAATCTTTGTTTGCTCATCAAATCCCTAGATAGATAAGTTCTGTAGAAATACAATCTATGACACAATTAATTATTGGGTTACTGAGTTTTTCATGTTGGTTGTGATACAGATAGTTTCGTGTACCTAGATTTTAGAAGACATATTCTAGTTGCTAATACAGATCGTGTTCTGAAGATGTTGTGGAAATGAATGAAGTGTATCATATTTTTACTACTAAAAACCCAAAGTGAAGTGAGGATCATGTCAGATGTTCTTAAGAACCTCCTGGCTCTGTAAATAAAACAGTCTTTAAGAAAGTCTTGTTGGTAATTTTGATTTTTTAGTCCTGGTGGAGACTGTTGTCCAGTGTGTTTGCTATTGAATTTGTTACCTGTAAGATGATATCATTGTGTCATTTTTTGCTAGCTCGAATAACCATCAGAGAAGATGATGTGGATATTTCAGATTCTGATGATGATGATGAAAGTGAGTATACAGGAGATATGTGTATATATATATATATATATATATATGTGCTGCTGTAGTGCCTTTACTAAAAATGTATCCAGTTGCTCCTTTTTTACAAAATTAATTGAGCTGAGTTCAAGTAAAATATCAAGAAACATCCTTAAATTCCCAAGTCAAAGACTTGTACTCAACTCAATGGTGTGCTGACCCATTTCTTATTAGTTTCAGACTATTCCTATTGGTGCAGTATCTGTAGGAATAGAATGCATAGGGAAACATTCCTAGTCCTAGATTGTTTCAAAGCCAAAGAAAAGTTAGGAGTTGTTTGGTTTCTATTTTTTTTACCTCAGTGTAAACCCCCACCACCACCACGAAAGAACATTTTGGTAAATGCAGTTTCCTTGGGAATCCTTCCATTGTGTAGTTGATATGAACTTTTTTTACTGATCCTGATTTAGTTTTCTGTAACCAAGTGCATAAGAATTCTTTTTTGTTTTTCTAGACATTTCTGAAAACTTTGATACATGCCACAGAGCATTGCAAACTGTTGCAAGATACGTTCCTTCGTAAGTATAGAATCCCTTGGCTTTGTGTGCCCTTTCCTTGCAGATTTAAAGCTTGTGAACTGATGGGTTTTTCCCTCTCTAAATTTTAAGTATAATACTTCATTTCAATGCATGATTTTTCCTAGTATTCACTAACTGTGGTAGTATGCTTTATACAAACATTATGAAGTTCCTTTAAGGCATCAGCAGCTGAAAATCCTCTTAACAGAAATGAGAAGTAGGAAAAGTGGTGTTGATAGCTTGTTGATGGCTTCTGTATTTATATGTAGTGATATTAGAAGTGACTTCTAACAAGTGCATTGTGAAAGTTTGACACTTATTATCTGCCCAGTGATCCTTGCCAAATTTTGTGCAATTGCTTACCTTAAAATAAAGTTCTTGTGAAATAAGCTTATTCCAGTACATCTATGGAGTGCTGGAGTTCAATATTTGCAAACCTGTAACTTTTAGGTCTGATATTTTGTTTTTAATTAATTATAGGACACCACAGTTTCTCATGCCGATACTTGTGGAATTCTTTCCTTTCATTAATAAATCAGAAAGAACTCTGGTAAGAGCTGTGGCTATTTTTGTTGATTTGGTCGCCTGGTTTTCTAAATGTATAAATGTTCTGTATAGTATTACAGCTGACTTGATGGCAATCAATGCAGATTTTTGAAGAATATATATATTTATATATATATAATAATTATATGTAATATATATAATAATCATGTGCCTGTTTGGTGTAGGCTGTCCAAGCATTCTGAGTTCCTTGTGTACAAGCATTGTGCTCATCTTTAATAAGATCACCACATATTTTTTCCACTGGATTGTTTTCTTAATCAATGCACACCATGGACCTCCTTGACAAGGAGTCTCAGGTTGTGTAGTAAGACCTGTCTTGTTTGTTATCAAACCTGGAAAGTCTTTGTCAGAGGAACAGGGGATTTGATATGCAAACAAGAGGCAATGGACATTACAGGCAAAATCCAAATTGCCAGTAGAGTAAAGCTCTAAGTTGTTTTATTACAGCTTTGGCATAGTGTTTGTGTGCTGAAAAGTAAGCTGGAAACCTTTGACAGGTTATTGCTCTTGTTTGATCTTTCTATTTGCTTGTTCCAACTTGATATGTTGGCACTTCGTGTTATAGAAAGGCAAAGCCCTGCTCCTCTAGCTGAGTTGAAGCTGTGTTTCAGACTCATCAAGTGCTGAAAATCCCCAAAGTTCTTTATATATCTTGCAATTTTTTAAAAATTTATGGTTTTGTTTTTATTGTCTTAATACAAATAGCTTTAAGCGCCAGTTCCCCATCTGTAAAATGGGGGCACAATAGCTCTTACATGGTATTAGGAGGTTTATTTACTTAGCAGCTCAGTGAGGAAAAAGTTGTGAAGAAATGTGTATCTGTTTTCAGGGCAAAGCTCAAATGAAGTGTAATAAAATATGGTCCATGCATTGTTGTTAAATATTTACAATTTATACCTTCTCATTATACTTTCTCCATCCATTTTATGTACTGACTGAGCCTGTGAAAGAAATTAGCAAGATGGCCTGTGGAAAAAGCTATGTGCTCATGTAATTAAAGGTTGTGCAGCAATGCTTGTTCACAAATAGACTGTGGTGTACTTAAATCCAGCACTTCACCTGATTTTATGCAGTGACTCGACAGTTTTGCTTAATGAACGTTTGCTTTATGCAGCGTTGCCTTTTGGACATATTTGTGTACACATGGATGGGCCCCATGCATGCTCACAAAACTTGTCTGTTAAGCTGCTTGATTTATAATCAGTGGCTGAAGAGGCATAGCTGTGCAATTTAGAATTGCTGCTGGTATATTATAATAATCTGAAATAAAGATGTATTGGGTCTCATTTCAAGCATATATGGATGGTTCTAGATACAGCAAAGCATATGCTTCATTTTCCTAAGGAAAGTTTAGACATAAATGCCTGTGAAAATGGATAATTTTTCTTATAGAGTCTTTACACTCTATCTAGAGGAAGTGGGGAAAATTTGCATGGAAATAGCAGATTAAGTAGTTAATGGTGACATAGCTTAACTGCTGAAAGTTAATGTTTAGTTAATATATTAACTTACTCTGGATTGAACACAGTCTGTTTAGCCTATTTCTGGGTCTTTAGATAACAAACTAAGAAATTTGTTTTCTAGAAGTCCTTTGCAGAAATTTGACTTTTCTTTTAACTCTATTATTGATACCAATTAATTTTGTGTAATAGGAATGTTATGTCCATAACCTGCTGCGAGTTACTGTGTATCTTCCAACTCTGAGGCTTCAGATTCTGGAGCTTATTATTGAAAAGCTGCTGAAATTGGATGTGAGTTTATTCTGTATTATCTTACATGGAAGGTTGACATTAAAATACACAGAGTAGGAAATTAAGTATGCTTCAGTTTTAGACTTGACAAAAAATGCACTTGTGAGCATGAGTATTAACCCAGCCAAATTTACACTTAATTCCCAGGATAAAGTTGTTCCCACACCTGAGGGTAACTGTATGGTGTGTACCATACACCCTGCCTGGGATCTCTGCCAGAATCCAAATACCTGTCCTGTGGTGATCAGCACTAATGTGCAGAGAATGCGCTTCCCTCTGTGTGGTTGATTGGTTGTGTCATCTCTTTGAAGTAAAAGGATTACAGGCCTAAAAAAAGGCAGGAGGGCTAGCACTGTAAATGATCATAACTTTTTGCCTCACTGTGTAACTGTCTGATGAGAGCTTATGCTGGGGAAGTAAAGTTTCAGAAAGTTTGGAGTGTGTATTTGTATATGGCACATCATTCCTTTCTAAGATGTTTATTTAGTCCAGGACAAAATCTAGTCAAGAACTTACTCATGTTGTCATGTCTTTTATATAAATAATAAAAAACCCAATTTCATATTACTGTCATGGTTTTATAGAAATTAATTGCCTGTTTGCAACTGTAGGTTAGCACTCCACAGCAAGATATTGAAGATGCCGAAGAAACTGCTAATAACCATGCTAGCGAAGAAAAATCTACAGAGGAGGGACTTTTTGCCATGGTTGGTTATCTTGTTCTATTACATTTATTTTAGTAAAATTATCACTTCTAAGGTGGCTATGAACTAAGTGTAGAAATTCATTATTGCTTTGTTGTTACTGCACTGCACACTGCTCTTGAAACCTGAACAGCTGACAAATGATTAATATGTTCTCAGGTATTGACTTTATTCATGTAAACACCCAGTGTTACATCCAGCAAATCAATTTCATAATGTAAAAACACAAGCAGCTGTGCAATAAAGCTAGTTAAAGAATTCATGATACTTGGCTTAGTGTGCAAAAATTTGCTTATACTGTATAATGAGATACTGCTCTGCTAAAAAAAAAGATGAAACTTTAGCATATTGCTGAAAGATAAATTTCGTTTCACTTTTCCTGTAATTTCTGTCTCTGTGATTTGTGTATTTAACAGCTGCATGTGCCATTTTATCTACTAGGAGGAAGATGAAGACAAAAAAGGAAACAAAGTTGTTTCTCCCAGTATTGAGAGAATGGCCCATCCACTTGCAGAGCGCCTGGACATCCTCATGACCATCCTGTTTTCCTACATTAAAGATGTTTGCCATGTGGATGGTGAGAACACTTGCTCTATAATCAAATCTGTTCTTTTGCTAACGAGTAAGAAACACCTAAGAGGAGTTCTTGCTTTTGTGCTGCAGGATAGAGCAGAACTCTGCCATTACCAGGCTGTAGTCCACATTCCTGCCTCTGCCCAGGTACTGGGAGAGGTACAGTTAGGGCTTTAGAGGTTTGGTTTTCACTTGGAGACATTCTAGACATTCTGATGCCATTAATATGATGCTGTATCCAAACTGTAGTAGGGTATAAATGTTTTTATCATTTGCTCTGCTTGAGTGTTGGAATTATGGATCCTTTCAACATCACAAGGATTGAAAGTAGATCAAAACAACCTGACAGTTCACTCAATTGGCTTTGTTACAGGGGAAAAAAGAAGAAATATCTTTCACTATTATGTATTAAGGGTTTGAATTCCTTAGATTTATATATTTAAAACAATGTATAGAAATCATTATGCTGGTGATTTATTTCTTAGTGTTTTTTTCTTGCTCTTTTGACCTAACATATTATTGCAAAGTTTGCATGTCTAGCAGCTTTATATATGTGCATACTCAGAGAGATTCTTCACTTACACCACTGTAAAAAGCTGTATAATTGAATTGGATTTTTAGATGTCAGATAAACTGAGAAGTCAGGTTGACAATTTTTCTTTACATATTTCTTACTGGTGTAGAAAGATACAAATACCACTTCTGCAGCACAAGGGTGGGAAAAGCCCCCTGAAATGCTCATGTTGTTCTGTTTCTTTGTTGTGTAGGCAAGCTCGACATCAGCAACACAAAGGATTTGTATCGGGATCTGGTTTCTGTTTTTGACAAGCTCATTTTACCAACCCATGGTTCATGTCATGTACAGTATTTCATGTTTTACATTTGTAGCTTTAAACTGGTGAGTAAAAGCTGGTTTTAAAATGCAGTATCCTCTGTCATTTCTGCATCCTTGTTTTGGTTTCTTTTACAAAACAGTTTTCTCTGCTGTAATTCTACTCTGAAAATAGCAAGTACATCAGGATCCATTACTATCTTTGCTTTCTTTTCTTTCTCTGTTGCTCCTTTTTCCTTATGGTTGCTCTTCCCATGTTGTTCATAAACCACTTACAGATGGAATCTTAGCAAGTGTGAAGGAACAACTTGGTTAAAACTGATCTCTTTGACAAGAATCAGTTGGACTCTTGCACCCAAGACATGGGATGCAAGTTTCCTCAGCATCCCAAAGCTATTGCAAAGGTGCTGTCTGTTAGCGCTTTGATTTGAAAATTGTATCTGCTGTTTGTTGTTCTACCACCCCTCCATTTTACATCTCTCTCAAAAAACTGTTGTTCTTGCTTTTATAACTGGGTATAGAAAAAGACACAGAAATGAGTGCTCTTCTGTCATGTGTAGAAGTGGTTAATTACTTCAGTTATAGGTAGAGTTTTTTATTGTTTTGGTTATGGAAATTATGGGAATTGAGTATTAGGAATCTATTACTTAAACAGTGTCATCTCACAATTTCTATGTGTCTTTTTTCCAGGGGTTGGCTGAAGCATTTTTAGACCATCTTTGGAAGAAACTGCAGGATCCAAACAATCCTTCAGTAATCAGGCAGACTGCTGGGAGTTATATTGGCAGTTTCTTGGCAAGAGCTAAATTTATTCCCATTGTGTAAGTTGTTTTCATACATGAGCAGAACCAAGCAATTCATGCTATTGTGGAGCTTAAAGAAGAGAATTGGTCTAACTGCTTTTTTCAGTGAGCCTGAATCAAGAGCCTTGTTTGTCCTTTCAACAATACTGCTTCAGTATTGTCTTGAACTTTCCAGGAAAGATTTGCACATACAGGATGCAACCTGATTGCTGACATTCGTGACTTGCTGTTTAGGGCTTCAGTTGCCAAGAAGTTCTGAGCCTGGGGAGGTTGTGCTGACTTCAGGCAGTCATGGATTCCCAGTGCATCTGATGTTTTTAGTAGCCAGTCTTAGGCACTTCTTAGGCAGGCTCTGGAACAGGGAGATAATTTGTTCTAGTATTTTGATAGAGAAGAGTTAAAATGTCTTCCTTTTTATGTATTCATTCTATGTTTTGTGCTCTTCAGGGTGGGTGTGGTGACTTTAACACTGGAGTTAGTTGGATATTGGAATTACCTGGTGGACATGGGAGGCATTGCTCTGTACTGCCTGTAGCCAAGGATCCTGATCATTTACTGAATATTTGTGGAGTCATCTCTTCTGGCATCCTGGCCTTTCACTGACTGGGGTTTTCAGTGCTGATTGATTCATTTTATGCTGAGATGAAGGAGAAAGCTTATAACATGATCATTTTTTTACAAACACATTTTTTTACCGATGTTTTTATAACCACTGAGAATCTTGAATATTTTAACATATTTTCTATACCATTTCAGGTGTTATTTTTACACTTCTTCTTTTTTCTCTACAGTACAGTAAAAGCATGTCTGGATCTTCTGGTGAACTGGTTGCATAAATACATTGATAATCAGGATACAGGAGCTAATGCCTACTGTGATGTAGCTCTCCATGGGCCATTCTATTCTACGTGTCAGGCAGTGTTCTATACACTTATTTTCCGTCATAAACAACTTTTGGATGGAAATTTAAGAAAAGGTGAGCATTGTAGGTTTGAGAGGATTCGTTAGAAGTTTTACTGTTGCTGTGTTTATGGTGGTCAGTTGAGTCAAGTATCTGATGGTAAGTTTTGCTCTAATTAAGATGAGGTGGCTTATATACTTGTTGGGGCCAGACCTCCACTATGAGAATGCTCCAGGATGTGCTTCTGTGGTGGTGTGCAGAGTGCAGCCATGTCACACTGGAAATTTTTAGAAACTAAGTTCAGTTTATATGGTGTCTTAACTTACATTTGCCAATTGTTCTTATTTTGAAGGTCTGTCGTATCTGCAGAGTTTAAATTTTGAGCGCATTGTCATGTGTCAGTTAAACCCCCTGAAGATTTGTATCCCTTCTGTTGTCAACTTGTTTGCTGCCATTACCAGGTACCTGCTCACTTACTTCAGTTTCAGCTTGGTACAGATTTTGTATGTATCTAAAATCAGCACAGGATTTTGTTAGGTGCAGTATTGAATATCACCTGAGACATAACACTGCCCATATTCCAGGTGTGATAAGTTTATTCCTAGGTCAGTTACAATGGAATCCTGTAGTCCTATGGAATGGATTGCTCTGTGTGGGAGCCAGTGTGGTTATACTTGGACTAAAGTGTATAGGAGCTTATAGGAAGAGAAGAGACTCCTTACCTTGTGACTATCTTGCAAACTCCTAATATCAGCTAGAAAATGGAAGATAGAAGTGATATTTGTTAAAAATAACTTTATGTTTTCATACTATCCATCTGAAAACCTTGTTTTGGCTATGCTAGAAGTGCTTATATTTTCTTTATTCCCTTCTTTAAAGGAAATACCAGTTGGTGTTCTGCTACACAATTATTGAGAGGAACAACAGGCAGTTCATCCCTGTAGTGCGGAGCGGCACTGGAGGGGACCTTGTGCAGACCTGCACCAACCCCCTTGACAGCTTCTTCCCCTTTGACCCCTACATACTCAAAAGGTAGAATTGAAAAGTGAACAACTCCTTTGTGCCTTCTAGAAAATAATGAATACACCCTGTAGGAAACTGTCAGCGTTTCTGCCATTCACTTTCCTCCATGATCTTTTGTTCCATTCATATGCTGCATTTTAATGAGATTGTCAAAGGTTTAAATTAAAATGTACCCCTACTGTAAATATAATAACTCATTCTTTGCTTTGTTTCCTCTCTAAGATCAAAGAAGACCATTGATCCTATGTATCAGTTCTGGGAAGAACTGAGTGCTGAAGATCTTGAGAATCTGAAGAAACCCATTAAAAAGGTAATCTTTCCTGATCCAAACACAGTTCAGCTATCAGCTGCTTTTATTGCAAAATACTTTTTTTAAGTAGGTAAGAGTACACTATACATTTAGGGGAAACTGTGACTGAAATTTGGAAGCTTTAGGAATTGATCCATTCTTGCCTGAGAGCACTTTTCCCTCTCCTGCAGCACAGGAGCTGTGTGAAAGTTTTATGAATGTGCACAGAAAGTGGACATGATGATGTCACTGGGAAATCCACCCTTTGCATGTGATTTACTTCCCATGTTTCATAATCAGACTACATCTCATTCTCTTGCCATTCCAACTGGTCATGACAATCACTGTGTAAATCCAGGTCTCTATTAAGATTTGACAGTATCTTCCTGCTCTCACTGATCCTTTTAAATTTTTGCAGGGTACTTCTGAAGATGAAGATGATGACTTTTTGAAAGGAGAAACTCCTCAAAATGATGGTGTGGTTGAAATTGCACCAAATTCTTACGAGTCCAACACACGGAGCCCTGTGAGCATTGGCTCCCCTGCAGACTGTTACGTGCCCTACCCACTGTGACATGGACAACCAGGAGGGAAAAGGTTGAAAATTGTGTGCAATGTTTTGCTCTGCAAAGAGACTTGAGCTCAACTTTCCAAACTGGCAAATATTTAAGTAACTACAATTAAGAAAAATTACTGTTTCATAGTCATCAGATTTCTACGGATATGTTTTGGTGAAGTTATATGTGGCTAGAAAAGCTTAGAGAATAAATAGGGTGATATTTTACAAATTTCACATTGAAATGGTTTTTATGACTTAGAAGGATTTTTTTTCATAGTTTTTTCCAACTCTTCAAAATTTTGTTTACTAATGTTTCTGTACAAGGCTTTATATATCAGGGGTGAAATTCTGGTGTTTATTCCTGCAGATTTGTGTGGGGGGTCAGAATTCCGCTGTCAGTGTTCCAACTCTGATAATTTTTCTTGAGCTGGTTGCAAAGTAATGGTGCAGTCTCACAATAGGCAGGGCATGAATCCAGTCTGGCAATGGTTTTCCACACACATCTCTTCAGCTTTTCCTGTCTGTAGAACTGTACTTGGTGAAGCCGCTTGCTAGTGGGAAGTGTACTCAGACAGAGAAAGTATTATCCACCCTTAAATCTGTAGCTGACATACACCTTTCCCAGCTAGGAAAGTTCAGACATGTAGAAGTGATGGTTGTTGGAAGTGTTGGAAATGAGGAAGTAGCTGAATGTATTATTTGTAGATAGTTTTCTTTGGGGTGCCTGTGAAGTGCTCCGAGACAGGTTATTTATTTGCCAGATTTGAAGTTTGTATGTGAATGCTGAAAATAGAAAAAAAAAAAAATCTTCCCTTGTGGAAAGGAAGTGATGGTGTCAGTGGTGTCCTTGTGTTGTCCATGTGTCTGTCATTGAATGTAGAGTTTCACTACAGAGATTCCTCGTCTTCTTTTCATGGTTGCCGGCTTTTTAATTTGAGTAAGAATATAAACAATGGGAAAAAAATAAATGTTAATTCATGTAACGTTTAGTTGGAAATTTTATGCATTTGAGACTAAACTCCAATTGAACTTCTTTAGAATCTGAACATGGAGGCTTTCAAGAAAACATTTTTATTTGGAGCCAGTAAAGTTTTGCAAACAGAGCAATTCTTAACATCCTTGAGAAAACCAGATCTCTGTACGTAAGTGAGGTGCCCTCTGTGTAGCCTGACTTCTCACAGTTGGGGGGTTCATTGTTACAGATTGCAGAAATGAGTTTTGGGGATGATATGTGAAGTGCATAAGTGGTTCTGTTCTTCACTGTATAAACAGAGAGGTTTTGGTTTTAATCGTAGTCCTCTTTATTGTCAGTCCTGAGTAATAAACAATAGATTTCATCTGAAATAATTGCATTTTCTCCTGGCATAGAAGATCCCTTAGATCAACAGCAGGGAAAGCATCCTTTGAAAGATGCCTTTCAGATACTACTTCCAAAATGAGGGTGTGTAAAACTTTCCCAGTTGTAATACCAGGTGTGTGATTCAGGAGCTTCCGTGTATCATGAAAAGAAAAAAAAGAACAAACATAAGTGTAATGTGCAGACATTGAACTGTCTGTACTGAAGTTACACAGTTTGTTTAACAAAAGTGTTTCTAGAACCTTTGCTGTGACAACTGGTTTGCTTGGGCAGGTGTGCTGGCAGGTGCTGGCATTTTGCTAAAGAGACTTTGTAAATACAAACAGCTGTGAGAGGAATGCTTATCCTGATGTGCAATTTTGTCTCACGTGAGAAATTCAATGTATCTTTTGAAGAAAGCATTTACTCTGCTACAGAATCATAAAGTCATAGAATGGCCTGGGTTGGAAGGGACCTTAAAGATCACCTAGTTCCAACCACCCTGTCTCTGGCAGAGTCACCTTCCACCAGCCCAGTCCAGCCTGGAACACTTCCAGGGACAGTTTACTTCTGTGAAGATGGATGGAAGGGCTGAGCTGGGGTCCTGGGCATTTACTGTCTGTGGGCTGTGAGCAGTCCGGCTGCCTGGCTGTCCGCATTCCCTGCAGGCTTCATTAACTCTGCTGCTACCATGGTTATTTCTCTTGGTTTCTTCCACAGACAGCTGGAAGTGAAAAACCTGGTCCTTAAGGAAAAAGGGCAATCTTTGGGATTGTCTGAAAATCTGTCTTGTGGTTGCTGGGGTAGAGGATGGTGGTGTGGGGCTCAGCTTCTTCTCCCAGCCACTCAGCGATGGGACAAGGGGACGTAACATTAAACTGTGCCAGAAGAGGTTTATGTTGGACATTGGGAATGATTTCTTCACAGGGTGATTAGACATTTGAATGGGCTGTCCAGGTGGATGGTGGAGTCACTTTCTCTGGAGGCATACGTGGTACTCAGTGCCATGGTACAGTTGACACGGCGGTGTTCACGTAGAGGTTGGATTCGATGATCTCAGAGGTGTTTTCCAACCTTAATAATTCAGTGATTTGTAAATGTGTGGCTTTATGACTGTTATTATTTCATACCACAGCTTAAGGATGCCCCGCAGTGGCGGGAGGCGGGGGAATCGCCGCAAGGTTACCGCGTTAAACTCGTCAGGCGGGGCCGCCGAGGCCGGGCGTGTTCCCCAGGCCTAGGCCCGGCCCCGGCCCCGGGCGTTCTCCGCGGTTTCCCAGCGCCCCGCGCNGCGGAGCGGGGGCCCGGGGCAGGAGCGGCCTCGACTCCGCGCGTTCCCCGCGCTCTGGCAGCGGAGAGCCCGGGGTGATGGAAACAAATCGGTGCCGGCGGAGGGGCTCGGCGGTGACGGTGCGGCCAGGGGTGGGGGAGACCCTTTCTGCGTGAAATGACAAAAACTAGCGATAAAATGTCACGGAGAGGGCTCTGAGGAAGGTGCTGACCTTGCTTCCAGTTATAAATGTTATAATCTTAACGGCGGAGTGCGAGCCAGGAATGTGAGCAGAGCTGCTTGGGGAGCCGTTTCCCATCAGAAGGTATTTTCTTTACAGACCCTGAGATTATGGAGAAGTGCAGGGCAAATTTGATAAAGCTGTGAAGTGTTTTTGAGCCCAAAATGGAAATTCACTTCGTCCCCAGAAGGTCTGTGATGAAGCACAGTACTCATAGCCCAGGAATCTAGGTTTTCCACACACCAATCGAGCTAATAAACCACAGTATTTTTGTAAGTGCAAAATAAATATTCTGGATCATGGCAGTAGAAGACTGAAAGTTATATATTTCAAGTTTCCTGTTCTGATTAAACTTTCAACATGAGTTCTTGTATTATCTAGTGTAATCTTTACCCAGTCCAAATGCTTTTTATTGTGCCTCCATTTTATGGGATGGAATTTAAGTATTAACTTGATCAGTGCCAGGAAAGCAAAAAACTTTCAAAGTTCAGAATACTCTGTAATAAAAAACCACACGTGTTTCTCTCTGACCTGAGTCCCTTTGCTTTTCAGAGGTGATGTTTCTGTGAAGTAATGGATACACCTGAGAATTCAGCCACTGTAGTATCTGTTATCATTTATCTTTAGGAAAAGGCAAAACTTCTGAGAAGTCAGCCTGCTCAGATTGTGGAACCCAAAGGCCTTCTCTATGTCCAGCAGAGAGAGTTTGCAGTGACTACCCCTAAAGATGGTGTGTAGGAACATAAACATTTCTTCTTGTACTGAAGCAGTAATTGGAGAGCTGAGTTCTTACAGTGTTTTCCTCCTTTAAAATAGGTTCTGTGTCCATTCTTGGATCAGATGATGCCACTACCTGCCACATAGTTGTGCTCCGACACACAGGTATCTCTAGAGGATGTTCAGAGCAAAGCCTGTACCCCTGAAATAAGGAATTAGTAGTGGTTTATGTGGCGCTAATAAAATGAATTGCTGTTACATTAATACAAACCTGAATCCCCAGAAGTCACAAGGCATGTTAACTAAAGACTCGCTCAGAGAGGTGCAGTTCAGTGTGAGAGGTTCAGTGCTCTAGTTGCTCTGTGAGCAGTTTTTATTTTGCTCTGCACCTGTGGCCAGTGGCATTGCAGCCCTGGGCTGTGTCCAGCAATGTGGCAGTGCAGGGTTTGGACGCTGCAGAGGTAGAATTTGTGGGAAGATCCTCTCTGTGTGCCTGGATTTCTGACATTGGAGGCATTGCCTGATCCTGTAAAGAGGCACTGGCACCCCTCACCTGAGCTGTGCAGATTTTATAATGGCCCGTGCAGAGGAGGCTGCCTTGGCTGAGCCCATTCCCTGCTGGAGGC
>VWYI01005908.1:602967-632606 GCA_013399455.1 Anthoscopus minutus | reverse complement strand
AGGCAGTGGTTGGAGGGGCAGTCAGGCAGTGGTTGGAGGGGCAGGGAGGCAGTGGTTGGAGGGGCAGTCAGGCAGTGGTTGGAGGGGCAGGGAGGCAGTGGTTGGTGAGGCAGTCAGGCAGTGGTTGGAGGGGCAGCTCCCCCCTGCAGCAGCGGGGCCTCCCTCGGTTGGTGCCGCTGTCCCTGAGTCGCTGTTCTGTGCCTCCTGCAGGCAGCGGAGCCACGTGCCTGACGCACTGTGACGGCTCGGACACCGAGGCCGAGGTGTCGCTCATCATGAGCTCAGTGAAGTCCTTCTCTAACTCCACAGGCTGTGGCAGGTCAGCTCTGCTCCATTCTTGTGTTCTGCTTCTCAAAGGTTACTGCAGCTCGTACGGCAGGGGGTTGTGAGGCGACTGTGGGGTTCAGAGCTGTGCAGGAAGTGCCTCTTGATCAGCAGCCGCATGCGATGTGAAAATTACTTGCTTGGTGATGATTTTGGGGGTATTTTTAGCAGTTGTTTAAAGCACGGTTCTGTTCTGAACAGTGTCTCTGTAAAATGCCACCATGAAGTTTGTGTTTACTGTTTCCCGTTTAACTTTTTTCCAGATTTGCAAAATTTTCCATGTAAGTGGTTTTTGGTTTATATGATATCTTTCCCTTCAGTGTTTTTGGCATCTGACAGTCCATCAGGGAATTTTTTAAGTCCATTTAAAGAAAATGGTGTGGAGAACAAGACAGTGGGTAAAAAGCTCTGAAACAGAATTGAGCAGACAAGCTTCTTTTCTGATTATGGAGGCTCTTGCCCCTGTAGTTTGGTAAGAACAAAAGCTAGCTAGCAAACTTAGTTTCATGATTTGTAAGGACTTTACACAGACACTGCTTAGAGAAGAACCCTGCTGCATGGCCCAAAATAGTTTTGAGGAGGTCATGGGAACAAAAATCTTCAAGTTTAATTAACTTAAAGATGATTACAAAGTTCTGTCCAAACCAGAAGTGCCAGAGATACCCCTAGGATAGAATTGCATGTATTTAATATCTCTTCAAGCTTGTTCCTGTGCCATTTCCTGGGTCATCCCTGAAGTTTTCAGAATGGAATTATCATAACTTGCTGTGTAATGCAAACCAGCTTGGTGCATGTGATTGTAATGAGTGAGGCTTCTCTAATGATTGCTTTGCAGTTTGGGCTGGGGATTATTTTGTAAAGCTATTCATTTTGGGATGTCTTTTTAATTGCTGTTTCCTGTTATTCCATCTCTGTTAGGCTGGAAGTGCACCTAGTTGGAGGTTTCAATGATGATAGGCAGTTATCACAAAAACTTACTAATCAGCTTCTTAGTAAGTTCACGTTTTTTCCACTCTCACGTCCAAAAAAAAAAAAAATTAGTTCTGGCTGGATTTGGGTAGAGTTTGTTTGTACTCTGAGTTACCAGTAATTTACTGGAAAGAACTGGATTCACTTTGAAAAGTCTTTTTCTCTGCCTGAGAACTTGGTGTGGAGAGGGGCTGGACTGCTGGGGCTTGGCCATGGTCAGTGCCTGGGCCACAGGGTCTGATCCTGTCACTTCTCCCTGTCACTTCTCCATTGGCTCCACAGCTCATACTTGGCTGTGGAGGGTTGGGTACAGAAAAGCTGGGCTTTGATTCCTGGCTTGATTCCTGCTCATCTTCTGTGTGATCTTGGGCAAGTGCTGTCACTCTCCAAATCTGTACATGTGGATGATTCATTAGTTACCATTCAGTTGATACCTTAAAGTGATGAGGTAAAATTTAATTATAGTTTGGAATTTTCTAATGAAAAATGTCAGGTCTGTTTATAAAATCCATAGTCCGGAGGAATGATGGCAGTGCTTTAATTAAAACTGGAAGTGTAAAGTACCTGCTTACCTGGGAGTGTTCTGGCTTGTGCTAAGCACTTTCTCACTTCTGGAGAAACCTCTGCCCCACTGGGATGGGGAGGGGGCAGGGATGGGGCAGGTGTCAGGAGTGGAGGGATGTGTTTTAAGGGGGTAAACAAAAAAAGAAAACCAAAGCTCTGGGCTGCAGCCTTGTGGCTATGACACCTGATGTGTGTTATGTGAGAGTTCTGTGCAGAACAAAGTGTTTTGGTTAACTTACTTTAACCTTTTGATTTTCATGCATCGAGGTACAATGTGAATCAATACTGCTGTATTGCTATCAGAACTTCAAAAAAAGAGGGTTTTTTCCTGGCGTTTGGGATAGAAAGGCAGAACTAATTTACAGTTAATGAAAGGCTGAGTTTGTCCACTACATATGTAATATTTTAGGAAAAAACTATTAAACAAAAGCTGCTAAATGTATAGCAGACTAGAGCAGAACCAGTGTCAGTAGGAGTAAGTGGCAGAGCACTTTCTTAGCAGATTTTTGCTACAAATGGCCCTTCTCTGTAAATTCCTGTTAGTTTGAAGCAGATGTAGAGAACCCTGTTTGCAGTGTTGCCTTGCCTGGGGCAGGGGTTTAGGTGTGTGCCCCTCGCCCCTGCCACCACTCAGTGACATTTTTGCTGTCCTTGTCATCACAGGAGCATTTGACCTCCAGCCAGAGGATGTTCATTTAGTGACCTTCTGTGTAACAGGTAAGAAAATGTTCCCTTGGGTTTGGAAGTATCTTTCCTGAAATAAAAGGGCAGGGGGCTTCTCAGACATGGCTTTTTCTCTGTTCTGTAAAAAAGAACAGCACAAGTCCTCCATACCGATGTGTACTTTCAGTTTTACTGCTGGTGTATGTGGTGGGCTCAGAGAGCCAGTGCAGGGGGGATTTGCTCCTTACCAAGTGCTGCTGCACTGTAATCATGGCCAGGTTATTTTGGCACATTTATCCCAAGGAACAGGCTCTGTACCTGTGGATATCTTATAACTGAGAAGGGCACTTGGAGACCTTTGTTCTGCTGGACCTGCCTCCCTGCAGGGTGCAGTGAGTGCATAAACTTCAGTTAGTTCATAGTGTGTGACATCACATGGAGGAGTAATTTCCTTTTCTTTGTGTAATGTTGAGGTCACATTTCCATCCTCTTTTCATGTCAGAGATGTTGGTGACTCACATGTTTGAAGCTTGGTGGTTCTGCATTGTGGTTTTTTCTCTGTAAATTGTCCATGCAGAAGCAGGGGCAGTTGGCTGTTCTGTTAGGAGACAGCTCCAAGTCCTACACATGTTGTTACTGATCTCTGCCTACTTTTCCATATTTCTTTCAGGCTTCCTTGTTTTTTTCTGTCTTATGCAACTTCAGATATCTTGCTCTCTAATAACATACAATTAAATAAATGCTGCTCAGACTAAAATCCAAAGCTTTACAAGTCTGACTTCTTTTTCTTCATTACAGAACTAAATGACAGAGAAGAACAAGATATTCACTTTCCAATCATTTATGGAATAGGTTAGTTAAATTTGAATTGAATTTTCTTTTGGTAACTGGATTGCTTTTCAGATTCCAGTAGAAAATGGACTGCTTTTAATAGCTGAGGAAAGTCCACCCTAAAAGTTGCACACTGCTGTCAGAGGCACAGGTGCCATAGCTGGGGAGATGCACACATGGAAGAGGCTGTCTACAAATGTGAACAGATTTTTTTCCTTTAACTGTACTTAAGAATTTATCAACATCAAGCTACTGCACTAAATTTATGCTTAGAATTTAATCTTCTTCTCTTTGATTACTCAGTGTTTTTTCTAAGTAGTTTGCTGATGTCTGGAATATTGAAATGCTGCCAAAGGAAATGAAGTAGAAACATGCTGTTGCAGGCTTGGGATCTGAGACATACAAGTGTGCGATGGGTTCTGCAACACAGTTTTGTTGGGGACGTGGTCATTGTAAAGAAAAGTGCCTTGAAACAATTAATTCTTACTGTATTTAATTTCTGTTCCCTACCAGCTGTGAATGTTAAAACAGCAGAGATTTTCCCTGCAACCTTCCCAGAAAAAGGCCCAGATGAGGATCTGCGTTCAGCCCACATTTTAACAGGAGCACCAGTGAGTAGAAGGAACAGGGAAAATGGGAAGGGGGGATTCATGCTGTGTTTGCCAGAGTAGCAGGGGGATGTCAGTGCAGCTGGAGGGAAGCAGGGCTGAGCTGGTCCAGTGTGTCTGCACCAGGCCAGCCTAGGGGAACTCTCCTTGTCTGGGGGAGCCCAGGCTGCCTCTGCAGCCTCCCTGTGTTGTTACAGCTGACCAACATCTACGACGCAAAGACAGAACAGCTCCGGATTGGGCCTTATTTCTGGGGGCCTTTCCCACATGTGGATTTCTGGCTGGAACAAGATGATGCACAGATTTTACAGGTACCTGAAACTGTTTTGGTTTTTTTGTTGCCTTCTAGCTGAGTAGAGAGAGAGGTCCTAGTCCATCAAAACTTCCCAGTGTATTGCTGTCCCTGGGAGGGTGGGGCATAATCTTCTAGAAGGGCAGGGTAAGGAGAACATTGTATCCTGAGTGTCAAGCAGCTTTTGCTTCCATCTTCTTTTTCAGAACCTTTCCACATCACCCCTGGCTGAGCCGCCCCACTTTGTTTCCCACATTAGATCTACATTAACATTTCTAAAAGAGCATCCATTTCCATCTCGGTCCCTGTTCCCTGACAGGAAACCTCGCATCTACAAAAAAAATGAAGAGGGGTTGTGGGAACAGGTTTGTTCTGACAAAATCTAACCTGGAACCAACCCTCACAAGTGCTTTAGGGAAATACAATCTTGGAAGAAGAGCAATTTGTTGCAAATAGCATATTGCTGGTCACAAATACCATTGTTCCTGTGCTTTTCAAAATAAAGTATTTTGATAGAAGTAACTTGCTTTTTCTGCATTACTTATGTAGAAACCGTGGTTTCTTTGAAGTAAGAATTTTGCTTTGTTAAGGTTCTCCTTTGCTCCAGTGCAGTATTTTGATGGGCACAGGTAGAGAGGTGTCAGTTCTGGAGATTTCAAGGTGAGTCACTGGTGTGCACTTCATTAAATGATTTTGCACACACAGGGAAAGAAAGAGCTTGCTGGAACATAGGGAAGCATCCTTCAACAATAACTTAATTACAGAAAAATAATTTGAAGAATCTTTATTGAAACATTCAGGTAAGTATTTAAAGAATGAAGCTCATTCCAACAAAACTACTGATTTAACATTTCCAAATATAAAAACATTAAAAATTAATCTTTGTGGGGATAACTTTTATCCCCAACAAATTACTGTTATTAACATACTTCATTGCACTAAAGAAACCAAGGAGGAAGACTAGTCAACTTAATTGCTTTTGCACTTCAGAAAAAATTGCACTGATTTACATAAATTACCCAAGCAAAATTAACCTTGTTCATGGCATCCCAGCACTGCAGGCTTCAGAAGCTGAGAGTCAAATCAGGTGCCAGTACAATTCAAAACCCTCAAATTTTGCAGATTATCAAAGTAAGGCCCACTACTGCTACTGTCATTATGGTATTAAGGGATACCTGTGGGGGAGCAGAGGAAGGGAGGAAAAAACCCAAATGGAGCAAATGGCAGTACTTGTATCCAGTTCTAGAGAGAGGGGAGGGTTGGGTTTGTATCACCATCAGGTTACTTGGGGAAAGCAAGTGTTGCCAAAGATGGCTTTTCCACAAGAGGTTCTGA
This sequence comes from Anthoscopus minutus, assembly GCA_013399455.1. Lineage (NCBI taxonomy): Eukaryota > Metazoa > Chordata > Aves > Passeriformes > Paridae > Anthoscopus > Anthoscopus minutus. The sequence continues at coordinate 627,020 of VWYI01005908.1, read as the reverse complement.
AAACTTTCAGTGAAGTGGTTAAGACAATTTGGGGGAAAACACTTTTAAACATTGGATTTTGATTTATTCAAAGCTTTGCTTGTGCATTAAGTAGTCCCAGACACTCTGAAGTTGTGCTGTATGTAAATAATCTAATTTCTTTTGACTCTGTACAATTCCTACCATAGGTAAGTTACTGTTACTCAAAAAATAAGTGTCAAAACCATCACAAATGTATTGGTTTTTCAAGCTTTACTACAGCTATCTTTAAAAATACACAACAGAAAGAACTCCAGTTACACTGCATGAACATGTTCAGTATTTGGTGTTTAAATGCCGTGCAGAGGAAAGTAACGGTGCGGTTGGAAGGTTCCCAGGGCAGGAGTAGGAGGCTGGCCAGGCATGCAGAGGCACTATTGCTTTCTAGAAGGCTGAAAATTCACCAACTCAGTCCCACCATACCCAGGGCCGTGCAGGGTGAAGTGGTACAGGAGCAGGAACAAAGGGGTGATGGCCCCGTGCTCCTCAGTGACTCCCAGCCCCAGGGCACCTCTCCCTCCCCAGTGCCCAGCACCCCACAGCTCTTGGGCAGGGTGTGGGTAACAGAAAAGGAGCAACACAGAACTAAGGTGTCTTCAGGAGATGTTTTGCAGGAGAGCCTGAACTGAATTTTAAATACTAAAAAGGTGAACAACTGGCAGTTGTTTTTTAAAAAGTATAGTAACAGAAGATAATTTTATAATTACTGGGTGCAACTGTATTTTTTATCATGTGCATGGCTGAGTGGTTAGTTAGCAACTTGTCATGCGTGGATTCCTGCAGGAAGGGTAACTGCCAAGTGTTTTTACAAATGTTCATGAGCACTTAATAAATTTCACTACAGCTTTGGTGACACTGACATGGAGAGGATTAAAGCAACTGTAACAAGTGTACAATAAGACAAATCTCTGTCCCAGGGGAGGGAATGTATATTTGTGCAAAATGCCAGTTAATAAGTTACAGTAGTTATTACTGTACTGGGTGTGGCACTGTTCACATTTTCAATGCACCGTTACTACCCTGCCTCCCTGGGCAGGGGCCTCCTCGGCACAGTCTGAAATCCACACTCTGGATTTTATCTTTGACTAGCTTGGTCCTCTGCCTTGGTGCAGTCTGGTGGCAGTTTGTGAATGTCCTCAGTGTCTGTCTTTGCCTGTGCCACCTCGCTCTGCTCCTCTGCTCTTTCCATCTCCAAAGGTCCTTGCTCTTGGCCAGGGGAGAGATTTGGGGGTCTCTGATCCAGCTTGTCCAGGTCATCGCAGTGGCTGATGGAACTGGTCTCACTGAACCCATCAGAGCTTCTCAGAGACCTTTTGAAAGCTTTCTGACCTGTGAAATGTTTGAAGCATTCAGTACCCATGAATGCAAGACAGTGGTGTGCATGAGTTCAGTTTCCAAAGGAAGTACTGGAATTTTGTAACAGCAGAAAAGTAGATTTTGTTTGCATGCTACTTTGGACCCAGAACTTAGAGACCCAGACAGGTCTGCAAAGTAATAGCACCTGTTACTGTATCCTGTGTATGTAGAGACAGAGAAAACTGAGCTGAAGCCAAGCTGCCTGCTTACAAACTGAAATCATTCCAGGTTAAACAACTGCACTGAAAGTCATAGGCTGGAAGCCACCAGCCCAAAAGGTGAGTTAAAACTGGGTTCCCTGCCAGGCAAATCAGCATTAATTGCTAATACAGCTATGCAGAGAGTGCCATGGATTTAACACATCTTCACCTCAGAATGGTTTAGGTTACAAAATATTTGGTAGCAACAGAAATGCAGCTGCTGAAGTACATGACTACATGTTATTATGCTTTTATTTCAAATAAAACTTTCAGCTTGTCTGTTCATTTTTAAAGCTCAATAACCTCATAATATGAAACAGGAAGATTCCAGACTAAATGGGCAGTTGTCAGCTAATGGGACAAATTCCTGCAGTCCCAGGGAGACTATATGGGGAGAAAACAGCTTGGGCCAGTGTTCTGTGCCGTGTGTACATTAAGGTTTTTAAGGTGGTAGAAGATGAGCTCTAATTCCTGATGTGACAAAAGATGAAAAACCATGTGGGTCTTCCTGTGTTAGGGAAGTCTTAGAAATTAAACTGACACAGAAACTTACCAGGAAGTCTTTGCTTTGCAATGCTGGAAGTGGGAGTTGGTGGTGGAGTGCTGCCTGTTCCTTGGGCCTTTGACACATACATAGATTCTGTGGATTCTAGAGAGCCTGCAGGTTAAAAAAAAAAAAAGTTGACTAAAACTTACTTCTGGAACAGCAGTATTTTGAGTTCCAGCTGTCACGTGGGGGTGATGCATTTCTGAGAACCCAGGGATGTGAGTGCCAAGACTTCAAAAGTGAATAGTTTCCCCTCACCCTCATCCCACAACACTGCTACACTCTGTAGTCCCATTTCCTTCCTGCCCTGGGCCTGTGACATCTTCCCAGCTGCAAGCTATGCAGCAGTGCATGTGGAAGGGGTATGCAGCCATGCAGCTCAGCATTCCCAGGGGAATGGGCTGTTCTCTGCTCTAAGAACCTGCCACTTGGTGCATCCAGAGTCACCAGGGCCCTGAGCACAGCAGGAAGCTTTCCCTGCAGGGTACAGACACAGACAGTGTGCCACTGGTCCTGGGTGTGACAGATACTCTGCTGAGCCCAGGAATATTCATTCCTATGACTGCCACAATACTTTTACAGTGAAAATTTATAATTTCAGGAATTATTGTATTGGTACACCAGTCTCACTGATGTTAAAAGCTTACAGGCTGCTCTTTCTACATCCCCAGACACAAATTACAAATCTGAGAGTAAAATACAGTCCTTCACATGGCACCATTCTGTTTACTACTGTTTTCCTCACAGCCCAGTTGATGCCAGGCCCCAGCTGGCTTTAACCCATCCTCCAATTGCTGGACAAGCAGTTTAGCAATAGAGCAGCACTTATCAGGATGGCAACAGCAAGGGCCATCCCAAACCAGGATTCCAGGCAGAAATCCTGTTCAGGGGCACAGTGAAACACAAGTGCCCTGGAACCATGGAGAGGATGCACGTGAGGAGCACATGAAGAGCAATGTGCTAAGGCCAAGCTACCCCCAGCTCACGTATTTACCCCCCCAGACTCTTTCAGGATATGCAGCCAGAGGTCACAGGAATGATTCATCTATTAATAAATGCCAGTGTCTATCATGGCTTTTATTTTGACATGATTCAACATGCAAGAACAAAATGTAAATTGTACACGAGAGAGTAGAAGACACATTATAGAAACAGTGCAAAGCATGTTCCTGTACATCCTGAGGGTGGATTATGTCATTTATGACCAAACACCAGCACAGGAACGTGTGCTGCAGGTTCAGTACAGAACTGAACAGTCCCAGTGCCAGCATGACACAGCTGCAGGTGCCTCGAGCCCTACCTGCTGTCAGATTGAACGTCCTTCCCTTGGGTGAAGCTTGGAAGGGAGAAAACCAGTTCAGCACAGAGCCCACCACTGGGATCTGTCGCAGCAGCCCCTGCAAAGCACAATCCAACACTGGTGAGGAGCTCCCCAGGAGCACAAGTTACCTCAGGGTACCACAGGGCTGGTGTTTGTGGCCTCACCTCTTCCAGCAGTCGTTCTTCATTTGCTTTCTGAAGCTGAAGCTGTGCTTCCTGTATCCCTTTTCTAACAACTTCAGTCATGTTTTCCAACAGCTAATAAAACCCAGAAATAAGGATATGTATTATTTGGACTTGAAACTGTTCAGGTTGTCAGGACAGAAACAGGGTAGTCAGATATTTTTCTCATTTAAGAGAGTATGTGACAACCTCTATTTTATTATGACTATAAATTATAGAGTGTACATGCTGACTGCAGGATTTTTAAACACATAAACCCAGAGGAAATAATATCATTCTAAACAGGAATGGTAACTTCTTTTTTACACTTGAAAATGAGCCTGTGACCCAAATTCTTTGGAAACCTGCTTAGCATATCCTCAGATGAATGTCTGGAAGAATGTTTATGTTTATAGAGTACATTTTGGTTCCTAGAAACACCCAGGACTTAAATCAGCCTCACAGAAACAAGTTACGTGTCAGCTTATAGGTTCACTTTGTTATCCTGCTCTCATAAACAATTGCCACTAATCCCTGTGGCAGCCCAGGCCAGCACCAGCAGTGTTTTTATACTGCAAAGGGCAGGCAGGTACTGGGACAGCTGCAGAGGCAAGGAATGAACAAACCCAAGAAGCTATGTCTTTGTGTAAGACAAATGCTAATTTCCATATATTAATGTTAGTTTTAACATTGCACAGGCAATTTCTCCAAAATGCCAAAAATCTGTGTTACTGTCAGCTAATGAAAGGACAAAGAGGCAGCTGCTTCTTTTTCCTCAGGGAAAGGCCAGCCAGGAACTGACCCCCATGGCAGCTCAAGACCCCTGGTACTCCCTGGCTACAGGAGGGAAGGCAGTGGGGTGGAATTCAGGGTACCAGGAAGAAGCCCCGTGTTTCTGGCCCAGTCATCTTCAGCTTGGTCCTGCCTTTCAGTTCCTTCACTGCATGCCTCAGGGCAGGCTGGACTGATGTGGGTTTTTTGTAAAATCCTTCTTGTATCAACCTCCTCATCTGAGCAGGGCAAGGGGCATTCACAGATGGGTTCTGCTTCCCAGCTGTGGATCAGTGAAGATCCACAGATTTACTGCAGCTGCTCCCAGGGACTGCACCCTTCTGACTCTTCCACTACTCCATTCCTCCCTTCAGGATCTGAGGGGCCCATTCAGTTCCAACTTCTCCAGTACAACAGTTAAATAATAAATAAATAAATAAAGAAGGTGCTCTATAGACAAAACATTCCTCATGCCACCCTCCAAGCAGCACAGGGAGTCAAGAGTAGGCAGGAAGTCACTGCTAGAAAAAAACTCACTGCAATAATCAACATATTCCCAAGAGCAGAAATAGGCAAAGGATTTCTGAAGTTCTATTTATTTTTGAAGTAAGAAAATTAAATGCCCAATACTAGCAGAATGAAGGGACAGATGTAATGCAGGTCACTTAGGAATTCTGTTTTAGAGAACATTTGGAGAACTCCATTCAGGTAAATGCTTAGACAAACAGAAGTTACATCATCAGCTTTATTACTTCAATAGGTAAAACTTGTTATAGGTTAAACTTGTAATTTCTGGGTTTAAGACACCAATTTGAAGTTTTTCACACATTTTAGAGCACAGTCTTATCTTAAAGCTGCTATGTAAAGAATCTCAATCCCATCACATCTAGCAGTGAAGAGAAACACCAGATCACAATCAACCTACAGCTTCGCTTTTGTTTTTTAACAGCTTAAAATCTGAATGATAAAATGAGGCTATTTCAGTACTACAGAAGGTTTTCATTAGAACTGCTGCACACAGGACCATGAACACAAATCCAGACATCCTCACAATATCATAATCCATAATTCTCCATATGTAGACAGATTATATACCTTCCACAGTGGTGGAAGTGCTCTTGTGGGCAAGGACAACTTTTACTTTCACAATGAACAAAACCATGTCCTGAAACCAATATGAAAGGGGAGAAAAAAAGGTGCTTCAATATTTAGTGAGTTATTAATACATACTCTTGAATTTTCTTCAATTTCTCTGCCTGTTGCTGCAATGGTTTCAACCAACTCTGACACATCCAGATCCTCTGTGACCATGCCAATGTAAACACAGTTCTTCTGCCCTCCGAATTCTGGACCTGGGGGCACAGGGAGAGTCAGGTCTTTGTGCTGAACAAATCTGCAATCCTGCAAGGGCTGCAGCACTCGTGCTCCTGAATCTGGAAATCCCAGTACACACCCCCCTCCAGTACCTAAGGGCAGGATCTGTGTGGGTACAAACTATGCAGGCCAAGAAAGTTCAGCCCTGGGGGTTCTCAAAGATGGGAAACATAACCTGAGCAAGAAAAACAGTGGATATTTTATACAGTCAAGGAGTTGTATTGTAAATATCACTGTTGATTATGCTTTAAACTCCTTAACTTTCTGCCATTTACAGATTACTTAGTTCCACAACTGTAGAGCACTTAATTTTTGACAGCTGATTAGAAAAAGATCAGAGTTCTGAATGAGCAAAATAATACTTTCAGCTATCATGTGGCATTGTGTAAATGCGAAAGTGTTGCTAATTATCACAAAAGTCATCTAAAGCTTTTAATCAAGCCACAGAGAGCAGTGAAGCCATCAGTGCCAGTGGGTTTGGAATGAGATCAGCTTTCCACTAGATCCAGTACTACTTGAGAAGGTTCAGTTTCCACAAAGGAATGATGCAGCTTTTATTCTTTCTGGCAAGGAAACCGTTCTTGGTCTAGTTGCCCACACATCAGTTTTCACCAGGATTTCTGAGAACAGTGCACCTTGCTCACCTGGTGAGCACTCCTGAACTGAAACAGGGGCGGGTGGGAACAGTTACAGGTGTTCCTTCTGCAATAATCACATGGGCAGCAGCTCATTCTGCATTATAATGACCTATCACATCATTCTAGCACAGCTAGGAGAATGACTGCTAGCTTGAACAGAAGTTCTTTAAATAGAGCAGTTACCCAAAGAAAAAGTGAGATCTGACTCCAGTTCATTCAACTTTTTCAGAAGTTCTGTATTGATTTTTTCTAGTTCTTTTTCTTGTTTGTCATCATTCTTCCCATCACTGTGATAGTTGTACCTTCAAACCAAGCCAAGAGATAATAATTTCACTTTACAGTACGTACAGAAGCACCTACACATCTAGCACATTTCTACAAATTCCTGTATTTTACAAACAAAAAACCTCAGAACATTACAGCTCCCAGCAGCAAGGTCATTGGCATTTGTCATCAGGGATTGGGGGTGGGCTGAGCTTGCTGCTCAAACCCAATACAATAGATTTCTGGTGCTAAATTGATTATACCTGAACTGTTTTGACTATACAGAACCCTTCCCAGAGGGCTGCATCAAAGGATCAGAACAGACACTTGGCCAGTTTTTTGAAGTCTGTTCAGCAGATCAGTGAGTGAGTGCCATTACAGATAAAAATAGAAGTTATGCTTGGCTAAAGGCAGTGGGATGCACTTGCTCATTACATATCCCACACACACACTGCCTCCAATGTTATAACTGGTGCCCAAAGCAGCTCATCAGCTTTTCTTGAAGAAATAATCAAAGAAAATTACTTTATAAAGGCAATTTCCTAAAAAGCACTCAAAAGTTTCAACTGGGTACAAAGCCAGATAAAAATCAGCAAATGAAACATCCAAATCACAACTGAAGAGACCATGTGGTCCTGTCTGCTCAAGCACAGTTTTTGCAAATACAGCATGAAGAAAATTACTTACCTCACAACACCTAACCCTGGCCAGCCAAGATCTTCAATATACAACAGGCCAACTGTTCTTCTCACTTCTTGCTCAAACTCCTCTCTCAGCTGCAGTGTGCTTGTCAACACTGGTATCTTCATTTTTAAGCAGTCTACCAACTGATCAATGTCTTGTATTTCAGTTCCTAAAACTGCAGAGCAGAAGTGTTAGTGTGTGATAAGTGTGATGGACATGACACAGATGTCTGAATTAAGGATTTGTAAAGGAGCCACTCTGCAAGTTAATCACAAATATAATTTCCAGATAGTATTGAATATCTTGGTTTTTGGTTCAGTTATCTATGCACTTACATATCAGAATGAAAGGAAGGAAGGATTTCATTAAAACCTAATAAAAAGGATTTTCTCATGTTACAGACTTTGAAGGATACATTACAATACCCTTTTACATTACATCAGTAGCTAGCATTAAAAAAACCCAACAAACATCCTCTTCCTATAGCCCAGCTGGACATGAATTAGCTTCCATGCTGGTTTAAAACAAAACATCACAACATCACTAAGTAATATTATTCTAAAATTGCTGTTCTGTGTACACCAGGACCTTCTCTCATGAGTGTCAGCTGTTCTACAGCCTAAGCCTCTGACCCCACACAAGCCAACAGGAGACACTGTGCACCCCCTGAGCCCTGCACAATGCTATGTGCTTCTGCAGAGTCTCAACTAAGAGTACAAGACACTTTCCAAAACACAGATTTTTTTTTTTATATCCCCCTTCCACCAGTAATTACAGAAAACCCTTGAGGCTTAGTAAATAATTATTCTAAGTAGCTGTATTTTGAACACAAGCACCGTTGCAGTGTTGAAACACCTGTGTAGAAAGGTCAGGCATCTGGCGTTAAGCAGCTGAGAGAAGGAATTTAACTGCTTCTCCTAATGAGTTTAAAAAGTAACCAGGAAGTCTTTCTCTGCAGAGCTAGTGAGGCAATGTGACCCACAACAGCTGGCCTCCCATTAATGCCCCCAGTGCTGAGGTGGTTTTGGTTTGTTTATAAGAAAATCCTCCCCACAGGAGAATATCCTGAGAAGCATCTTGAGCATATCTGCTTTTACCCCAGGAGATTGTTGTACCATTCCATAAGAAAGCCCAGCATTTCCAAGAGGCTGACTGGAGTGACTGTTACCTGCAGAAGTCATGAGTGGGCTGAAGCGCACGCACGTGCCTTCATCCTCCAGTTCCACCACATCGACTCCACTGGCAGGAACCAGCTGTGCCAGCTGCTCTCCCAGCTGCAGGGACAAGGCACAGTTAGGGACCTGCACAGAGCATGGCTCCTGCAGGCCCTGCCTCAGCTCAGGGAACACCACAGACACAGTTTTTCTCAAAATAAGTTCTTGCACCAAAATACCTTACCCTGTGGGTGAGATGACTGAGTTCAACAGATTCTTGAAATCATGAAAATTTTGGATAAGCTGCAAGTGTTACAAGTCAGAATTCTCTGCAAAATTGTCACTGCCATTAGGTGTGCCATGATTACTGCACAAGGGATCCAAACCAGCCATGTGCTCAGCTCTGCCAGGTTTCTAGAACTAACTCAAGAACTGGAAAAGGCAGCTGTCTGTTCAAGAATACACAGACATTGGCAATAAAGCATTTGGCTGAATTAAAAGAATTCTAGTTTTCACATATTCCCACAAGACCGAGGGAAAGACCAAGAGCTTAAGATTTAGGAATTATTTCAGTAGTAATTATGTGTGAAATGATCAGAAATGTGAAAGCAACTTTGCTTCAGAGCAAACGAGGCTTTTAAACAGCCACAAGTTTTGCAAAGGAAATGGGATGGATAATATCTTTCAAACTACTCTAACCAAGGGTTTATAGCTCCTGAATGACCCCCTGAACCATTTCACTGTCACTCCCCTTCCCTAAAGAGAAAAGCATCCAATCTTACCCACTGATTGAAGGTGTCATAAATGTGCCTTTCATTGCTTGTTATGGGGTGCGGAATAGTTGAGGCCTGTGCAGAATGTGAGGTCTGATCTGAATCCAGAGACAAGAATCACAGAAGTAGATTTTTATTTAACTAATTAAATAAAAGGCAACCTATAATTTAGATAAAAGACAATTACATTTCCTACTTTATGTAACACATCTACACCACATACTGGGCCTGGAGCAGATGAACACGGATGTTTTTGCAAAAATATGTTGAACATGAGAAATACTAGAAGTAAAACTGAGTTGAATGTAATAGTTTTCAAAAAAAACCCCAAAAAACCCCCAGTTAAATTCTTCTGAGTTCTGGAATGGAAATACAACCAGTGTTTTCACAAAGCCAAATCCTGTCACAGGAGGCTGCAATATTTATTACTTTTGACAGCATTTTCAGAGCTGTTCTGCTGCTTTTAAAATTGCTGCTGCAACAGGAACCATAATCAGTAAACCACAGCCACATCACGGTGCTTGCCATGAGCTATGAAACCTTAGAAAGGAACAGAAAACCTGAACAACCCAAAATCTCTCCCCACCAATACACTCATACCCAGCCTGCAGCAAGTAAGAGACTTCCATCATCTCCTTTCAAGATCAAAATCATATGCAAATCTTCTCACTCAAGAAGGCAGAAAATTACTTGTTATGAAAATTTAAAACACTGCAGTCTGTCTAAAAAAAGAAGCTATCACGTGTATGACTTGTCACAGGTTATGACCAGCATTCACAACCTTTTTAAAAACATGTTACATGAAAGAACTGCACTACTTCACATTTATCTCAAATTCATTTGGTGAATTAGTAGTTTAAAATACTGTATAGAGGGGTTTTTTTGTTGCTGTTTGGTTTTAAATAAATCACATACCTCTATTTGAATATTCCTGGAAAAACTTGAAAACCACTACTGGTGAACTCAGTTCATCTTCAACCTTCAACAGAAAAAAAATATTTTCCCCTATTTTTTAAATGATTTAACACCATGTACAATTCCTTACAGTGCTGAGCAAAGCTTAAGCTCTCTTGGAAATCACTCCAAAATCACTGGGAAACATCAAGGAAGTTCCAGCAGGGAAAGTAAGATTATAACTGATCCTGCTTTGGGTCAGTTTGGAGAAACAGACTGGGCTACTTCTGCAGGCAATCTGAGGCTACCTTTCACAATCCTAAAAATGCAGGATTTGTTTAAGTGGAAGGGTAAGTGATACAGTAACTCGAACTCCCAAGGCCATTAATACTCTACAGCTTACTTAGTAAGGTGACTACATTTTCTATACATCAAATACCAACTAAAATTCAGGAGCGGGGGTAGTCAGGGAGTAAAATCACCAAACCCTATTAGACAGGACATCTCACTTGATTTGGAATGAATACATAAACTCCAATTTCTAAACCTATTTCTGGTTTGTAAACCTCAGCTGGGATAATTTTTGTGTACAATTTCGCAGGGTTCACAACACAATCTCAACAGCAGGGTAAGATGCAGCCAGAATATATTAGAGACACTTAAGGAAACTGGTTTTATAGCTGTATTACTGAGCAAACCCATGTTCTAAATGGAATGAAATCAAACTCTAAACACAACTTCTGGATGCTTTTCTGAACTCCCCTGGTGCACCAGTACAGAGCAATGGAACAAACACAATCCAGAGGTCACACACAGCCAAGCCATGAGATTTCACCGAACACCAGAACTTAATTAGAAAGATCCCAAGTGTCTTCAAAACAGTGGTTATGATTTACATAATATTTTTAAATAATTTACTCTTGTCAAAGTTATTCTTATCATTTAACAGGCAGAAACTAAGATATACAACCAAAGTATTAAAGGTATACTGTACCGAAGTCTTAATGAAATCCAGGTTTTTCAAGTTTTCCAGCAGCCTTTGACTCTAGAAGCACAGAGCAGAAGTACAGCAAATGGAGGTGAAAAATGGAGGTAAAACAGTTTTATAAGTTAAAAGTTATTCTGAAAAACATTAAACAGTCACAGTTTTTGAGCAAACCCCTCCAACATAGTCCAATTCATCCAGATTTAATTTGCAAATTTGGAATGTAATAGAAAAATATTTTCTGGGTTTAGTAAAACACTAACTACAAAGCATGACCTTTAAGAAATAATATTTTGTATATAAGCACTGTATTTTGTAACTAACACATTGTATTGGACCTTAACTTTTACTAAAGTAAGGACTCCAAACATAGGGCACTTGTACCTCAAGAAAAATTTTGAAGTCCTTTCTACTTAATGTAATTTACTATTACTTAAATCAATACGATGCTGAGTAGGAAAATTAAGTCTCTCTAAAGAGCTTTCAAGCAAAAATAGTTAAGTGACAAAAAAGGAAATTATTATATTACTTCACTGTCTAGGAAGAACAAAGACTTTTTCTCATTTATAAAAATATACATACAATCTCATAGTAAAAGCACATCTCTCCCTCAAACATTTTCCTGTGCTTTCATCATGGGTGTAACAACATGACCCAATGTTACGCAGTCAACAACTTCAGTATTTTAGCTGAGTGTTCTACAACACATCACAACAACCAGGAAGATCTGTCAAGAGCTGTCATAAATCACTGCTGAGTTGTTGCTCACCAGTTGTGAGGCATGTTTTATCCTCTCCACAATGCCATCATGGCCCAGGTACTGCAAGGAGAGCCACAGGGGCAGGGCACGGAGCTTCTCCACGGGCTGGCTCGACATCAGCCCCGCTGCCAAGGACTGAGGAAAACAAACAAATCACTGTAAACCTCTCTTCAATGCTGCCACTTTTGCCAGCTTTGAAAATTATAATTTAGGTGCTTATGAAGAACATGGCAGCACACTGACCAGAATCAAAATTCCACAATCTCAAGAGAGGTGAGAATCTGAACATACCAAGGATGGATCCTCATGTCTGTAGAGTGTCACTGCAGGCACTGCTGGCAGCCCCAGCCAGGAACCCAGAGTCAGAGTCATGCTGTCACATTTTGTAGCAGCCTGAAGTTCGTTACAATAAGCACAATAATACATATAGATTACATACATATACAATAAACCATATATATTTTGATTAACCTTACACAAGCATCTTTTAAATTTCTAGATATAGTGAAACGTACCAGTACAGAAGAAGAGACATAACCCAAAGCCAAAGTTGCCAGATTCACGCTGGAAAAAAAGTAGGTTTAGCATATATTAAATATGTATTAAGAGGCAGCATTTTAATCTGCAGTTTAAATATTTCATATTGATGTGTAAAGGGAGGTAATTTTTGTTCATATATTTTTCATTAACAATGCAAGAGATGTTGCTACTTAGTATTCCAAGACTGAAAACTCAAAAGTAAAAACCTAGTTCGTTCTAAAAAATTTCAGTCTAACATTTTGTGAAATCATCACCCAAGGTTGTATCCATAATTTAGCATCAATTTGGTATCAGAAATAAATAGTATTCAAATACAGGTATTCTACAAAATATCAAGAAAAATAGTCTTTATTTCAGCTTCAAAAAATATAATCTTAGAGCACTGGAGTCATCATTGACTTTGTCCAACTTCTTGGAATTTCTTTTTCTCTTGGTTTAATCTGCCTTCCAGTTCTGTTGCAAGCTGCTCTTGCTGCAGCCTTGTTGACAACCTTTACTGAAGTGTTATTTCATCCTCAATAACCACTGTAAAATGTCCTCCCTGACTTAGAAGGTCTTTTTATTCATATTTCAAGCTCTTCAAAGCAAGGGCAGATAAGATTTCCATCTGAATAAAAGTGATCACTAATCTGTGCTGAAATCACCTCCCCAATTAATTCTTCCTGCGTATGTAAATCAATTTCTATCTCACAATAACAAAATTACAACCGTATCAAATGCTTACCATGACAAAACTAAATTTGGCCCTATGGCTCTCTGTGAGCTGTCAAATTAGATGCTGTCTATTAGTCAGACTTTTTAATGAATGCAGTTATACAGAAATAAGTCTCCAGTTCCATACCCTTCCACATGGAGCCACATCTTGTACTGCTCACAGAGCTCCTTCAGGCGGCCCAGCTTGTCTGTGTGCCCAGCACCTGGAGTCCCTGGGTTGCACAGGGAAAAGGCAGTGACAGAGGATCAGCCTGCACTGAGGCTCTCCTAAATGAGCCTCTTGTACTGATGAACATCTCAAGTTACTTTCCAGGCCCCAAGCAAGTAACAGTCACCTCCCTCATTCATACTTAAAGCAAATTTTGTACATGTGCTTAATTAACTAGAAGAAAAATATAATTTTTCAAGCTAAAGTTGATGGCACATCCATCAAAAAATTCAGAAGTGTTAATGTAAAACTGATTTTTAACAAGAGATCTGCACTCACTAAAGTAAATTACAGTAATATTAATATGACTAATATAATATATATTAATCAACTGACATATGCAGAACTATAACAGTACAATCCAAATTTAAATCAGTAAAATAAAATCCCCTTTGGACAGGATTATTGTGTGGTCATTAAGATATTTCCTGATATTTCTTGATATGCAACCACTGAGATGTTTAAGTAAATATATATATTTTTTATATGTGTTAATGAAATAGCATAGGGGGTTTTGTGATTGTTTGTCCACAGCACTTACCAGCATTGGCCACAAGCAACAAAGGCAGTTTTCCAAACTCAACATCATCTTTAATCAGTCTGTCCAACAAAGCAACATCCTGGTATCAGTAAGAAAACAATATGTTTGTCAAACACTGAATTGTTTCCACTGAACTGGGTAAATGAATTAAGACTGAAAATGAACAGCATTCTGAAGTTCTGAAAGGAAACATTCTCAATGTCTTTCGTGTTTTGACTTGCACCTTCTTCTTCTCAAAAGCAAAATAGTCTGAAGGCCAGTAAAGCATTTGTGAAAAATAAAACACAAATATACTACATAGCTTGTGAAAGTACTCCAACTACTCCTATTCTAGAAATCTTGCACTAAAAAGCACTTTACTTAAAAGCCATTAAAGTATATTGCAAATGACAAGACTAAGATACAAACTGTTTTTAGAAAATTTCCATCTATGATTCACACAGCTTTAACACAGAGACTTAGAGGTTGAAAAAGTAAATGTATTAGCAGCTTTTCCTAACAGCATACTTGATATTCATTTAGTGAGGGTTAAAAACTAACCAACCAAAGCACAGAAAGAGCTCTTAGGGAAGACAAACTTACCATTTGGTGCTGAGATCCAAACATAGTGTTACAAGGCACACGGCACATGCAGGAGAGGGGCAACCCTAACTGCAATAGAAATGATGGAATTCCAACTGAGAAATACTCTTTTCACATGCTCACAAATACAGAGTGACACAAAAAGTGTGACAATAGAAATCTTAATATTATATTATATTATAAAGTAAGTTTTCTGCTAAAATTTATAATCACATTAATAAGGAAAAAGCAGAGGACAAATTATGTATATTTGGGCTGAGATCTATCTCACATGACCAACAGCTTATGTAAAACACAATGCAACCTAGAAACAATCACTCATTTTTTAAAAAGTTAGCATGCAGGATCCTTTCACTGGAAATATTCAGAAAATTTCTCTTCCTCCCACTGTATCACTGCTGCAAAACACAGGCTGTACATAAAAACCCAAAGTATTTTTCCCAGACAAATGGTTTTATTTTAAATGTATGCTCCACTATAGCTGAGGTTATGCCCAGTATGGACTATGCTTCCTTTGTTGTTATTTCCACCAAGAGGAAAAATAAGTTGTCAAAATCCTCAAAGCTATGCAGGCAACATGAAGCCAGGTAGGTTCTAATTGCAGCTAAAACCCCCCTGACTGCTTTACCTGATTGCAGAGAGCTTGGCCCAGGCCTGTTCTGGCTGCAGAACTGATGTATATGACAGGCTGCTTAGTGTAGAGCACGTTAAACCCCTCGAGTGTGTAATCTTCATAGCGGGTGTGAATTACAAGACGACAGATTTTTAGGAGACCTTCACGATCATCTTCATGGTAATAGGCTGAGCCATTTTCATACCTGCAAGAAAAGCCAAGTAAATATGAGCAACAAAACCAAGTCAGTTTAGGGACTAAAATAACACCAACAAAAAGGCTCACCACAGGACAGAGAAGAGAATGACAATCCTTCTATTTTCCTAGGCTAAAGTAGATTAAAATAAAACTTTTACAAGACAGGCTGAGATTAACAATGAGAGAAGCCTAGTATATATTTTCATTTAGATTCAGAGGCAGAGTAAGAAAGAAAAAAACATCTGGGTTCCTTTAAGACTGCCCTTAGAGAGTTCAAAATCTTGCTTACAACAAGTGGGGTGTAGGAGGAAACACACAAAAGGCTTCATTCTGGTTTTAACATAGACTGAAATTTTGGACTGCTAATTTTAAAGATAATGCAACCTGATATTCCTTAGGCTAGGTTAAGGCTTTGTTTCAGACCTTCCAAGGATATCTAACTTTTTGGCACAGAGGTTTCTTTTGTTGACATCCTCAGTTGAGTCACATCCATTTTTAAACATTATCACTACCTTGCCACACAAATTATTCCCAGGGACTCACCTGAATAGCCTGCAGAGCCAGAGAGTAGTGTCAGAAAGGATCCTCGTTGTAAGCTTTCTCAGTTTTTCCCTGTCCAGCACAGATATATAAGCAGCCAAACTATGTCCCAGTAGAGCCATGTGACCCTGTTCACCAACATTCTGAAGTCTGCAAGCCAGAACAGAGGAACTGCCAGCCACTCCAAGTCATGTGCATTACAGTAATATGGGGGTTATGGGGTTTTAATGCAGACTGGCAGAATTGGTTGACTTGCAATTTAAATATCTAGCAGAGAAGTGCAGTATATCACAGCCACCCTCCTGCATGACACACTCAGCTGCCAGTGCACACAGAGCACTTCACTTGGCCCAGCTGCTCACAGGAACAGCTCCAGTGCTTTTGAACCAGCCAGCATGAGCTGGAACTAAGCACCTTATTTGCACTGGGACTTGAAAGTGCATCAATACCCTTCTCTCCTATGCACAGAAAACTCAGGACACTTAAGTTACTATTTTTAGAGGCACAGGTTTTCTTTGTTTGTTGGGGGTTTTATTTTTGGGGTTTTTTGTTATTTTTTATTTACTGGTTTCGGTTTTTTGTTGGGTTTTTTTTTAAATCTTGAACATGATTTTTGAATGTTAGCTTTCAGTAATCCTCTGCAGATCAGTTAGTTCTATTTCCATTCTACTGAAAAATGGGAACAAATTTTATTTCCTTTCATTTTAAAATCTACAAAGATACATGGTAAATATCTATTGACATTCAAAACTTTAAGACTTTCGGACTTAAAACAACTTTCAGAAAAAAATAAGCTGTCACATGAAAAACAATTCCCTTGTATAACTGAATTTAGTAATTAGTAATGGAAGCTCTGTAATTTTAAGAAAGCCGAGCCTCATGCATTTTTCTGCTTCACTGTACAATTTAAGGTGCCTTTAAAAAGTTACCTGCACAATATTTTGTGCAACTTTAAACATAANAGCCAAGCCTCATGCATTTTTCTGCTTCACTATACAATTTAAGGTGCCTTTAAAAAGTTACCTGGTTGCACAATATTTTGTGCAACTTTAAATATATAATATATATACTTAGGTATATAAGTATATATACGAAAATATGTAGAGAAAATATATATACTGAAACACATATAGAACTTAAAATTAAGTGGATAAGTTCTATAGTGATCAGAATATAAAAAAGTCTTCCACATACAGTAACTGATATTGGCCTTACCTGTAGGACTGTGAAGTTTCCTCTTCCTCCTCTCCATGCATCAGGTTCTGAACTAATTGAAGTATGCTCACCATATCCTGGCCACTGGGAGGGGAAACAAAACCATATTAAAGAGACACAAACAGGTAAATACCAGCATCTAAAAGAAGCCATGTAGGACACTCTGCCTTTACTGAATGCTGAGTACAGCAACAGAAATGATTCCTTGGTCTCAGAAAAACTGATCACAAAGATGAGAATGCTGAAACAATTCAAAACCCTGCTTGCTTATAGTAGAAGACTCAGAAAAACAAATCTACTGATACCTGAAAATTGAATTCTTATTTCTACACAGCCAACCAAGGCAGTAGCTAAGGGTCCACATTTTGCTTCACATGAACCAGCTTCAGATCCTAACTCAGCACATCTCTTCAACAATTCCCTACAAATCTCAGTTTCTAGCAGTCACAAGCTATGTTAGACTTCTCACATGACATGGTAAAACTGGAAAAGATCCACAACATCTCACCTTTTATAACTCCAACTAAAATTTACAGTAGTGTAAGAACTTACATTGTCAGTTTAAATTGCTTCTTATTCATAGAAAATATAACTCAGTGTCTCCACTCAAAATGAGGTTTAGTTTCTGCATAGCAGAGACTTAAATAGTTTTTGCAATATTTTCTGAAGTGCTAGCCTGAGCTCCTGCAGGATCATCTCCCACAAAGGACACAATCAATTTAAATCTTCATTCTCACGTACAATGGTCTTACCTGCCTTATGTACAAGAGCTCTGTTTAACTTCTAAAGACAGCTGTGCTGAAAAGGTGGGAGGTTTCTGGGATTTGGGCTTTTTGTTTGGTGGTTGTTTTTCTTTTTTACTATTTTCTACCTTATCAGTCTCAGTTTTGTTTTTTTTTAATCTGGGTACTGTAATTCAATAGTTTATGTTTACTTTGAGTCTCAATCACAGCTGTAGGCACCACTACTTCATCAGATTCCAAGAGTTCAAAATTTCAGTCACCAAGGAAAAGTAATCTTTTTTTCTCTTTTCTACATGAGAATGAAAACAGTTGGTATTGCTTTTTTTCCCCTATGTGAGTATATGTGAGAAAAACGTTCACTTTTCCATTAATGCAAGTTGCTTGGAAGACAAACATGCTATGTGTAGTTTAGGTTTTTGAAAAAAGCATTATCTAAAAATTGCTGCTGCCTACCTGCCTTGGAGTGGTCCAGGAATATCCTTCCGTGTGTATTTCTTTTCATTTTCCTCCTCCACTTTCCTAAGTTAAAGACAGAATAAACTCTGTATTTAGTTTGTGTTTGATAACATTGAATATGTAATTGTGTTTGACTTGCAGAAATACATACTGACACATATCTGTTTCAGTGAAAACAGGTTCAGAAATACACCAGATGAGATCAACACACAAGTTTAGTTCAGATTGAATTAAAGAGTTCCCAAGTTGTTTGGGTTATCAGTTCTTTAACAGAAAGCTTAAGAGAAGAATCTCATATATACAGGAATCAGAAATTACTTGCACTACAATAACCAGAAAACCCCCAACTTTGAAAATCAGACTTGTTTTGGGTATTAGAGAGCATGCATAAATATGTATAATTTACTTTTAAAATCCAGCATTTGAGAAACAAAGATGATTTGTATAGGTGTAAGCTTCAAAATGACAATGTGACCTTAAGCTACCAGGAAAATGAGGGCTTTTTCTGCTTATTACCAGACACACAAATAATCCTCCCCTTAGCACAAACAGCTGTTGTTTTTTATTGTATCCTTTGCACACACCTCTGATTGTCTTCCAGCATCTTCATTGCTTCGTTCAGATTCTTCCCCATTTCTGCTAGAGTAGGGTCCACCATCTTTTAGGAAAAAGAAAGCAACTTTCAAGAAAAGATCAAAACCTTTTTGTCTTACTCCTGTCTCTACAATCTAATAAACACTAGAAGAGATTAAAAACTCAACATTTGGACCCAGAAAGACAAGAAAGTATCCTTTCAGACTGCCCTAGATGAGAAATAAAATGGCATAATTCCCTCCCATTTCCCCAGCAGACTTTTACAACAGTAGTTTTCAAAACAGATGAGAAAACACCTAACCCAAATACCCTTGTAAACCTACTTTTTCCTATTTCTTGTACCTTTAAACCAGTTTTTAATCCTAACTAATTGGAGGAATTCCCTTTATGTAGACAAAAGAGTGAAACTAACCAGCAGCAGGCAGCTAAGGCAAGCTGACAAGCAGCAATTATTCTCCAGATGGAAGAGTTTAAAAATCATGGAACTTATTTGCCCCAAACTGATGACAAGCTCAAAGTATTTCCCAAAGAACTGCCCTGGCTTTGAAGAATTCTCCTTCATAAACTTTAACCCAAGAGGCCTGACAGAAGCTTGGGACACTGGCACACGACACCTGGACAGGAGCATTTATCCATTTAAGGATTAGATGCCATTTGAACCTTCCAGAGAATCTGGAAGGTGTCATCTGGCAGAGCCTGATTTACCTATATTTGAAAATAAATATACCCCAGTGTGAGGATAGAAGGCAACAGAACTGCTAAGCCCCATCCCATTAGACAGCAAAACCCTCTGAGATGCTCAAGTGACCCCATTACAGAGCCCCCTCTCCCTGCCTCTGCATGACCTCCATAAATTCAACACCAAGCCATCACCACGTACCAAACACTCTGTGCTTAACCCTGCAGGCTGCTGCTAAGGTTGGGGGGACAGGGGGAGGCACAGGGGTTGTTTAAAGAAAAAAATCCCACAGGCAAATGCATTCACTCAGGCAGATGTAGACACAAAAGTAAATTTAATCACAGAAGGTAGTGGGATTCATTTACATGAGGATTTTACTCTATTTTCATCTGGAGGACTGATCAAGAAAGGAAAAAAAAAAATAAGTTGATAGTTACCATATGTTCAAAGACTATTTTTAACCAAATATTTTGAGATTTAACTCACATTACAGCAAGTGGTAGGTGGCTGAAAGAATCAGTAGCTGGGCATGGGCACAGTGATCAGACCAAGACTGATGATTCTCTATTCTGTGGCTAGTAATAAATGTTTGGGGGAAGAACAAAAGAATAGAGAAAGTACTGGGTAATATTTTACCATGAGAACTCCCAGCATTCAGCAATAAATATTTTTTTTACACTTTTACACTGACTTGTACAACAACCATGGGGTATGAGGGCCACAACCTAATTAAGCACTAAGTGACAAAGCAGTATAAATACAAAACGTTCCAGACCTCATCACAGAGTAAAAAAACCCAACACACACTGCAAGCATTCAATACTCAGAAGAAAACAGATATAACCAAAGGAAAAATATAAATTTGATCTTTGGCAATATGTCCATACATTTTGAGTGGTTTCCAGAGTTGCACCATGTCAAAGAAACTCTAAATAGAAGCTCAGAAAAAAAAATCAGTTTTGCTCCTGCAAGACCTTCAGGGAGTAAATGGACTAATCTACTGATTGTGATTATGTCACATAATTTAATTCAGGCTGCCATAAAATATCATCAGTGGCTGGAAGGCAGTTATTTTCTTGACCCTTCCTTAGCATCACATGCAATGAGGACTCAAGACGTAGAGACATTAGAAAAAGGGCTCTGAGCTTTTGTTTGCTACTAAGATAAAATTCACCTGCTGAAATTACATCAGATGTTAAAAACTGCACATCCTTACCTAGTGACTCATCCTGTCTCACTCACTAATAATTATACACACATGAAACCCTTCTGCCAATAAGCTGCCAGAATAACTACATAAAATACAGCTTTAAAGATCCTAAGTTAAACTAAGCTCCAAAAAATGCTATAAAATCCAAAAAGTGTTTCAAGTCTAATATGGGCTGAATTGGAAAATTAATCCCTTCTGATTTTTTCCAATTGCTAAGTGGATATGCAGCAACTTAATTTCTCCTCTGATATCTGGAAGGAGAAAAAGCTCACCTTTACCTGCTGCAAGCTGAAGTCTCTATATGATCCTCCTCTGCTCACATTAGTAAGGGCATGGAGGTGGGAAGCAGGAGACTATGCATATTTAAGCAGCAAGAACAATAGGTGTGGCAAAGTTGCAGCAACAAACCATTTAGTTGAGAAAGGTTTCTGAACACACTTTAACAACAACAGCAGTAATAAACAGAGTATTTTTTTCATGGTCTTGAATTGGTTTTGAAAACAACTGTGGGAGGAGTTCACGAACACCCTCCTGAACCACGGGACAACACAGGTGTTTAGGGGGTTAAAGCAGCTGCAGGAAGTTTCTGTACTCAGTCCTGCCTGATCACAGGCAGCCTTTGACCAGGGAGTTACAAGACACACAAATCCCTCCAGGTTCTAAGGAGGCAGCAGCCATGGCTTTTTCCTTCCAGGTGTCCATTCAGCATCCCAAAACCTCCTGCCTCCTTCAGCCCCTCAAAGACCCTGATACACTTCACTCAGCCTGCTTCAGCTTTTATCATTCATTGCCTTCAAATGTGTTAATCTAACTCCCTAAGGTTATCCTGCAATAGCTTTGATTTGTAGTCACTTCCTTATTCTGTAACTAATCTGTTACTACTTTATTAAGTACTTTGAACTGTGAACTGTTTATAATTTTATAGGCAGGATATCACACCTTGGAGTCACTTGGCAAGTGGGGAGAGGATAAGGGGCCATTCTCCAACTGTGATAAGATTGAAAATTAGTTGCAAATTCAAAACAGAGAATACTGCTTCTATACCAATGTTTTGCAGTCTTGACTTTGCATTTCTGTAGGCTGTACTCCTAATGAAATAAAGGGATGAATTTTAAAGTTTACATAAACTAATGTTGTGCAAAGCAACTCACAGGTGTAGCTCATTCCCTGCTTCACAGGAGCTCATTTTTCCACTACATTATTATAACGCCTTAAAAGAAAGTTTTACCATAATACCCTAAAGCCTCTCCTCAACAGTAAATTAATCTCGAACAATATCAAGTATTCTTCAGCCAAAAGAATATTGCTTTTCTTGTGCAGGGTAAGAAAAGTTTAAGATAACAAAAAAAAGCAGATACTTCATGACTGTTTGGCTTGAATAAAAATGGCATTGTGGCATTACAAGGCTTCTGCTTATAGATATTCATTCTTTTAATCTTCATTCTCCTGACATGCAAAATCAAACCAAGAGATTTTTGGTGTGCACATCTGTGTGTCAGAGTCTACAATGGTTTCATTGCAGTCCCACTGTGTAATGTTTTGAGCTCTCAGGAAGTTTCTCATTCGCTAAAAAAATCTTTTTCCATTTGGAAGATTCTAATGACTGCAGTCACAACACCTCACTGCATTACAGCTCATGAGGTGACTGTACCAAAATGATTATGAAAAACACAAAGTTGTAACAAATGTTTAACACAAGTTTAAAAGTACTTATCACATCACTGACACCCTGCTAAGCTACATGTACAAATACACGGCAGGGAGAGAATCCAGGGTTCAAACAAAAGTCTCAAATCTATTATAATAAATCTTAAATAATGTCCATGAGATAAGTGGACAGACATCCTCTGCAGAAAAATAAATCCCAGCTTGGAGGAATTTAAAATACATTTGGAGAGAAGACTTCTGACATACCATGCTCAAGACATGACAAACTGCAAATTTCACAGATTTACCAAATTTAAGATTTACAATCTTAACCAAAGACTATTCAGGAGGGCACTTGCTGCTAAATATCTAGACCTTAATCGTATTATGGCATTTTATTATACAGAGAACTACAGCTTTTATCACACATGTGGTGTGATAAAACAAGAGAGGAAATAAACCAAATGATAGCTTTTGACACATATCTGCATATATGGAAAAATCAGACATGCAAGTTTTTGCAAACCATTACAGACTATCCCTCACATCAAGAATGATCAAAACATGGATTCTTTTAGGTATTTTATAGAGATATACCTTTTATATATATATACATATATATATCTTATATATAATATATATCATATATATCTGAGGTCTGTTTTTACAGTGGGTTTATTGCTTCTTATTCATCGATGTTTTAATCAAGCAAAGAACTTGGTTCTTGGTTCTTGTCAAACTTACATTTGCCCTGTACTAACGCACCTTCTTTAAATAACCAATTATCATACCAGTGTTCTCTTTGAGTCCAGCTCATAGACAGCATCCTCCAAACTATTCCAATGAAGTTTGATTTGATTAAAATTTTTCAGAACAAGCAGGAGACCCTTCCGTCAGCACGAGTAAAGAACCTAAGCTTTTAAACACTAACAAATATCCTGTAACAGTGTATTCTTCAAGAAGCTTGTAATATATCAAACTGTTTTTCCACCAACCCATTAGCCACGTCAAAGGACACATCCTGAATTTCCTAACCATTTTACTGGAGCACATCCCATTCAAATTTCTCCCCAAAGATCACGTAAAACCGAGCATGCTGCATATAGTAAATGACGCAAGGAGGGGCGTGTGCATTCACAAGCTTTAAGCAGACGAAGCACTCCTGATTGCAGAGGCACAGTGTCCCCTCAGCCACCGAGGGACGGGGACAAGCTGCGGGAGGGGCAGGACCCGGGGGCCCCAGCACAGGTGCGGAGCGGCCACTGCCGAGCGCCACTGACTCACGGTGACAGAGGCGAGCGAGCTCTGCCGGCACCGCACAGCCAATATTTGCTTTCTTCACTGCACGGGCGGAACAGCAAACACAGGGCAGCGAACGCCTCCACTTCCATTTAAAAAATGGGCAAAATAATTTATTTAGTAATATTTCCTCTCCTGTCCTGCTGAAGGCTAGCACTCACAGGAAATAAGCTCCATCTTTTTTAAGAAAAAAAAACCAAAAATGCCGCTCCTAAAGCATTTCCTGATAGTTCTCCTGTCTAGCTCCAGATCCGGGACACGGATGCCGGTCACACCGGCGGCTGAGGGGGCCGAGGCGGACACGCCCAGAGGCTCCAGTGCTGCCCCAAAGCTCCGGCAGGCAAAGCCGCCTCAGCCCCAGGGGCGGCGCCGCG